>OZ022499.1:94410561-94413061 GCA_963989385.1 Ctena decussata
ATTTTCCATCGTGGAAAATATGTATATTAAGTCGAAAGTAAAAACAGTATTTTCTATCTATCTTTCTATTTATCTATCTATCTATCTATCGATCTTGTTTCTATTTCATTATTGAAATCATGTCTAAGTGGGGGTTTGCAGGTGTCTGACCGTAGAAGAGGTCCCACTTTGCTTCACGGTGTTCACACGCCCAGTTAGTGATTCACCGCGGATAGTCTCAACCCATATTATTTGCGCCTCACTTGGGTTTTTTGTAGCGGGCATAAGTTAAAGACTAACTTAGTTTAATTTTGCCACCATATTTCTAAATGAAATTTACGGCGCAATCTATACATCTTCAGATGTCTACAGACTGTGTTCTGTTTGTCTTTATTTTATATTTTGTACATTATGTGTTAACTCCAGTGACTTCTTTGCGGAGTTTAAATTAATGGCTAATGACATCGCATGCCTTTATCTTCAGCAGACAATAGCTGAATTAAGCAATATCGCGATTTCGAGAAGTTGCCTTCCCTTCGTCAGTTGCCAATAAAGACATCACGAATATTTGTCTTGTTCTTCTTTGTAAGAAATTCTTTTCTGTAACGTCTATTTATTAATTCAAGTCTACACGTACGGTGATAAAGCACAATAGGTATTTAATTAAAACGGAGAGATAGCTGTATAAACTATTCCCCTATATACATGTAAAATACCAATGAGAGCGTCTACTTATTTTATGTTATTGCTTCAATATGCTCTATATTTTATATTTTAAAGCACAGTCAGGTTGGTACTGACATTAGTTTTGGGGCTGGTACCCAAAAATATTTGCTTTCAGAAGCAATATGGGGTTGATACCCAAAATCAGTTTGCTTCTTTTAAAACAACACACAAAGTCTTCAGAGAGAAATGCGTGTGTTGCCGCCAGAGTTGCAGCTCTGACTAAGTAAGAATTCGCAGTATTCTGCTCATCTACCGTCATTGTTAACCTGTGCATTATTAGCCCACTAGGTGGCCTACTTGATCAAATGAACGTTTTTTTTGTTGGTTGTAGCCGCTAATTCAACACGCTGAGACAGATTTAAAACCATGCCAAACACGTGTGCGTTCAATTAGTATGACGAATGATTTATCTCAGGACCACTCATTCTATGTATATTTTGATAAAATGGAATGAGGCAGTTTAATTTTCTTTCCCATTTTATAAAATTTACCTTTCAAAATGTTCCTCCCGTGATGAAAATGCGTGTAGTGCCCGTATATTTTATTTTATTAACGCACCGAATTTTATTATTATTATTATTATTATTATTATTATTATTATTATCTTCACTTGCCCGTGTTGTGGTGGAAGAGTTTTTATTGATTTCTTCTTTTATTGATTCAATTTTATTATATTTTTTTCTTTTTTTCTGAGTTCCCGTGGTAAGTTATTTCAGAGTAAGAAAGAGTGATTGACTGAACAGCAAATCTTTTGCGCATTCATTTATTTCATGTTTATTCATTTATTTGTTTATTTTTTTATTATTTATCACATTTTTTCCATTTCATTTATTTGAACTAGGTTCTATAAATTTCATATCATTATGATGTTCTTTTTCGACAGTACTGTTCTACATGTCACTAATTAATGACGTTTGTGAAATAATATTTCAGCAGAACTAGCGTTTTTAAAAATAGTCTCACTTCCTTCTTAGCATTTCTCCTACGCTATTAAATGATAATAATTGAATTCCCGGTAGGTTGTTGGGGTAGGGTTAGGAACATATAGTACATAGTGAGCACGCTTGTCTCATTTTGTGAGTAGCGCTATAACAAGTATATTTTAAACCATTTAGCTAGCTAACTCTTTTAACTGAAATTCTACAGTCTATAGATCTGTGCATTTCATTTTATTCGTTCTACTTATACATAAAGCGCTGTTTCTCATGGTTTGCACACACTATTTCATAACTGTACGGTAAATTCTTTCATTTTACCGTGCATTTGCATGTGTCCCAATATTTCATGTTTTCCATTTCCGTAATGCACTGCTGTATTGTTAATACAGTTTCAGTTTATTATACCCCCCGCAAACTGTGTTTGTGGGGGGTATACTGTTTTGACGTTGTCCTTCCGTCCGTCTTTCCGTCCATCCGTCCTTCCGTCCGTCCGTCCGCAACGCTTTAAATTTGCTCCAATTTGTTTGAAATTTTGTCCATGGATGCAGCATAAGGAAATAGTGGATACGTATTTTTCCATTTTTCCTGGAAGTTATGCCCCTTTGTATTTTTCGTGATAAAAGTTTGTTATCGCAACTCCTCCTAGATGGTTTGACAGATTTTCTTGAAATTAAGTATGTGAACAGATATTGGTATGAGGGTGTGCATTAGGGTGTTGATTTTAAATTCTGCCCCTTTTTGCTTGAGTTATTCCCCTTTTTGATATTTTTGCCCTATTTTATAGGGTTTTTGCATTAAATTTGCTCCAATTTGTTTCAAATTTTGTCCATAGATGCAGCATAAGAAAATAGTGGATA
>OZ022499.1:94423061-94425561 GCA_963989385.1 Ctena decussata
CTCGATCTATCTATCTATCTATCTATCTATCTATCTATCTATCTATCTATCTATCTATCTATCGCATATTCTGTTTGTCTTTCTAGTAATTTTATATTTTCCACCATGGAAAATATGTATATTAAGTCGAAAGTAAAAAACAGTATTTTCTATCTATCTATCTACCTGTCTATCTAATTATCTATCTAACTATCTATCTATCTACCGATCTTGTTTCTATTTCATTATGGAAATCATGTCTATTAAGTCGAAATCCAAAATAGCATCTACCTTTTATCTGTCTGTCTATCTATCTAACTATCTGTCTGTCTTTCTATCTATCTGTCTATCTATCTATCTATTTATCTATGTGTCTGCCATGTATCTATCTATAAATTTATCTATCTATCTATCTATCTATCTATCTATCTATCTATCTATCTATCTATCTATCTATATATCTATCTATCTATCTACCGATCTTGCTTCTATTTCGTAAAGGAAATCATGTCTATTTAGTCGAAATCCAAAATAGCACCTATCTTTATCTGTCTGTCTATCTATCACTCTATCTATCTATCTGTCTATCTATCTATCTGTCCTTATTTCTATCTATCTATCTATCTATCTATCTATCTATCTATCTGTCATAAATCTATCTATCTATCTATCTATCTATCTATCTATCTATCTATCTATCTATCTATCTATCTCTCTATCTATCTGTCTGTCTTTGTATCTGTATGTCTATCTATCTATGTATCTATCTATCTATCGATCTATCTATCTATCTATGTGTCTATTTATCTAATCTATCTATCTATCTATCTATCTATCTATCTGTCTGTCTGTCTGTCTGTCTGTCTGTCTGTCTATCTATCTATCTATCTTTCGATCTATCGATCTATCTATCTATATGTCTATCTATCTATCTATCTATCTATCTATCTATCGATGTATCTATCTGTCTATATATATATATCTATCTGTCTTACTATCTATCTATCTATCTATCTATCTATCTATCTACCGATCTTGCTTCTATTTCGTAAAGGAAATCATGTCTATATTGTCGAAATCCAAAATAGCACCTATCTTTATCTGTCTGTCTATCTATCACTCTATCTATCTATCACTCTATCTATCTATCTATCTGTCTATCTATTTATCTATCTATCTATCTATCTATCTATCTATCTATCTATCTGTCTATATAACTATCTGTCCTTATTTCTATCTATCTATCTATCTATCTATCTATCTATCTATCTATCTATCTATCTTTCTGTCATATATCTATCTATCTATCTATCTTTCTATCTATCTGTCTGTCTTTGTATCTGTATGTCTATCTATCTATGTATCTATCTATCTGTCGATCTATCTATCTATCTATCTATCTATCTATCTATCTATCTATCTATCTGTCTATTTATCAAACCAATAATCTATCTATCTATCTATCTATCTGTCTGTCTGTCTGTCTATCTATCTATCTTTCTATCTATCTATATATCTATCTATCTATCTCTCGATCTATCTATCTATAAATCTATCTATCTATCTATATATCTATCTATATATCTATCGCATATTCTGTTTGTCTTTCTAGTAATTTTATATTTCCACCATAGAATATGTGTATATTAAGTCGAAAGAAAAACGGTATATCTATCTATCTATCTATCTATCTATCTATCTATCTATCTATCATGTTTCTATTTTAAAAAGGAAATCATGTCTATTAAGCCGAAATCCAAAACAAGATCTATCTATCTGTCTATCTATCTATCTATCTATCTATCTATCTATCTATCTATCTATTTTTTATGTATCTTTCGCACCAACTACCTATTTTGTATTTATTTTATAATGGAAATCATGTGTATTCAGTCGAAATCCAAAACAGAATCTATTAGTTATTTGTCTGTCTATCTATCTCTCTATCTCGATCTATCTATCTATCTATCTATCTATCTATCTATCTATCTATCTATCGCATATTCTGTTTGTCTTTCTAGTAATTTTATATTTTCCACCATGGAAAATATGTATATTAAGTCGAAAGTAAAAAACAGTATTTTCTATCTATCTATCTACCTGTCTATCTAATTATCTATCTAACTATCTATCTATCTACCGATCTTGTTTCTATTTCATTATGGAAATCCTGTCTATTAAGTCGAAATCCAAAATAGCATCTATCTTTTATCTGTCTGTCTATCTATCTAACTATCTGTCTGTCTTTCTATCTATCTGTCTATCTATCTATCTATTTATCTATGTGTCTGCCATGTATCTATCTATATATTTATCTATCTATCTATCTATCTATCTATCTATCTATCTATCTATCTATCTATCTATCTATATATCTATCTATCTATCTACCGATCTTGCTTCTATTTCGTAAAGGAAATCATGTCTATTTAGTCGAAATCCAAAATAGCACCTATCTTTATCTGTCTGTCTATCTATCACTCTATCTATCTATCTGTCTATCTATCTATCTGTCCTTATT
>OZ022499.1:94428061-94759233 GCA_963989385.1 Ctena decussata
TGTGCTATGTAATATGGAAATGCATTCAAATTCAACCCCTATGAAGTTCTAGAGGACAAGGTCATCTAATGACCTTGGCCAAAGTTTACCTGTCTGTTGTCGGTCAACATTTTCAAAGGTCTTTTACTCTGAAACTACTGGGCCAATTTCAATTAAACTTCATATGCAGCCTTCAGGGAGAGGGAGAAAGAAAGTTTATATATTTGGTCTAGGTCACATGACCAAGATGGCCGCCATGCCCATATATGTTAAAAAACTTAAAAAAATTTCTTCTCCAGAACCACTGGGCCGATTGCCTTGAATTTGGTATGTAGCATCTGGGACACTCAGACTACAAAGTTTATATAAATAAAGACCCTGACTTAACCTTGACCTATTTTATGGCAAGGTCAAATTTAGTCCCTTAGGCTTTTGAATGGGAAAAACTGAAAAAGTAAGTTTTTACGTTGCTATTGTGCTATGTACAGTAAAGCCAGAGAAAGACTTGACACCCTTGTGCAACCCAGTTGCACATGAGTTGCACTACACCTGAGCTAGCTTTGAGCATTGAGTTGCACCCCATTCTCAAACCGTTGTGCACCTGAAGTTCAGAGCTCAGATTGAACCTTTACACCTACTTTTATGATTAGCCAGTCATGGAATGGACAAACACTTTGTGCACTACCCAGATCATCTTCTTCTTTTTAAATTTTTACTGCAAGAGTAAAGAAAATATAACAATATTAAATTTGTATTGGTTTTAATTTTCTGATGTCTTTCTTTTTTCTTTTTTTTTTCTTTTATTTGCAAAAGTGAAAATTATCTTAGTTTGTGTATTTTTTGTCTTATTTCTGTCTTTCATTCTTTCTTTGAGTATTTTTAGAAGACAATTAAAATAATGCACATACATGTATGTTAATTTATTCTTAATATAACAGAAAAAAAAATAAAAAGTTGTAATAATCTATTTCAAGTAAAAGAGAAGCCATGTGTTGTAAGCTATTAACTATCAACTTTATTTTAAAGAAAATATAAGAATTTTAAATTTGTATTAGCGTTAATTTCTGATGTCTCTCTTTTTTTACTTTTATTTGCATATGTGAAAATTATCTTAATTTGTGTATTTTTTCTGTCTTTAATTCTTTCTTTCAGTTTTGAGAAGACAATTAAAATGATGCATATCACCTAATTTATTCTAAATATCATAGAAGATGATTAAAATATTATAATAATCTATTTTAAGTATCAGAAAAGACATGTATTGTAAGGTATTAAACTATCAACTTTATTTTATTCTTTTATTTGATCTTGAATCATGACAAAACTAACACAATGAGTTGTGGATCAAGCATATTCAAAGGTAAATCTGTTTGCTTGTTCTTAAATCTACTTTCATTACCCTTTTGAATCTTAGTTTATTGTACTGTTGTTTTAACAATAAACTCTAAAACTGAGTAGATACATGTATTTCACACTTCTGCGGCGTCTTAAGTAAACAAAGTCAGAAAGAAATTAGCCGCGACACGAAAAAACCAACAATGTGGTTGTCGCAGAATTGAAATGTATGGATATGAATTCATAGACTAGAAGGCAAACAGTGTAGATTGGATAATGCTGCTTATTATGAGCCGCATTATCTGGATCTATGCTATTTGCAAATTCAGCGGTTTACGTTCTTTAGCGCTCTAGATGTTTAAAAAAATGGATAAGAATTCACAGACTAGATAGAAAACAGTGTAGATCTAGATGAGGCTGTTCATTCAATTGGTTATGAGCCGCTACATTAAGATCTACATTCTCTGCAAATTCAGCAGTTTTTTCATATTTTGTTTCGCGCTTTAGATGTTAAAGAAATGGATAAGAATTCAAACACTAGAGGGCAAATAGTGCAGATCTAAATGAAGTTGCCCACTATGAGCCGCCTCATCAGGATCTACACTATTTGCTAGTTCAGTATTTTCGTTTATTCGCGCTATGTTAAAGAAATGGAAAAGAATTCAAAGACTAGAGGGCATACAGTGTAGGCTTATTATGAGTCAGGATCTACGCTATTTGCAAATTACGCTGTTTTCGTTTTTTCAAAATATGAGATGCTTTACCGCGAATTATTCAAACAGAGCAAGCTATTTCTTAGAAACAAAAAATAGAATATGATAAGCAACGCGTGAAAAGTGTCCGTGAGCCATATGTGCACCGTAAATACCCCGATCAGTCTGCTCAACCGCACAGGATGATCGGGGTCTTCACCTTACACTTCCGACTACACATGATTAGTACAATGTTCTTGCAAACAGTTAAAACCCCGATCAGACTACGTATATGCGTAAATCACATAAATGAATTATTAGTACTCTGAATTTGTTTTTTTTTCAGTAAATACCTGCTTAAGCGGTCATTAGGGCATTTTTGCCAGAATCGTTCCAAAATATTACACAAATGTATCAGCAGCCCCAATTACAGATCTATACAAAATCTGTTCTTTTCCATGCATGGTGTCTTAAAATGATATAAAATAAGTCTTACCTTAACTTTTAATATCTATGACCCAACTTTTGAATTTACCAACCATTTTGAGACAAAAAGTTAGATTATCCTTTCATATAACACCCATGTTGACCTCTATTAGTGAGTGTCTACAGACAAAATGGACAAAAATATGCACAAACTATAATTGTGTTAATGTTCCAGGTTGTCTTTCCCTACAGAGAGTCTTTGAAGTATGGTATCTTTGCAGGTCACACTTATTAATGTCTAATAAACTTGGACTTCCTGTGATTTATTCCTCTGTTCTTATCTCTTACTAATTATGCATTGATGATTGAATAACATAAGACCTTTGACTCTGTAAAAATATTCATGTTTTTAAATGTGGGAATAGGGTTTTCAAGAGAGGCGCCGTAGTCGAGTGGTTAGAGTGGCTCGGTTATTGTGCAGAAAGTTACCATTTCCAGAGATCTTCTGAATTCTTCCAGGCTCTGAGCATCACTCTCTCTAGGGCGATAATATGCTGCAATGTAAAGGGGTCTTGCTGCAACGATGTCAAGTTTAACCCCAATTATCTCACAATTGGTATTAAACTTCAAATTATCTCACAATTGGTCTTAAACTGCTTTTGCTCAGATGCAATCAAGGAGCCCTTAATCAGGATGAAGACACCACCCCCCATCGTGTCTGTAACCCTATCTTCCCTAAACGGAGTGTAGCCAAGTGATTTCACTGCCATAGTCCCTCATGGACGCTTGGTTCATAAACTTCAGTTATATAACATAGGACCCGTGTATACAAGATGGATAGAATCATTTTTGGCGAATCGTAAGCAACGAGTATTAGTAAACGGATTATCCTCAGACTGGAAGGACGTGGAAAGTGGAATACCTCAGGGTTCGGTCATAGGACCGATCCTTTTTATGTTGTATATCAACGACCTACCAGATGTTATCAAGCACGGAAGTATCCCATACCTTTTTTGCCGACGACACCAAGGTCTATCATAGCATATATTATACTAAAGATTGTGAAAACTTACAGAAGGATATAACAGCAATGCTAGAATGGTCTGAAAAGTGGTTATTATGCTTTCACCCCGAAAAGTGTAAATTTATGATAATAGTGAGTACTGAGGTCAACATGGTTACTTATCATCTCAAACAAGGACAGAAGGCAATGGAGTTCACAGACCATTAAAAAGGAGTAGTAATATACAACAAACTTTCATTTGAAAAACATATCAGCGAAAAAGTTAATAAAGCGAATTCAATAATGGGAGTTATACGGAGAACATTTGAATTTCTTGATCAAAAAACTTTTAAATTGCTATACACTTCATTAGTTAGACCTCATCTTGAATATGCTAACCAAGTCTGGATCCCTTACTTAAAGAAACACATAGATTTACTAGAAAATGTACAGAGACGATCTACCAAGTTAATAGATCTACCAGGACTTTCAAATTTTTCGTATACAGAGAGACTGAAAATATTGAATTTACCATCACTGGCATACAGAAGGACAAGAGGAGACATAATTGAGATGTATAAGATTCTGTCTGGAAAATATGATCCCGAAGTTTCAAATTTTATTCAGTTGCGGCAAGATTCTTGTACTCGTGGTCATAGATACGAAAAGACCTAGGCTAAATATAAGAAAATATTCATTCTGGATTTACCTGGATTTACCTGGATCTCGACGCCCATTAGGAGGCTATTCAATAGCCTGTTCCGGCGCATTTCTTGATTGTGTCCTGTAACTAGCTGATTGAGCCGGTGTGTAACAGGACACTGTAAACTTTATTGGGTGATGTTTCCAGTGTTTATTTATGCGACTTTTAAAGGACTCAAGGGAGGGTGCCATTACCACTGACGCGGGAAGATTGTTCCAATTATCAATTACCCTTACACTGAATGAATTTGCTCGCACGCTCAACCTTGCTCGTCTTTAAAACAGCTTGAAGGGGTGACCTCTTGTAGCTTTCTGTGTAAGAACAGTGGAATTATGGAACGGGTTACCTAAAGCCTCGGTCCCACAGAGCTTGCGACTGCGATGCGACCGCCTTACGACTGATTTTGCTTGCGACTGACTTGCGACCTCTGCGATCATTGCAACTACTTTTCCTCTGCAGATACGATCGCCGACCAGTCGCGACCAGTCGCCGATAAGTCGCCGATAAGTCGCCGTACGATCGGCGATAGTTTTTGCATCTAGTCGGCGATCGGTCGGCGACCTGTTTGCAACTGATCGCCGTAGGATCGGCGACAGGTTTGCGACCAGTTCAAAGTGATCGGCGACCGGTCGGCGACCAATCGCCGACTCTTCGGCGACTGGTTGCAGCTGATCGGGGACTGGTCGGAGACTGGTTGGCGACTGTTCTGCGATCATTTTTATATACATATATAAAATGTGTTGACAAGAATGAAATCATTTCTGTGCAAGTTGTCAACATGGCAACACAACAACAGATACAGTTGCTTCACTTACAACAAAACAATCAGAACGCCGCAGTTATTGCTATGATGGTATACAGGCGATTGAGGCGGAGGCGACGTCGACAGTACTGGATTAGACCTTGGATATCAAGAAGGCCACAATTTGGCGATTTCGAAAATTTGATGGCAGAGCTAGAGAGAGAAAGTCATGGGGTTTTATAGCCTATCTCAGAATGGAGCCCGCCATGTTTCATGAACTGGTACAACGGCTAACACCAAGACTGACGAAAAAAGACACCAACTGGAGGAGATGTTTGAGTCCAGGACTGAAACTTGCCGTCACACTTCGTTATCTGGCAACTGGAAACAGTTATCACAGCTTGGCCTTTGCGTTTAGAGTGGCACATAACACTATTTCAAAAGTTGTTCGTGAAGTTTGTGGAGCAATAGTGGAAGAGTATAGTGATGAAGTAGTGAAGACGCCATCAACACCTGACGAGTGGCGCCAACTGAGTGAAAGATTTGAGTCTAGGTGGAACTTTCCACATGCAGTCGGAGCAATAGACGGAAAACATGTAGCCATCAGAGCGCCCAGTGATTCAGGATCACTCTACTATAACTACAAGGGATTCTTCTCTATTATCCTGCTTGGTGTCGTCGACGCAGATTACATTGGGAGCAATGGTTCTGCATCTGACTGCGCTGTGTTCAACCGGTCCAACCTTAAAGCCGCTCTAGACGCCGGGAGCATTGGGTTTCCTCAGGATGAGCCTCTTCCAAAAGACGATGAGCCAATGCCATATTTCTTGGTGGGTGACGATGCGTTTCCATTACGTACCTGGTTGATGAAACCATTTTCGACAAGAAATCTGACGGAGGCAGACAGAGTGTTTAATTACAGACTCTCAAGGGCGAGACGTATTGTAGAAAATGCTTTCGGCATCCTGGCTAACCGCTTTCGCTGCCTCCTAACCACCATGCTGCAGGAACCCGATACTGGAAGTGTCATCACATCGGCAAGCATTTGTCTCCACAACCTGATGCGCATTAGATACCCGGGACTACAAAATGCGCTAGTTGATCGTGAAGATGTTGACCACCAAGTTGTTATGGGATCCTGGAGAGATAAGTGTGTTTTTGAAGATGTCCGAAATGTGACTGGGCCTAATGTGGCTACAAGAGAAGCTAAACGTAAGAGGATTTATTACAAACATTATGTGAATAGCATTGGTGCTGTGCCATGGCAAAGAAATATGATTTGAAGGTGTGAAGTCATATAGTGAAGTTTATATTCGTGAAAACAGATCTTGGGGACTGCGCTTGTTGGAAATGCATGAATTATATATGAGCGGTAAAGTTTAATTGAAGAAATAGATCAGCTTTAGTAGCCAGCAGGCACACAACGTTGAGTCATCGTTTAATCAACGTTGATTCAACGTCATGACGTCGAATCAGCATTGAATCAATGTTGACTCAACGTTGAGTGCCCAGGGGCGTGAACTGCTGGGTAGTAATTCACTGTTTGGAGGTCATTTGTAGAGAATATCAAATTACGTTCACGAAGCTGACCGAAAAACAATGAATTACCAGTCAACAATTCACGCAATCAAAAGCTGATCTTTTTCGATTTTTCGGTACAAAAGGAAGACAAAAAGCAGCTGATTTTTTCTGATTCTTCAAACTTTCCGTCACTGCACAAAAGAATTCCGTAAATACTTCGCCTTTTCCCAGGTTTTTACACGTATTCTCTACGTTTCAATTATTTCTGACGCTCATGGAAGTAGGAACGCAGTGAGTCTCCTGCTAAGTAAATAAACCGCTGAAAACTTATATGCAGTGGATCGCGTGCTAAGTAAATGAACATCAAAGTGCTCATTTAAACTTTGCTAGCGACCCACTGGCCTTCGTTCATTATTCCATGAACGTCAGAAGTTCATTTCGCCCGCAATTGGCCTTGTCTAGTGACGTTTATAAAAAGTTGTGAATTTAAAATCATTAAAATGTTCCTTGAATAGTCATAAAACATGGAACAAGCAATATCAACATTGAAGTTTAAATATCATATCCCGGCAGGCACACAACGTTGAATCAACATTGAATCAACCTTGATTCAACGTCATGACGTTGAATTAAGGTTGAATCAATGTTGATTGAACATTGTGTGCCCAATGGGATGAAGCATTTGTTTCTCCCGTCACATTTTGGCCACAGCCAAATATTTCAAAATAGTACTAATCACCAGATGCAAATGATTAATAGGACTTTCTTGTCTGATAAATGAGATGCATTTGCCTAATACAAAAAGAACTAAGAAAAGAAAAACTGTTTCTTCATACACAGTGAAAAAGATGCTACCACACTAAAAAAAATCCTCAAGACGTGGCGACTGGCTTCCAGGTCCTTTACCGTCAAAAGTACGGGAAAGTATCGAAACTTTCTAAGATGGAAACTGACTACATTGTTTGAAAACCTTGATTTTATTCCGCATATGATTTTTATTGATTATACATGTTAAGACAACAAATGCAGCTTTGAAGTAAGTTTTTATTCAGTGCAGTCAGTTTCCATAGTAAATATTTACCGTACTATGCTGTACTTTTTTACGGTAAAGGGCCGGGCAGCCAGTTGCCATGTCTTTTGCCGTGATTTCTTTTACAGTGGCACGGCTTTCTTGAGTGTTATTGGATGGCATCTTTTTTGTAGCAAGCTTTGAAATCAACCAATGACGTATAAACAGTTCAGACAGGACATCTGCCCATATTACCTTTTTATGCTTAGTACAAAGTAGGCGCATTAAATTTACGAGGTGTTTGCCTGAGACAAGGGATCTTCCAAAACATTAGCTGCTGCAGTTAACAACTCCCCTGTCACACTCTCGGACCTATTAGGGTTGCTCTGCTGGGCTGCAGAAGCAAATCCAATAACTCCAGGAGCGCTGAAGGGGTGAACACCAGATGAAAAAGTCATTAATGATAATTCGGGGGATGAAGTGCCCGCGAAGGATGAGGAAGGCCCGACTGTCTGAGAAGGATACTGGTGAATCAATGGCTGAGACTGAACATGCTGCCACTGCTGCTGAGTCCAAGATGCTTGAGGAACACTGGGTGGTCTTGATGGCTGCACGGGGATTTGCTGGAAAGATGGAGTCTGACGAGACTGTCTGAATCGAGAGAGCATCGCCATGCTTTCAGCCTGGAAGGAGTAGAACTGGTCATCTGTTAGAAGGTCGATCTCAGCAGAGAGGTACTTGCAGAATAGCTGACGAACATTGAGACTGCTCTGCTCCTTGCTCTGTTGTTGGTTGATTGCCTGCAAAATACACCGAGGTTGAGTGAAACGAGATTTCGTACTTTCCATAAAATTTAAGTTAACTTTTACATTAGAAATGTACACCCTGGTTAACTATGGATGTACATGGATTGTTACGAAACGAACAATGCTGTTCCGAAAACGAGTCATAGTTACCAAACGGCCTATACTTACATTTCTAACAGAATCCGAAAGGTAAATTATTTGAAAGAATTCAAAGAGAGGGAACTAAACCAGACTTGGTGTACCGAGTCTGTTCTGACTCTAAATAATTTATTAACTTTACGTTACCGGCTAAGTAGAGTGGCCAAGTTTCAAAATCAAAAGGGTCCAAACTCATAAACCTTATCAACAGTGACAAATTCGAAATATTTTGATACACACACATGGTACTCGTCGGTAGTAAGCATCACCTGCCAATTATAGTAGAGCCGCCATGTCTATGTATCTGATGGAAACGTCTGTGAAATGAAAGCCCAGGAGCTGTAAACGATGTCATTTATTTAATAATGCATACCACCAGTGTGCTCTTGCTGCTAGCGGCAATGTTCGTCATGAATGTAGACAGTTGATCCTCAAGGGCATTCCGCTTCTCTTTCCCTTTTTTGCTAGTCGATGCAAGGGCAGGCGGCTGAATAGACTGGGCCACCACATTTTGGACACTGGAGACTGTAGATTCTGAGATCGAAGAGCCGTCGTCACCATCAGACTCAACCTCTTCATCTGGAACTAAGACCTAAAAAAGATTTTTCAATTTGCTGTAAACAAAAAAGAATTAGACAGAACATTTACGTTTCATCTGTTTTCATAAAAACTATGTTAAATGCATTTTAACTGTTGCAATCCGCATTTAAACTACCAGTGTAGCAGGGAACTATAAGTTTAAAATGGGGAAATACTGCATATTTTGATTACACTATAGAGCGGGCACATGACGTCCAAATGACGTCCTACTGACGTCGATGCGACGTCATGGTGTCGTATCAATGTCAGTACGACGTCATTTCGACGTTACGTGCTTGCTGTGTATTTACTGTTTTCATGAACACGAGGTTAAAGATGCTTACCTGACCTAGTGTGCTGGAGGTCGACTTTGCTAAAATATGGTCCTTCAGGAAAGCAAAGTTCTGCACAGTCCACTGTTGGCGTGCTGTCAGTTTGAATACGGAACTGCCGGACTTTTTGCTACGGGCATTTACCTGCCTGGTAAACACTGTTCTCATGTTTCGGAACCACAACTGGACCAGTGTCCCTGTGAAACAAGCAAACAAGAATCATAAATCTTAATGAAAACTTACAACTGAGAAAGAAAACTTCACACCATATATAGTTTCAGGATTCTTTATATCTATCAACTAATTTAAAATACTTAAAAAAGAAAGAGCACGGAAGATCACATAAAACCGTAGAAGTACTTTTTATGTTCAAAGCAGGTATGTAGACAAAATAATATCTTTTTAGAATCTGAAGGAAAAAAGATAATCCTACCGGTTAAGCCAAATTCCTTGGCCTTGTCCTCCATCAGCCGGTTTTTCTTAGCAGTGTCTTTGAAATCTCGATCGGTCTTGTCGTAGAAGAGTGGGTTGGCCCGTATCCACTCTGCTAGATGATCTTCCACCTCAGGGTCGATATTAATACGGGTAGCGTCTACCCCTGTTTTCTTTGACTGTGATCTTTTGCTAGGACCCTCCACCTCCGAACTAACGCTTTCAACATCAGACAATTCCGGCTCAACATCGTCCGGTCTTTGTCTCTTTGTCTGTTGAGATTCCTCTTTAGATTCATAAGAATCCTCATCAGAGGCAGGTTGAACTTCAGGAGTCTGTTTTGGCGCCGCGGTCTTTTTGTGGGTTCCTCGGCGTACCATGATGCGCACACTTTGAACGCTGGTGATGAAATGATGCCAGGGTGTGAAGACAGCTTTTTGTTGAAGCTACAAATCTTCAGCGATCTATCGGCGCACGCTGCAACCTGTCGGCGACCAGTCGGCGACCAGTCGCCGATCGGTCGCCGACCAGTCGCCGACCGGTCGCCGATCAGTCGCCGTCTCATCAGTGGTTGGTGGCCGATCGGTCGTCGATCAGTCGCCGAACAGTCGCCGAACAGTCGCTGACAGATCGCCGACAGGTCGCAGCAAGGTTGCAAGATTTCAGAGCCAAAATATTGATGAAACTGATCGGCGATCGATCGGCGACTGGTCGGCGACTGGTCGGCGACTGGTCGGCGACTAAAATAATACGATCGGCGACTTCCAGAAAACCATTGCAACCGGTCTGCGACCAAAATCAGTCGCGGCTAGTCTTTTGTGCATGCTCTAAAGACTGGCTGCGACTAATTTTGATCGGCGACCGATCGGCGACCTTGTTGCGATCATTATAAAACCGCTAGACTTAGCAGGCGACCTCTGCAACCTCTCTGCGATTGTCATTTTTTTAGTCGCGGAGAGGTCGCGGCGCGGTCGCAAGCTCTGTGGGACCGGGGCTTAATAGAGTGGTGGAGGCAAATACTATAAGAACATTTGAATTTAGACTCGACAAGTTATGGAGAGACCAACCACAAAGATTCCAGTACAGAGAGGACATCAAAGCACTGACAGGACGTGACCTAAAGCAATATAATGAAGAATTAGAGCTGGTCCAACAAGCGCATGAGCAGGGCCTTCTGCCAGAAGAGGATCTGTAAGAATAGTGTTCTGCGGTGAGCCATGTTCTCTGTATTCTAGTAATAGCCTGGCCGTTACTAAAACCTTGTACCGCACCGCACCGCACCGAGTAAAAACCTTGTACCGCGCTTACGGAAATTTCCGTACAGTGTCGAGTAAATTCCGAAATTTACCGCACCACGTTAGACGCTATCTCTATATACAAATTCGTTCCTGTCTTTCTTTGTGG
Source organism: Ctena decussata (assembly GCA_963989385.1). Taxonomy (NCBI): domain Eukaryota; kingdom Metazoa; phylum Mollusca; class Bivalvia; order Lucinida; family Lucinidae; genus Ctena; species Ctena decussata. The sequence goes on from OZ022499.1 coordinate 94,439,163, forward strand.
GAGTAAATAATGAATCTATAAATAAATATTTACTTTATGTCGAATTTATGTCAAAGAAAATACTTCTCCATCACAAGATATACACAAAAGAACACTAAATTTCCACTTTCTGCAAGCAAACTCTTATTTTACATACTTTGAATATTTCTATGCATATATAATAATGTAGCGAATTTACATTATTATGTCGAGGCGTTTTCTCCAAAAAGTTCATATATGTGTATTTCTCTTGTGATTGCAACTCAGACATTCTTATAAGAGTTACTTCCAACCCCTGTAGGAACATTTTCCAGATAAATATATATGTATATGTGATTTGTTTAAATCTAGGAAATTATACGCATCAAGTTACATTAAAACATAATTTTATATTGAAAGAACATCTATATTTGTGTGTGTGTGTGTGTGTGTGTGTGTGTGTGTGTGTGTGTGTGTGTGTTTTCATCAGTGACTTCTGGGTGCACATGGATTTGTCCAAAATGTGAATTTTTCAATTTTTCAGACTCCTTCTTCGATGATCAGTTGAATCTAATGACAGAAAATAGATTTAATCCACTGTCAAACGATAAGAATGTCAGGCTTTCATCAGACTGTTCAAATGGGCCAAATATTAACGGCAATACTATTGGTGGTTTAAATCTCGTCAGCTTGAACCTAAATAGTATTAGGGGCAAGAAATTGGAATTATTATCCTTCATTGATGTCCACCAACCTCATGTTGTGGCTATTTAGGAAACAAAAATTGACAGTTCAGTTGCAACTTCGGAATTGTTCCCTGAAAATTTTTCCCTATAATGTATTCAGGAAGGACAGAAACCTTCATGGTGGCGGAGTGATGCTTCTCATCCGAAAGGACATTTCGCACATGCCCTTGTTAGAAACAGAAAACGACTCGGAATCGGTTTGGGTTAAAAGTTTTGCAAACAAAACTTCCCATTATGTAGCAAGTTGGAATTTCCAGTGGAAGTTAGAAAATACTTGGAAAAAGAGAAGGGTATCACGCAATTTTAGGCCCTTTCGCAGAAATTCCTTTCGCCAGTGATTTTGTATTTCCTCTCTCAATACGGTGAGCAAGAAAGACTCCCCGGAGAGAAGGCTTATTCTTGACTTAAGTTTTCCGGAGGGCAGTGCAGTAAATGAGCATATCCCCAAAGATTTTTATTTAGAGTCAAAAGTCAATTTAACCTTTCCTCGGGTGGACGATTTAGTAGAAATTATAAAAACTAAAGGCAGATGTTGTCATTTGTTCAAGAGGGATTTGAAGAGGGCTTACCGGCAGATACCAGTGGATCCTGGTGACATATCGTTACTTGGCTACTGCTTTGAAAACAAATACTATTTTGATTTATATTTATCGATGGGGCTCCGTTCAGCGGCTCAGATCTGTCAGCGTGTCACAAACGCAGTCAAATACATGTGTTGGATGTTACAAATAGCTGTATTGAAATATTTGGACGATTTCGCTCGGGCAGACATACCAGAATTAGCCTTGAAGGCATATGAGGAGTTGGGCAAATTATTGGCACCTTGTGGTATTGAAGAGTCTACACAAAAGGCATGCTCCCCAAGTACAAAAATGGTTTTTATAGACGTGGTGTTTAACACAGAGGACATGACCCTCAGTGTCACCCCCGAAAGAGTGCAAGAAATTCTGGATTTAGTAAACCTTTGGCTGTTAAAATCAACAGCTACGTTACAAGAAATTCAGTCTCTAGTAGGAAAATTGTCTTTTGTAGCTTCTTGTGTGTATTCTAGCAGAGTTTTCATTGCCCGACTTCTTAACTGGTTAAGGCATATTCATGGAAAAAAGTCGTCTCAACCCATTCCCATATATATAAGCAAAGATTTATTATGGTGGAAATTGTTTTTACCTTGTTTTAATGGAATATCAATGATGTTGGTGGAAGAATGGTCGAGGCCTGATAAGGTGTTTTCATGTGATGCATGTCCTTCAGGATGTGGCGGAATAATGCAGTCCTGGTGCTTTCATGAGATGTTTCCTCCCAATATTGTCAAAAAACAGTTACATATTAATGCATTAGAGCTTCTGACAATAGTCGTTGCCCTTAAACTCTGGGGAAAATTGTTAAGAGGGAATAAGGTCTTGATTTTTTGTGATAATGTGTCATCCTGCAATGTTATTAACAAGGGTCTTTCCAGGGATGATTTTCATCAGGCATGTTTGAGGGAAATATGTTTTGTGGCAGCCACAAATGAGTTTACCTTGAAGGCCCAGCACACAAGTGGCCAAGATAACAGGCTGGCTGATTTATTGTCGCGTTGGCATCTAACCAAGAACCCTCAGACGTTGTTGAATAATGCATTAGGGGACAGGCACTGTAAAAGAATGGTTGTCGACAGCTCCCTTTTGAATTTTCAAGCCCCTTGTAATTTTCTCGCATATTTAATAAAAGAAGATAGTGATTGATGGCATATTTGTATTCCATACACAAAATCTGTCCTTTCTTAATTCACTAGTACACTATTTGTTTTACAGAGTGGTCTCTGGAGGTTTTACAATCAGAGGTTAGACATTCCATGAAGGCTGCATTTTCTGAAGGCACCTCTAGGAACCTAAAAATGCAATGGCGAGCATATTTCTTGTTCTGCAAATTTTATGGGTTAAAAGCAATACCAACAACGGTAGAAACTTTGTGTCTTTTTGGACAATTTTTAGGCAGGTCCTTCAAGTTTGTGGAGTCAGTGAGGAATTACATTTCAGGTGTAAAAATGCTACATCAGGTCTTGAATCTAAAATATCCATCAGATAATATGTACCAACTGACATTGGTACTGAGAGGTTTGGCACGATCAAACCCTCATTTACCAGAAAGGGCTCTCCCAGTGACTCCCCAGATTTTACGGGACATGTACAGGGCGTTAGACATCACAACACCTATTGATGCAACATATTGGTGTTTGTTTTTTTTCATGTTTTTCTTAATGGCAAGGAAATCAAACATGGTTCCGGTTTCCTTGACAGATTTTGACCCAAACAAGCAATTATTAAGGCAAGATGTAGCAATTTTTAAGGAAGTATTACTAGTTTTTGTCAAATGGTCCAAAAGAAACCAGTTCGGCAATCGGTTGCTAAAAATACCTTTAGCAGCCATCCCAGACTCAATTTTATGCCCAGTTAAGGCTTACAGCAATATGATTACCTTAACTCCGGCATGTGAGCATAACCCAGCATTCGCGGTCAAGAAAACAGACTCCAGTGTAGTCCCGTTAATGTACAAGCAGTTACAGGATAAGATCAAAACTTTAATAGCTAAGACAGGTAGGGACCCAGAACTTTATTCGTCTCACTCATTTAGACGAGGAGGGTGCACCTGGGCCTTCAAAGCAGGTGTTCCAACCAATCTTATTCAGCATCATGGAGACTGGATGTCAGAGTGCTATAAAAATTACTTAACCTTCGATTTTCATGAAAAACTGTTGGTTAGCAAAAATATGGCTTTAAAAATCATCACTAACTTAGGTGAGTGAGAATTTTTGAGCTGGTTGGATATTAAGTAGGTCTTAAATTTGTGTCTCATTTTCTTCTGTTTCAGAGACAAGATTAATTAAGGTCCACATCATTTCGGATTCGATGGCAAAACACATAACAGATATTCGACATACTGAAGTAATAGCCTTTCCAGGTATTAATATAAGTCGTTTGTCAAACAAAATTCAGAGTGGACATTTACTCCTGGATAAACAGTACACATTTATCCATGTTGGCACAAATGACGTTCAGTCTTTGGACTGAGCTGGAGCTATTATTAGCTCATATAATAATTTAATAACTGTAATAAGGCAATTCAGTTACACCAACATAGTTATGTCTAGTATTATTCCTAGACCTGTGGATCATCAGGTCACAGGAGATAAAGTCAAACTTGCTAATAATAGACAGACTCAAGCAGCTTTGCAAAAAGAGAAATGTGAAATATTTACATACTTATAAACCTTTTCTGAAGCATTGTCAGCCATCGAGAGAGCTATTTGCAGTTAGAGATCAGTGTCTACATCTAAATTTAGAAGGAACCAAAAGGTTGAGATTCTTCTTCATCAACAGTGTGGCTCATTTATTACGTGAAATGTCTTGAAGAAGGCCTAATCCTACCCGACACGCCACTCCGTATTTCAGTTGCAGTTTCAGGTCGACCCGGGGCGAAAGTTATTTCCCTTGGCAACCTGGCCCCGAGGTTAAAAAACTTTTTTCATGCTCAACTCAGCTGAGCATGAAATTTTATCTGCTGGTAAATAGCAAATTACTGATAAGTACAGTTGTTTTCTTGCTTAGTTTAGCTGAGTATGAAATTTTCTCTGCTTATGAATATGAAAATGCCAACATTAGTTGGCATTTTCATATTTATCAGCTGAGAAAATTTCATGCTCAGCTGAGTTGAGCACGAAAAAAAGTTTTATAACCTCGGGGCCTTGTCTGCTCTTCGAAGACGCAAGCTACTGTTCAGCATTTTTGTTTGCATGCTTGCTCAGTTGAGCATTTAGTTTTCATGATTATCAGCAAACAGGTAGTTTGCAGCTTCTGTATTGTTTATTTACATTTTGTTCAAATGTGTTTCAATCTTGATTATTGTGGGTAATGTTTGCTAGTAATTATTACCGTAAGGGGGGAGTTTTTCGCGGGGGGCTGGTTCCCTAGTATTCAGCCAGTGAGCATATCTTAAGGGCTTAGAAATCTCGTTTTTTTTCTGAGCACTGATTGTTATGCCTTTGCGGGCCTTTCAATACATCAATATTCCGTAGCGTCGATAGACTGAGGCCGTCGCGAAGAACGCCACTTATGCGGTATGGATTGCTAATCAGTGCCATAGTTGAGAAGTACACATACCCAGATGCATTGGGTTGAATTATGTGTTTAGATTTAAGTTAGTTTAAAATCAGAATGGAGTTTATAGTCCAATTTAGAGAATAGAACAATCATATAGAAACATAAGCCTGAGGTTTTGCAATCATTTGATGCTGCTTGAATGCTTGATAGAATGATCAGGGGATCACTTGAGTTGGATTATTAACCCAGGTCGGAGTATTAACATATGAGCCCGTCCAGATAGAAATCGACCTTATGACACGCGACGTGAAACTGAGACAAGTGACGTCAAAGTTTGACGTTACTTCAGACGATTTTCCCGCTGTATCACACGGCATATGATTCAACTTTAATATTGAAGGTTAATAGTGTGGAAAACCACCGTAGCCGCATATTTGTTGCCAGGGATCCAGAAATTTGATTTTTTGGAGCCTTATGCATCACCAAAATTGCAGTTTGCGTATATTACCGAATTTGATAAATTAAAAAAAAAAAAAATTATTCGCCGATGCGTAAAAAGGCTTGACACTGGCGGCAGTTCTGGTCCCGTTTAGTTCATGTTCATAAATTTTCAGCTTTGATCTAGCGAAAATAATTTTCAATGTCGGACAACAATAACAACAACAAAAACAATATATTATTAATATCAAAAGTAAATAATAATGATAATAATAATTAATAATAACTGTATTATTAATATCAACAGTAAAATCCCGAACCGAAAAAAACCCAAGCCTATACATTTGTGTAGGTACATGTATACAAACAGCGTCAGCATTTTCATGCATTCACTGACATAGTTTACAATTTTTCAGTTTAAACTGCAAGACAGCAAACAAAATGTAGATAAAATCTTGTGTAAAAGCAATTTCAAGTTTTCATGCAGTGCTTTTTTCTATACCACGGACTGCCAGATCGAAGGTAAATTTGCAATACGATTTTTTCCTCTCCTCTAGTGCCGGGGTGGAACATTGCAGGGCAAGGGCCTGCAGTAGGTGCGGGTGAGCGTTGTTTGGACATTTTTTCTCTGGTCTATTATTTCTCTGCGTTCTCACTCTCTCTGGGAGACTGCCCGATATAGACTGAAATACTGTCTCAAAGGGCCGTTAAACCCAAAACAATCAATCAGTCAATCCTCTCCTGCCTGTCAGCGCTGACGAATGCCGGGTGACAAACGGCAAAGGGCGGCATAAAGAAGTGTCGTCTGAATCTTAATGTCTCTAAAAGGTGGAAGACAAAACGCTTTCCAATTTTAACACAGTTTTCGGAGATCCTAAACCATTTTGATCTACTTACAATTCCCTGTCCAATGAGATGAAAATTGCGAGTTTAAGTCAAAAGTCCGTCAGGTTGTTTTGCGTTTTTTCCCTTTTAATTTTTTATTTCTTTTTTCCCTGTTTATATTACTGGTGGTTGGTGGATTATATTTGTAAAATAAATTAACAAATTAAAACAACAAACAAACAAAAACTGATATTTTACTTTCGTCTAAAATTGTGATTTGTTGGTTTTCAGCGTTTTGGTAACTCATAGTCCGTACCTGATACTATAGTGACGATTTTTTTCTTTTGTTAATGACACAGAAAATATAAGATCATGCCCCCTTTCTAAAGAGAATTTGGTGAGGAAAAGTTCATTTTAGACACATCCAAGTAAATTTAAAGGTAGTTTGCAATTTTTTGTTTAGCGTGCATTTGTTTCTGGCTGTTCATAATTCATTGATTCTCACAGGTAGAGAGATCTTTCCTCTTCAAAACCATGCGCTGTTCTGAAGGAAAACAGTGTGTATTAGTTGTCTACCTTGCTGAATGTCACATGGGGCACGGTTGGGGCAAGTTGATGCAATGAGCAAGGGGCATGTTGATGCACCATAGAAATCCATTGGACAGCACGAGCTGTTCACAGTATTTGCATGGGCTTGATCTCTTACTGATGCAGGACTATGTACAATAGTTTAAGCATTTCGGATTTCTTATAATACGATGCATTTTATTATATTCAAACAATATACAATGGCATTTCGAGCCATGTCACAGCAATTCCCACAGTTTACATGTGCGCCCATCGAAGACTCAATAACCACTGCGCATCGAATCAGAGTCTTTGCTGTGCACTCTATGGATAGCTAAGGACTCATACCTTTTCGTGTGGCCAGTGAAGACTGACCCGACTGTGCTGATGCACAGGCTGGTCTGAGTCTTCGCTGGGCGCACATGTAAATTGTACGAATTGCTGGGCCCCGGGCTCATTCAAAATAACATCTATGACAGTGAAAAGATATCACCCCGTTAAAAATGTTCTAAAGTTTCAGTAATAAAAGTATAATTATAATGCTCTGATCATTTTATCGTACAATTATATATTCACAAAAAATCCCTTCTAGAGATATTTTGCTGGAGATAACTTCACTGACTAAGATAATTTCGTTAAATGCATCTAATTAAGATGCAAGGAAACCCCCATTTATCCATAGAAACGGTCAATTTACTGTAGTAGTCGTTGCATGGACTATAAAATCTGTATCAACTTGCTCCAAGCGTTGCTGGGGCAAGTTGATGCATTCGACTTCTTAAACGGATGGAAAATATACCAAAATTCAAAGATTACTATTTTATTGTAAATGCAGAAAAGACAGAGCTTTTAGTATACACAAAGATGATCAAAATTGGCCAATCCGATCACAAGATATATCAAAAAGTCTAAAAAGTGCATCAACCATCCCCGGTCTCCCCTATGTTTTGTTTATTTTTTGTTTTATGCACTCGAAGCAAAAGGAGCACCGGAGGAATGAAGTTTCCGGATCGTCAGTGCGTGCCAACGGCAGTACTTAAGCATGTCGGTCAGTCCGAATATTAAGTTTATTTCTTGTTATAGCTGCTTCGGAAAATATGTTTTTGATAACCGTTCGAGGTAAAGGGATCATACTTGGTATGACATTTACCTGGATCAAAGCCTTTCCATCTTTTCTACCTTTCCCAAGAGGCATGTACCAGGGTGGGACCAAAATCTAGAGCTTTGTTACGGGAAAATTTACTCATACTGATTATATGCGTTTGCTGCGTTAACGTTAATAATAATGATATGCATTTCAAGTGAAAACATTAATAATGGCGTTATCCATAACAGCTTAACGTGACGTCACGTACCGTTATTAATTTTGGCAAATTTCACTAGATACCAATATGTTTAAAACTGCCATAACATCCTTAAAAATCTAGATAACTTCATACGGTTTTTACCTTTTTTGTTTTATAATGGCATGCGCATTCAGATAACAGAAAACCTAAAAATCGAATTTTTATGTCATAAGGTCGATTTCTATCTGGACGGGCTCATATCTGAACACACTTAGACTGGTCTTCTCGTTTTCCTTTCTCTCTCTCTCTCTCTCTCTCTCTCTCTTTTAGCTCACCTGAGCCATAGGCTCAGGGTGAGCTATTGTGATCACCCAGTGTCCGTCGTGCGTCGTCCGTCGTGCGGCGTCAACAATTTGCTTAAAGCCTGTTTCACATCAGCCGTGCGATTTTTTGTTCGTACGATTTTGGAGGCCATGGGTGCCGTAGACAGATCGCAGACAAAATCGCAGTGTATCTGGGCGGGTCCATCGTGGTCTCAGAGTCGTAAGGCAGCCGTACGATGTTCGTACGGCTGTCTCACGGGTCGCACGATTTTGCAGCTTAAAAGTAGAAAAAAATAAACAACATTTCGTACGGCTGCCGCAAGATGGCCGTGCAGCAGCCGTAAGACTGCCGCAAGACTGCCGTGAGACGGTCGTAAGAATTTGTCAAAACTCTTGCGGGCACCGTACGACGAACAAGAACTCGCAAGGCTGTCTCACGAATGTCTTACGATGACCGTAAGTTCATCGAACGAATTCGCCTCGAATGGCGAATAAAATGCAAGAGCACCCCCCGCAACCCTCACAGTTTCACCATCGATTGTCGACACCACATTGGATCCTGATGGCTATCACACAGCAGCGTATTGTCCTTCTAAGAAGGAGGCTCCGTGATGAAGAAGAGCGTCACGCCGCCATCCTGGTGCTGCTCATCCGAGCACGGCAAGGTAGAAGAGGACATGCGAGGCGTTGGTGGGGCAAACCCTGGGGGCATGCTTCTTTCCGGGAGTCTAGACTATGAGTACCGATCTAATTTTAAGGGAGACGCAAGTGACGCAACAATCGTAGGACTGTCGTGCGCCTGCCGTGCGGCCGTCGTGCAGCTGCCGTGCAACTTGCGCGATTGTCTTACGATTCGCAACATTCTTGCGATAGCATTCTGTCAGGACGCACGACTGTCGTAAGATGCTCGTGCGGCTGTCTTGCGACCGTCGCAAGACAAACGCAAGCAATGATTGACAGCAACCCCGCCTACAAACTTGCGAACTCCTGCAAAATCGTGAGTCAATCGTGCGGTTGTCTCAAGACTGTCGTGCGGCAGCCTTGCGGCGTCCACAGATTGCCAAAAAATCGCAGAAATAATGTGCATGTTGAGAATTTAGTTTGCGACGTTGCGACGACCTTGCGACGTCTAATATTCGTACGACGATCTTGCGGCTGCCGCACGAAACCCAGCGATTTTTGCCAGAAATGTGATCGCAGAGGGCCGTACGGCTGCCGTAAGGCTGATGTGAAACAGGCTTTAAATGACATCTTCTCTGAAACCGCTAGCCCTAGGGCTTTGATATTTGGTATGAAGCATTGTCTAGTGGACCTCTACCAAGTTTGTTCAAATGGTGGCCCCAGGGTCCAAAATGACCCTGGGGCAGGGGGTCTTGGGTTCGAAACTAAAATATACTTAAAAATCTTCTTCTCCAGAACCGCTTGCCTCAGATGCTTGAAATTTGGTATGTAGCATTGCCTAGTGGTCCTCTACCAAGTTTGTTCAAATGGTGGCCCCAGGGTTCAAAATGGCGCTGGGGCAGGGGGTCTTGGGTTTGAAACTAAAAAATACTTAAAAATCTTCTTCTCCAGACCTGCTTGGCTCAGATGCTTGAAATTTGGTATGTAGCATTGCCTAGTGGTCCTCTACCAAGTTTGTTCAAATGGTAGCCCTAGGATCTTAAATGGCCCTGTGGCAGAGGGGTCTTGGGTTCGAAACTAAAAAATATTCAAAAATCTTCTTCTGCAGATCCGCTTGACTCAGATGCTTGAAATTTGGTTTGTAGCATTGCCTAGTGGTCCTCTACCAAGTTTGTTCAAATGGGGGCCCCAGGGTCCAAAATGGTTATGGGGCAGGGGGTCTTGGGTTCGAAACTAAAAAATATTCAAAAACCTTCTTCTCCAGAACTGCTTGGCTCAGATGCTTGAAATTTGGTATGTAGCATTGCCTAGTGGTCCTCTACCAAGTTTGTTCAAATGGTGGCCCCAAGGTCCAAAATGGCCCTGGGGCAGGGGTCTTGGGTTCGAAACTAAAAAATACTTAAATATCTTCTTCTCCAGAACCGCTTGCCTCAGATGCTTGAAATTTGGTATGTAGCATTGCCTAGTGGTCCTCTACCAAGTTTGTGGCCCCAGGGTCCAAAATGGCCCTGGGGCAGTACATGATGGGTTCGAAACTAAAAAATACTTAAAAATCTTCTTCTCCAGAACTGCTTGGCTCAGATGCTTGAAATTTGGTATGTAGCATTGTCTAGTGGTCTTCTACCAAGTTTGTTCAAATGGTGGCCCCAGGGTCCAAAATGGCCCTTGGGCAGGGGGGTCTTGGGTTCGAAACTAAAAAAATGCTTAAAAACCTTCTACTCCAGAACTGCTTGGCTCAGGTTCTTGAAATTTGGTATGTAGCATTGCCTAGTGGCCCTCTACCAAGCTTGTTCAAATGATGGCCCCAGGGTCCAACATGGCCCTTGGGCAGGAGGTCTTTGGTTCGAAACTAATAAATACTTAAAAATCTTCTTCACCAGAACTGCTTGCCTCAGATGCTTGAAATTTGGTATGTAGCATTGCCTAGTGGTCCTCTACTAAGTTGTTCAAATGGTGGCCTCACTGTCCAAAATGGCCCCCAAGCAGGGAGTCCAAGGTTTGAACCATATAAATACATAGAAAAATATTAAAAAATCTTCTACTTCAGAACCGCAAGGCTCAGATGCTTGAAATTTGGTATGTAGCATTGCCTAGTCGTCCTCTACAAAGTTTGTTCAAATGGTAGCCCCAGGGTCCAAAATGGCCCCCGACAGGGAGTCATGGTTTGAGCCATAAAAATATATAGAGAAATCTTCTTCAGAACCACTTGGCTCAGATGCTTGAAATTTGATATGTAGCTTTGCCTAGTAGTCTTTTGCCAAGTTTGTTCAAATGATGACCCCAGGGTCTAAAATGGCCACGGCCAAGGGTTCCTGGGTTTGAACCATAGAACTACTTAGAACAATATTCAAAAATCTTCTTCTTCAGAACCACTTGGCTCAGATGCTTGAAAACTGGTCTGATGCATTGCCTGGTGGACGCCTACAAAGTTTGTGTAAATGGTGGCCCTGGGATCTTAAATGGCGCTAGGGCAGGGAGGCTTGGGTTTGAAATTAAAATATACTTAAAAACCTTCTTTTCCAGAACCCCTTAATGCAGATGCTTGAAATTTTGTATGATGCATTGCCTAGTGGTCCCTTACCAAGTTTGTTCAAATGATGATGCCAGGGGCAAAAATGGCCCTGCCCCAGGGGGTCCTAGGTTTGAACCATAGAAACACATAAAAAAATATTCAGAAATCTTCCTCTTCAGAACCACTTGGCTCAGAGGCTTGAAATTTAGCTTTTAGCATTGCCTAGTGGTCCTTTACCAAGATTATTCAAATGATGGCCCCAGGGTCCAAAATGGCCCTGCCCCAGGGGGTTCAGGGTTTGAACCATAGCAATACATAGAAAAACATTCCAAAATCTTCTTCTTCAGAACCATTTTGAAATGGTTGCAAACTATCAGGTTTGTTCAAATTATGACCCTAGTTTGACCTTTAACCTTTTAGCTTAGGTGAGCGATTCAGGGCCTCTTGGCCCTCTTGTTCTTTTTTGGCGGACTTCGTTTTGGCGGTGTTTTTTTTTCAGATTAATTTAACTCTTTCATAACATCCATTCTACTTATGGTATGTTCAGAATGTTTAAAGTGAATTATTGTACATAGTGTAAATAGTACCAGTAAGTCCGGCAAACATTAAAACTTTTAAAACAAGTTTTATCCTCTTAGTAATAATTTCTAATCCAGTCGAGAGTTTAATTCTTCAATGGTAATTCGGACAATCGCTCGGTTCAGGAAAACTTTGACTTGATAACCTCCTTTATTCAGGAATCTGCTGAAAAGCATATCCCCTCAAAAACCAGTAGGTCAACCTCTTCTGTTCCTTGGATAACCCCTGAGACAAGAAGAAAGATTCGTAGAAGAAATAGGACACATGCGAAGGCCAAAAAGACTGGCTGTAGCAAACTTAGATCAAAATTTGAATCTTTGAGAAGGGAAATTAAAGCTGATGTGAAAAAGCAATACGATTTGTACGTCAATAACTTGGTTGGTGACATAAAGGCTGATCCCGGAGACTTCTACCGGTACATTAATAGTCAAAAGAAAGACACTCAAGGTATTCCACCACTGAAGAAGGGAAATGGTGGTGGTGTTGCCGAATCAGAGTTGGAACAGGCAGATGAATTTAATGGGCAGTTTTCAGATGTGTTTGATAAATGGAACACACCCAAGTCCACCTTCCTGATCGCTCAGCTCCTTTCATGGAGGACATTCATGTCTCGGCTGAAGGTGTAGCGAAACTTCTTAAGGGCTTGAACCCATCGAAAGCTTTAGGACCTGATGAATTGCATCCTAGAGTCTTAAAAGAACTAGCATCTGAATTAGGACCAATGTTTGCTCACCTCTTCCAACAATCTAGTGATACGGGTGAAATCCCCAAGGAATGGTCTCTCGCAAATGTATGCCCGCTCTTCAAAAAAGGAGATAGGTCTTTGGCTTGCAACTACCGACCGGTTTCTCTAACTTGTGTACCATGCAAGCTACTTGAACACATTGTTTGCTCTAATATTATGGCACATTTGGATGAACATAAACTTTTGTCAGACAGACAACATGCGTTCCGGAAGAAACATAGTTGTGAAACTCAGTTGATCACGGTTATAAATGACTGGGCTAAAATCTTGGATAAGGGCGGTCAGGTTGACACTTTTATCTTGGACTTTGAGAAAGCTTTTGACACTCCCCCTCATGAATTATTTAAATGTAAGCTATATATGGCTATGGTATTGGTGGTAGGACTCTGAAATGGATAGATTCTTTTGTCTGTTACAGGCAGCAGCGTGTGGTAGTTAATGGAGCTAAATCGAATTGGGCCCCGGTGTTGTCGGGTGTTCCCCAGGGCACCGTGCTTGGACCACTGTTGTTCTCGTTGTACATTAACGATATAACAGAAACTATTAACTCGGAATTAAGACTTTTTGCTGACGACTGTGTTTGCTATCGTGAAATCAGAGATAGTGAAGACACGTTGAAACTTCAGGAGGATATAGATCGTTTATGGTATTGGGCAAGGAGCTGAGGCATGAGATTTCAACCGGTCAAGTGTAATATAATGCAAATCACAAGGAAACGGATCAAGAAGATCAATGCTTTCAATACCTTAGAGGGAACGGTCCTCAATAACGTAGAAACTATCAAGTACCTCGGCATAACCATAACCAATGATTTGAAATGGAACACACATGTCAGCAATATTTGCACAAAGGCTAATAAGACCTTTGGCTTCCTCAGATGTAACTTGGCAGCATGTCCACAAGACGTTAAAGAGTCCGCATACAAGGGACTGGTGCGTCCAGTCTTGGAGTATGGTAGATCAGTTTGGGACCCTCAAAGTATACTTCTTCAAGATGAACTTGAGAAGGTGCAGAAAAGGGTAGCTAGATTTGTAACGGGAAATTACACATATGAAACCGGGAGTATGACTGGCATTCTGGAGAATCTTAAGTGGGAATCCCTGAAAAAGAGAAGGAAAGATAGTAGACTCATAATGCTTTACATAGGTCTAAAGGGTGCAGCCAGTATACCCATAAATGACCTTGTTCCCCCAAGTAGGCGTACCAGGAATCATCATTCCCTGGCATTTCAAAACCCATTGGCTGGGACTGACATTTACAAGTCCAGTTTCTACCCCCAGACTATTAGAGATTGGAATTCCTTGGACGATTCCATTATTTCAGCTGCAGAGGATTCAGTTACTAAGTTTACTTCTCTTGTAAGGGCTAGGGACTAGCTTCCCTGATTCACAGGTCCTGGTGAAAGATTGTCCTTGGACGTATCACCAGTAAACAATTCTGATTCTGATTCTGATCGGTAAAACCAATCTAATCCTATCGCCAGGGACTACCGTATGATAGTTATCCTGAGAATTCATTAAAATGGATAAAACACAGGGACCTGCAACAATTCATATTAAAAACAAAAGATAGTCTAGGGTATAGATGTATATATTATTATATAAATAAGTATAAATTGCTGCAAGTTCCTGTGGGATGAAAAACTGATACTAAAATCATTTTTGAGTTTTTGAGGTTGGGCAATTAAGGTTTCAGCATGATATAAATATGTATATAGAGCCATGCATAAAAAGCACATTATTTCATTAGTACATCAACAAATATGTTTTTTCTCCAAACACATAACTTTCTTGCATTTTTTGCACTAATACTCGTATCCGAGTAGATCTCGTCAGCTAGTAGTTCTCGTAATTCTGCTTAAAACGAGTTTTTCGCGTATTTTTTCTTCACTTCAACTGCCTTAATCCTAAGTTTATGATACATTTGGTCAAACTAGTGCAAAAACTCATCAAGATATCGAGCTGTGCATATATAAATGCCGTTTTTTCTCTTTTGGATTCGCAAAGTCGCGTGATTACGTCAGGGGCATTCACGTGAGCACGTTCAAGCCACGTGCTGACCTCTCTTAATTGGGTCAGGTTTTCCAATATTGTGTCTACTTTGCAAACAAATTCCGAATGTAAGTCAACTTTGCAGGGAAAACACAAACATATTAAAATAGCAAACCTGACCCAGTCATCATTTATCGTTTTCAGCAGCCTCGTGAGCAAGACAAATTCTTCGTCTCGGTTTTGTGTTTGTTTTCGTCTGCTGTGACCTCATTAAAAAATTAAGCACATTCGGCATACGAACGGACTCTGTTACATGAATAAGATGTCAAAAATCATCATATTAGGAACAACAGCAAAATGGGTTTCATATTTAGTTTAAAATCGAGCTCAAAAGCAACATGACGAGAACTGCTTCTGGACGTGACGTTGTCTGTGCGTGATAGCATAACAAATAATGATCGCTCCCTGAGGTTCGTTTCTATAAATAAATTCATGACGTGTGTGTCGAAACCAGAGTTATTAGGTACGCAATACATAACTACCGCAAACTGAAAGAAAACCTGCTTGTTTGGGAGAAAACAGGAAATTGTTAGTAAAAAATGACGAGAACTACTCGGATACGAGTACATAAAGCTAAATGAAATTGCAACACTATAATGCCTTATTTACAGAAAGATGTCAAGAAATGGAAAAATTCACAAGGGGTTGTCGATAACTACTACCTGTCGATAATACCTTCCGTTGCTCTACTGACTTAATAAAAAACGTATTTACAAAATCAGCTTATACTAAGTTACTGCTCAGTTATTGATTAAATTCGATAGGGTTCCGGGATCTTCGGCGGTGCGGTACTTTTCGGTGGCAAAAGTCCTTTTCTGTCTTTAGTAGGACCCTCTATTTTAAGCCGGTGCGGTAGGTGCGGTGCGGTACAAGGTTTTAGTAATAGCCTATAGGCTTTTGTGTACACAATATTGATGACGTAGTTTCTACAACAACAACAACAATGGTGGTGTCGGTGGACGACGCGATAGATATGTACCAAAGAATAAGTATTCGCGGTCAGTTTAACAAACTGACATCTTTACACGATTTTCCTAACAGTTTCACGGACAATCATTTCTTCTACAATCCGGCAGGCCCCATTATTGACATGAATCGTTTGTTAAAACCGATCAAAAGAGAAAAAGGTTAGCATATATTATGATGGCTGCACCAGTTTTCGGGGTATTACTGTCGTGTCGGCCTATTCGGCGCATCGGCTTATTCGGCGCACGTTACATAACGCCATTTTCCGTTAAGCACGTAGAGATAATTTTTGTCGGCTGTTTTCCATGCAGCCCTTCAAGCGGAGATATTTATATGTGGTGAAGAAGATCATTTCTGGCAGGAGGGGTTCGTGGCGGTACGTAAACTCAACAGATCGGACCGGATCGGGCATAATCACCGGATCGGACCCGAATTTTGCCATTTATGGCTGTTTTATCATATGGTCGATGCACCTGTTTTCGGGGTGCTCCAGAATTCGGGGTATTCTGATAGATTATACCTCTCCTTTTGCCGAGGACGTCTACAGACGATTACTTTTGCAAATAGAAAGTTAGATGAGCATGTTTTATCATACACTAATTGACGCGCGAGAGCACGTTAGTTTTGACGTCATCCATGACGTCTTCGTTGGTGACCGTGGAGGCGCCCTTATGAAAAAAACTGGCCTCCTGCGAACACAGCTGCAAAGCTACCGTAAGGTTGCTGCAAGTTTACTGCAAACTTTGCTGCAAGGTTGCAGCGATGTTTTACCATGCAAATGAGGTTTGCTGCAAGGTTGCAGCAGGTTTGCTGCAAGGTTGCAGCAATGTTTTACTATGCAAATGAAGTTTGCTGCAAGGTTGCAGCGATGTTTTACTATGCAAATGAAGTTTGCAGCAAGGTTGCAGCAAAGTAGTTTATTCATTATAATTCTGTAATGGTGCTTTGGCAACGCCCCTTTTCCAAATATGGGTTACTGCGATGTTGTGGCAAACTTCGCTGTTACTTCGCCAGAACTTCCCAAACCATAATGAATATTCATACATTCTGGCGATGATGTGGCAGAACATCGCGGCTCCTTATATGGCATCAGGTTATCTTATAAACTTGGAACTCTTAATAATGAATATTCATGAAGATTGCTGCAAAGCTGCTGTAAGCTCGCCGGAACATCCCTGTATTTTTAATTACCAGGTGATCTATCTGTGAATTAAGAAGCATTATGAATATTCATGAGCAGCTCCATAAAAGGCTTCCGTGTGGGAAACAGACGGACGAACAATGCCCTGTACTGCGGCCATGGATACATTACTGGTGTGTCTGCAGTGGGGGAGGGGGGACATGGTTATGAAACTTGAAATACAAACACACACTTAATTTTATATGTACCATAAAAATCCTGAAAATTAGGACACCTAAAATTATAAAGTAACAGCTAGTTACTTAGTTACTGCTAAAAAGTTACCAGAAACTTTCTGTTATTTCAGTGCAGTAATGCATCTAAAAGATGCAGATGGAATTGCTAACACTGCAGGGTCTGATCAGACTGCTCCTTCAGGAGCACTGCACTGTTTGCTCAGACCTATCTGATCCAATGTTTAGAATTTTTATGGTAAAAAGATTTGCCCTTCAAAGAAAATGACAATATAACTATAAATTAATGCATAGTCTCTAGAAATAAATACATCAAAGAAATAAGATACATAAAAAAGTTCCTTAAAAACACTGTTTTATATATTCTGCAGTTTTATAACATGATATAACAAATGGCTTTAAGTCTGGTTTAAATAAGATTTGTCAGCTTGTTATATACAAATTACAGACTTTTGTACCAGGTTTCTTAAAACTAATAATGATTAAGTCATTTTTTGTAACAGTTATTTGTAAACCGTATAAATGAATTATTACTACTTTGAAATATTTTTTTCAGTAGATACCTGCTTACTTAGGGCATTTTTCCTAGAATTGTTCCAAAATAATACGCAAATATATCAGCATCCCCAACTACAGATCTATACAAAATCTGCTCTTTTCCATGCACTGTGTCTTAAAATGATATCAAAATAAGTCTTACCTTTAGCCTTCTTTTAATAATTATGACCAAACATTTGAATTTACCAACCATTTTGAAACAAAAAGTTACACTATCCTTTCATATAACACCCATGTTGACCTCTATTAGTGAGTGTCTACAGACAAAATGGACAAAAATATGCACAGACAGTAATTGTGTTATGTTCCAGGTTGTCTTTCCCTACAGGGAGTCTTTGAAGTATGGTGTGTTTACAGGTCACACTTATTAATATCTAATAAACTGTAGACTTCCTGGTGATTTATTCCTCTGTTCTTATCAGTTACTAATTATGCATTGATAATTGAATAACATCAGACCTTTGAATCTATAAAAAAAATATTCATGTTTTTTTTTAAGTCTGGTAACAGGGTTTTGTTTTCAAATTCCTGGGGTACATTCATATTTTTTTTAACTGTGGTAATAAGGTTTTGTGTTCAAATTTCAAGGTTACAGAAACTGAATGAAAAGTTTAAAGTTTAATGAAGCAATTTTTTTATCATCCTGTTTCTGTCATTTTAGGACAATAATTATTCAGTAAGATTCCACAACTTTAGACTTATATTCAGTGGGATTCTAAGTCAGTTGCCTAATTCAATATAAAAAATATTCCACATTTATCTTTGTTTTAATATTTGCTTCAGTAAATGGAGAAGCTGAGAGCAAAAAAAAATATTGTACTCTTCCCTGCCACAAAACTACGTTGAGGTTTCCTGCAATGATAAGGCAAAGCATGGAATTTGTTTATGATTTCCCAAATGTTGTGGCCATGAGATAAATTTGACAAAGTTTCTTGCAGTGCTTTGGCGATGAGATGAATTTAACAAAGTTTCCTGTGATGCTTCGGCAATGCAATGCAATAAGTCTAAGTTTGCTGCGAAGTTGCAGCAAACAAGTGGTAAAAATTACAAGTTTCTTGTAACCTTGCAGCAAAGTGTATGTAATATGATAGTCTCTGGTGAACCTGTTGCGACTTTGCAGCTAGCAGCGATGTTATTCGCAAGAAGTTCGCTGCTAGCCGCAATGTCCTGCGAAGTCGTAAATCTTTTTGCTGCGATCTTTTCCTTTGCAGTAAGCTTGCAGCAAACTTACGGTAACCTTGCTGCAAAAAATCTTTTTCGTAAGGGCGGCCATATTGGAAACACTGCAAAATTTATGGAAAGTACTGACGAACATGACACGACGATTAATTCAATTATGAATTTTTTTCTGATAATTCAACGACCGTGTCTACATGCTAAAGAATTGCAGGTCTCCCGAAGGCAGTTGCTATCAGAAGAATCTGCAGCTTATGTATTTTAAAGGCGAGTTCTTTAACGAACCCCGAAAACTGGGGCAGTTTCGGAGAGCAGATTCAGTTGAGCATCTGTTTCGATTTGATCAACCTTGTAAATATGGAGTGATGCGGGCATGAAATGTAAGTTACATATTACTTAACACATATTTTTATATGCACACAGACTATCAGTTTGTGATCTTTGTTTATCACACAGTTTTTATGTTGCGAATAAACGTTAATACCCCGAAAACTGGTGCAACCAACATACTTTCTTTGGCCGTTTATGTTTATATTTGGCATAAGATAGTGTATCCAACATATATATACTCGTATCCGAGTAGTTCTTGTCATTTTTTTCTAACAGTTTCCAGTTTTCTCCCAAACAAGCAGGTTTTATTTCAGTTTGCGGTAGTTGTGTATTGTGTACCTAATAACTCTGGTTTCGACACACACGTCATGAATTTATTTATAGAAACGAACCTCAGGGAGCGATCATTATTTGATATGCTATCACGCACAGACAACGTTACGTCCAGAAGCAGTTCTCGTCATGTTGCTTTTGAGCTCGATTTTAAAATAAATATAAAACCCATTTTGCTGTTGTTCCTATATAATGATTTTTGACATCTTATTCATGTAACAAAGTCCCTTTGTATGCCGAATGCGCTCAATTTTGTTAATGAGGTCACAGCAGACGAAAACAAACATAAAACTGAGACAAAGAGTTTATCTTGTTCACGAGGCTGCTGAAAACGATAAATAATGACTGAGTCAGGTTTGCTATTTTAATATTTTTGTGTTTTTCCTGCAATATTGACTTACATTCGGAATTTGTTTGCAAAGTAGGCACAATATCGGAAAACCTTACCCAATTAAGAGAGGTCAGTACGTGGCTTGAACGTGCTCACGTGAATGCCCCTGACGTAATCACGCGACTTTGCGAATCCAAAAGAGAAAAACCTGCATTTATATATACACAGCTCGATATCTTGATGAGTTTTTGCACTAGTTTGACCAAATGTATCATAAACTTAGGATATAGGCAGTTGAAGTGATGAAAAAATACGCGAAAAACTCGTTTTAAGCAGAATGACGAGAACTACTAGCTGACGAGATCTACTCGGATACGAGTATGTCAGTTAGATTTGAACTTAATGAAGTTACTGTTGCTATCGAGAAAGCATGTTTGACATTTCACAGACGCAGATACGTGAACATGCATATATGCAATACAATGTGATTTTAATGGCTATGAAATAAAAATTGTCAGATGAAACAATGTGATTTTTTTCTATTTTTTGTTCTAAACATAGTTTGTGGGTACAGGTTATTGAGACAGGGCAGAAATAAAACCTGCTGGATACACAACGTTAGCAAGTCAAAAATGTGACGAGGAAACCTTCAAACCTGCCTATCAAAGTAATGTATCTGTTGGCTACACTATATTATGCAACATATACACATTAATAGTCAAAGAAAGTATGATTAAATAGCTATAAATGGTAAAATTCGGGTCCGATCCGGTGATTATGCCCGATCCGGACTGATCCGGTGAGTACACGTACCCGGTTCGTGGCACTTGGGTTTGGGTTTGGTTTTTGGTGTCAGAGTTTCTGTGATGTTTTACCTTATGTATGTTCTTATTATTTTTGGTTCGGTTTGGGTTGCTGAGTGGCCACCTTTTGGGAACAAGCTGCTCACTCGGTTGGCCGTATGTTCTCTGTACATCTTGATTATTTGTAATCTTAGTTGTTTCCAACTATGGTTTGAGGGCTGGATTTGGATTTTGATTGTTTCAGTTCCTGGTCTTTGCATATTTTTTACTTTTATGCAGATATTTGCAGTTGCCATGCGATGAATGCTACTTGCAGCTCGGCATAGGAAGTTGAATACACACCGTATTTCGCAATCTTTGTTTACAAACACAGTGGCTCTGAGGACACATCACGAATGTAGGTCAACTCACTTCAGCAGCATTTGTAAATAATAATTATCACTCTTTGCATGCCTTGCATAATTGCACATAGTAAAGAAGTGAATTATAAAATAACTCACTCAGCTGATATCCAAAGGATCATGATTTAACAGTGCTAAAGCAAATAATTGTTGAAACTTTCCACAAGCTCCTTCTGCAGCCCGCGGAGTGAAGTCATGATTATAGTCTTTCACAAATTTATCCCATTATTTATGTCAGGAATAAAACATTTTTAGAAGCTGCGTCGAATTGGCCAACAAAAACGGGGCCCTTCTTGTACAATGGTACATGAGTTTTGAGTTTCTTTTCATATTGTGATCAATACCAGATGGTGGATTTTTTTAGATGAAATAAAGGGTGATTAATGTACTTTACAAACACAATATCTGTTGTTTGTTTTTATTGTTCTTATTTAAACAGTTATCAATTCTTTGCTTAAGTGCGCCGAATAGGCCGACAGCACTGTACAGGTTAGGGAGAAGCTCAAATGGAGCTATATAGCCCGATTGAGCTATATAGCCCGATCGAGGTATAAAAATGAGTGGAAATTAATGCATTATTGCTTTTGAATGGTATAGTATTGGATAATGATTGTTGTCTTAGGGAAGGCTTTGTTATACCTGTATTCAGATTAATATACAGTAGTTCTTTTCTTTTATTTCTCGTAACGACGTTCCACAAATGGCTCGGCGGTACGTAACCATAGCTGCACACACCTGGCGCTGAGTGTAATTTACATTTTAGACGTTCATTTAACGTTTTGTTAAAAATCTTTCCGATCAATGATTAGACTATGACCAGAAAGTACTATAGATTCACCCCCTCTTTCGCTTGTTCCATGAAGTAGTGGCTTGAACAGAATTCCAAAAGTAGCTGACTGTCAGACATCTGTACTTTCTGTTCACTTGCACTGTTCCCAGTGTCAAAAAAATGCATCCATACTGTCAAATTTTGTTGTTTAAATTTCGGTATTTATCAAGAAAAAAAGCCTACCTACCGACCCAGATTTTTTAGATAGGGTCGGGTCAGGGGAAACAAACATATTTTTAAACATGGCCTGAGGTGCTGCCTTTGGCACCACCTTGTTGTTGTAGCCTGGTTCAGATTGGTGCATGTGGCACTAGAGGTGTAATCGATATCAACAATATCGAAGAATCGATAAAAATGAGCTGAGATATTGATACTGATACAGAAAAGGCAAAAATCGATATTGAAAATTGGCATTCTAATACCTACCGATACTGGGAGAACCTCCATACTAGAGACGAAAACCATAGTACCTTGGATTAAAAGTTTGGAGAAAAGTTTAACATTGATAAGGATGGATAATTTTCCTTCTTAGATATTTGAATACAAGAGGGCCATGATGGCACTGGATCGCTCACCTGAGTATCCTGTGAACTTAACCTCAGAGACATCCATATGTACAAAAGACAGAGTTTCACTAAGATTCAAATGGAAATGAGTCCTTTACTGTGTACTTAAGGCTTTTATAAGATTTTACCTAATGACCTTGTTTTTGACCCCACATGACCCAGTTTCAAACCTGGTCTAGATTTCTTAGATATAAACATTCTGACAAAGTTTCATGAATATCCGACCAAAACTGTGCCCTCATGAGCGTAAGCAATGTTTTTCTGAGGTTTGACCTAGTGACCTAGTTTTTGACCCGACATGACCAAGTTGCATCCTTTGTCCAGATTTGTTGGAGATGAACATTTTGACAAAGTCTCATGAAGATTGGAACAAAACTGTGTCCTCTAAAGCGTTCACATGATTTTTCTAAGAACATACCTAGTGACCTAGTTTTTGACCTGACATGGCCAAGTTTCATTTCTGGTTAAGATTTCATAAAAAAAAATCTGACAAAGATTCATGTAGATTATATCATAACTGTGCCATCAAGAGTGTACACAAGGTTTTTCTAAGATTTGACCTAGTGACCTAGATTTGACCCCACAAGACTTAGATTCAAACTGATATCTAGATTAAATAAAGATACACATTCTGACAAAGTTTCATGCAGACTAGTGCATAAGGTTTTACTAAGGTTTGACCTAGTGACCTAGTTTTTGACCCCACATGACCCAGCTTAAAGTTGGTCCAGATTTTATTAAGATAAACATTCTGACCAAGTTTCATGTTGATTGGATAATAACTGTGTTCTCTGTGTCATTCTAAGATTTATTACTATTTTTAGCTCTGGCAGCCATTTTGTTCAAGAACCGTTTTAGCAATTTTTGTTCAGAACCATGAGTCAAACACTTCTGTGAAATTATTTTGAAATCGAGCCATTGGCTTCAGAGGAGATGTCATTTAAAGGTTTTTCTATTTTTAGCTCTGGCGGCCATTTTGTACAGCGGAGCAGAACCATTTGTGCAGTTTTGGTAGAGGGTCTCCTAAGGAACATTTCTGTGAAATTATTACAAAATCTGCCCAGTTTTTTTTAAGGAGAAGTCGTTTATAGTTTTTTCAATTTTTAGCTCTGGCGGCCGATTTGTTCAGTGGAGCAGAACTGTTTGAGCATTTTATGGTAGAGGGTCTTCTATGGAACAATTCTGTGGAATTATTTCAAAATCTGCCCAGCAGTTTTTGAGGAGAAGTCGTTTAAAGGTTTTTAGCTCACCTGAGCCGAAGGCTCACAGGTGAGCTTATAGTATAGGCAGGCATCCGTCGTACGTCAAAAGTCATCTCCTCAGAAACTATGCAACCAATAAAGCTCAAACTTCAAAGAAAGGATCTTGGTACTACCCTTTACTAAAAACTGTTTTTCTTGGCAATTGCTCCAGCAGTTTGGTTGCTATGGCAACTTAAAGTTGCCATTGACTTATAATGGGAAAATGGAAAATTTGCATTTATTGCTACGTCACTGCAGATATTTTGACAAAACTTTCATAGAAATGTTCCATGAGTAGTCCCCAACCAGCCATATCAGATTTATGCAAATTGAGCTATTTGGTTGATTGCCATTGCAACCGAATGGTTAAAAATAGAAAAATATTAAAAAATCATCTCCTCAGAAACTATGTAACCAATAAAGCTCAAACTTCACAGAAAAGATCTTGGTACTACCCTCCATAAAAATACTGTTTTTCTTGGCAATTGCCCCAGCTGTTTGGTTGCTATGGCAACTTAAAGTTGCTATTGACTTATTATGGGAAAATGGAAAATTTGCATTTATTGCTATGTCACTGCAGATATTTTGACAAAACTTGTATAGAAATGTTCCTTGAGTAGTTGCCAACCAGCCATATCAAATTTATGCAAATTGAGCTATTTGGCTGATTGCCATTGCAACCGAAAAGTTAAAAATAGAAAATTTTTAAAATATCATTTTTGCAGAAACTGTGCTGCTGGTACAGCTCAAACTTTACAGAAACGATCTTAGTACTAGCTTCTAGAGAATTGCTGTTTTTCATGGCAATTGCTTTAGCAGTTAGGTTGCTATGGCAACTTATAGTTTCCATTGACCTATAATGGGAAAATTGGAAATCCGCAGTTTTTGCTATCTCACTGCAGTTATTTGGATTTTTTCCTACAGAAATGTTTCTTGAGTAGTCCTCTATGATTCATATTCATATTAATTTTGTCCAAATCACCAAATTTGATTAGTTGCCATGATGGCAACATAAAGGAAAATTGTTTTGAAAAAAATCTTCAAAAATCTTTTCCTCAAAAACTGTATAGGGGGATGAAACTGATTCTTTGCATACATGTTCATGACAGCTGCAGCCACTATATAAATATTGTTTTCTATTATTGTTGCCCACGTGGTTTCATTGCTATGGCATTTTAAAGTTTCCATAGACTAACAACTGAGTCAAAGTTGAAATTAGGACACATTGTACAATTTACTTTAGAGTGACCTACCCTTGAGTGCTGAGGATGAATGGACTCAGGTGAGCTACAGGACCAATGGTCCTCTGGGTGTCGTACCTGCTTTAGCAAGGTGCGATATAGGCGTCTGGTTTTCGGTCCGTCCGTCAACCCGTTCGTCCGTCCCTCCGTCCGCTCACATTTACGCCGACCCTTAATTTTAAGTCCATTCAAATGACTTTCTCTGAAACCACTGCACCCATGGTTCTCAAATTTCACACGCTGCATGACCAGACTGCAGGGCTTCTGAATCACAAAATTCAGCTTGGTCCAGAATCCAAGATGGCCGCTGTTACTAAAAATAGCATAAAAAATAAAATCACTTTTTAGCTTACCTGAGCCGAAGGCTCACAGGTGAGCTTATAGTATAGGCAGGCATCCGTCTTCCGTCGTCAGTCGTCTGTCGTCCGTCTGTCAATATTTTCAAACGACATCTCCTCTGAAACTACAAGGCCCATTGTTACCAAATTTTATATACAGCATCTATAGGCAGGGTGAACCAATATTACTGTTTTTTATCCAAATCGCCCCAGAACTTTGGTTGCTATGGCAATTTAACGTTTCCATTGACTTGTATGGGAAAAATTGAAAATTTGCATTTATTGCTATTTCTCTGCAGATAATTTGATAAATCTTTTACAGAAATGTTCCTTGACCAGCTCTCTATCAGCCACATGAAATTTATGTGAATTGCACAATTTGGCCACATGAAATTTATGTTAATTGCACAATTTGGCTGGTTGCCATGGCAACCGAATGGTTAAAAATAGAAAGAATATTAAAAAATCATCTCCTCAGAAACTATGCAACCAATAAAGCTCAAACTTCACAGAAAGGATCTTGGTACTACCTTCTATAAAAATACTGTTTTTCTTGGCGATTGCCCCAGCAGTTTGGTTGCTATGGCCATTGGCTTATAATGGGAAAAATGGAAATCCGCAATTTTTGCTATCTCACTGCAGTTATTTGGATTTTTTTCCTACAGAAATGTTTCTTGAGTAGTCCTCTATGGTTCATATTCATATTAATTTTGTCCAAATCACCGAATTAGATTAGTTGCCATGATGGCAACATAAAGGAAAAAAAATTGAAAAAATATTCAAAAATCTTTTCCTCAAAAACTATATAGGGGGATGAAGCTGATTCTTTGCATACAAGTTCATGACAGCAGCCACTACATAAATATTTTTTTCTATTATTGTTGCCCACGTGGTTTCATTGCTATGGCATTTTAAAGTTTCCATAGACTAACAACTCAGTCAACGTTGAAATTAGGCCACATTGTACTGTTTACTTTAGAGTTACCTACCCTTGAGTGCTGAGGATGAATGGACTCAGGTGAGCTACAGGACCAATGGTCCTCTAGTTTCTCCAGAACCACTTGGTATATTTGGCTGAAATTTTATATGGACTATTAATGGGACCTTGGTTTTAAAAATTATCAAAATGAAAAAAAATCTGTAGCGGAATTAGGCCACAGCGACCTACTTTCTGTTTACGAGTCCAAGTTTGCAAAAGCACCAATATCTCAAAAATACCTGAACATATTTAGGTCAACTTTAGTCAGAATGGTCCTTAAATGGATTTTTTTTTCAAATTTAAGCGAATTGAGACCATCCAAGATGGCCGCCAGCCACTGTTACTAAAATAGAACAGTATGAAAATGACAATATCTCAAGAGGCCCTGAATGGAATTGGACTCAATGTGTATCAAAATGATCCTTGCATAAAGCTGTTTCAAAATTTTTTTCAAATTGACCGTCTAAAATGGCAACCATCCACCGCTACTAAAAATAGCGAAAAACATGAAAACAATAATATCTCATAAACTACTGAATGCATTTTGACCAAATATGTTTCAAAATGACACTTTTATCAAGTTCTTAAAGTGAAGGTGCAAATCAGGTGCGGCATAGCGTTCCGCGGAATTCTTGTTTCTATTTTTAGCTCTGGCGGCCATTTGTTCAGCGGAGCGGAACCATTTGAACAATTTTGAAAGCATGTCTCCTAAGGAACATTTCTGAGGAATTATTTCAAAATCTGCTTAGCAGTTTTTGGAGGAGAAGTCGTTTAAAGGTTTTTCTTTTTTAGCTCTGGTGGCCATATTGTTCAGCGGAGTGGAACCGTTAGAGCAATTTTGGTAGAGGGTCTTCTAAGGAACTTTATTATGAAATTATTTCAAAATCTGCCCGGCAGTTTGGGAGGAGAAGTCGTTTAAAGGTTTTTAGCTCGCCTGAGCACGAAGTGCTCAGGGTGAGCTTTTGGGATACCCTGATGTCCGTCGTCCGTCGTACGTCCGGACGTCCGTCCGTCAACTTTTGCTTGTGTACACTCTAGCGGGCACAGTTTTGATCCAATCTTTCTGAAACTTTGTCAGAATGTTTATCTCCATAAAATCTAGGCCAAGTTCGAAACTGGGTCATGTCGGGTCAAAAACTAGGTCACTAGGTCAAATCTTAGAAAAACCTTGTGTACACTCTAGAAGGCACAGTTTTCATCCAAAGGTCATGAAACTATGTCAGAATGTTTATCTTTATAATATCTAGGACAAGTTCGAAATTGGGTCACGTTGGGTCAAAAACTAGGTCACTAGGTCAAATCTTAGAAAAACCTTGTGTACGCTCTAGGAGGCACAGTTTTCATCCAAAGTTCATGAAACTTAGTCAGAATGTTTATCCTCATAATATCTAGGACAAGTTTGAAACTGGGTCACGTCGGGTCAAAAACTAGGTCACTAGGTCAAATCATAGAAAAACCTTGTGTACGCTCTAGAGGACACAGTTTTGATCCAATCTATATGAAACGTTGTCAGAATATTTATCTCTATAAACTCTAGACCAAGTTCGAAACTGGGTCATGTCGGGTCAAAAACTAGGTCACCAGGTCAAATCTTAGAAAAACCTTGTGTACACTCTAGAAGGCACAGTTTTCATCCAAAGTTCATGAAACTTTGTCAGAATGTTTATCTTTATAATATCTAGGACAAGTTCGAAACTGGGTCACGTCGGGCCAAAAACTAGGTCACTATGTCAAATCTTAGAAAAACCTTGTGTACGCTCTAGAAGGCACAGTTTTCATCCAAAGTTCATGAAACTTAGTCAGAATGTTTATCCTCATAATATCTAGGACAAGATCGAAACTGGGTCACGTCGGGTCAAAAACTAGGTCACTAGGTCAAATCATAGAAAAACCTTGTGTGCGCTCTAGAGGACACAGTTTTGATCCAATCTATATGAAACGTTGTCAGAATATATATCTCCATAAACTCTAGGCCAGGTTTGAAACTGGGTCATGTCGGGTCAAAAACTAGGTCACTAGGTCAAATCTTAGAAAAACCTTGTGTACACTCTAGAAGGCACAGTTTTCATCCAAAGTTCATGAAACTTTGTCAGAATGTTTATCTTTATAATATCTAGGACAAGTACGAAACTGGGTCATGTTGGGTCAAAAACTAGGTCAAATCATAGAAAAACATTGTGTACGCTCTAGAGGACACAGTTTTGACCCAATCTTTATAAAACATTGTCAGAATGTTTATCTCCATAAACTCTAGGCCAAGTTTGAAATTGGGTCATGTCGGATCAAAAACTAGGTCACTATGTCAAATCTTAGAAAAACCTTGTGTACACTCTAGAAGGCACAGTTTTCATCCAAAGTTCATGAAACTTTGTCAGAATGTTTATCTTTATAATATCTAGGACAAGTTTGAAACTGGGTCACGTTGGGTCAAAAACTAGGTCACTAGGTCAAATCTTAGAAAAACCTTGTGTACACTCTAGAAGGCACAGTTTTCATCCAAAGTTCATGAAACTTAGTCAGAATGTTTATCCTCATAATATCTAGGACAAGTTTGAAACTGGGTCACGTCGGGTCAAAAACTAGGTCACTAGGTCAAATCATAGAAAAACCTTGTGTACGCTCTAGAGGACACAGTTTTGATCCAATCTATATGAAACATTGTCAGAATATATATCTCCATAATCTCTAGGCCAGGTTTGAAACTGGGTCATGTAGGGTCAAAAACTAGGTCACTAGGTCAAATCTTAGAAAAACCTTGTGTACACTCTAGAAGGCACAGTTTTCATCCCAAAGTTCATGAAACTTTGTCAGAATGTTTATCTTTATAATATCTAGGACAAGTACGAAACTGAGTCACGTCGGGTCAAAAACTAGGTCACTAGGTCAAATCTTAGAAAAACCTTGTGTACACTCTAGAAGGCACAGTTTTCATCCAAAGTTCATGAAACTTAGTCAGAATGTTAATCCTCATAATATCTAGGACAAGTTTGAAACTGGGTCACGTCGGGTCAAAAACTAGGTCACAAGGTCAAATCATAGAAAAACCTTGTGTACGCTCTAGAGGACACAGTTTTGATCCAATCTGTATGAAACATTGTCAGAATATATATCTCCATAATCTCTAGGCCAGGTTTGAAACTGGGTCATGTAGGGTCAAAAACTAGGTCACTAGGTCAAATCTTAGAAAAACCTTGTGTACACTCTAGAAGGCACAGTTTTCATCCAAAGTTCATGAAACTTTGTCAGAATGTTTATCTTTATAATATCTAGGACAAGTACGAAACTGGGTCCTGTTGGGTCAAAAACTAGGTCACTAGGTCAAATCATAGAAAAACATTGTGTACGCTCTAGAGGACACAGTTTTGATCCAATCTTTATGAAACATTGTCAGAATGTTTATCTCCATAAACTCTAGGCCAAGTTCGAAATTGGGTCATGTCGGGTCAAAAACTAGGTCACTAGGTCAAATCTTAGAAAAACCTTGTGTACCCTGTAGAAGGCACAGTTTCGATCCAAAGTTCATGAAACTTTATCAGAATGTTTATCCTCATAATATGAAGGACAAATTTGAAACTGGGTCATGTAGGGTCAAAAACTAGGTCACTTGGTCAAATCATAGAAAAACCGTTTGTATGCTCTAGAGGACACAGTTTTGATCCAATCTTTATGAAACTTTGTCAGAATGTTTATCTCCATAAACTCTAGGCCAAGTTTGAAAGTAGGTCATGTCAGGTCAAAAACTAGGTCACTAGGTCAAATCTTAGAGAAACCTCGTGTACGCACTAGAAGGAACAGTTTTGATCCAATCTTCATGAAACTATGTCAAAATGTTAATTGTCCATATATATATGCCCCTTATGAAACTGAGTCACGTCAGATCAGAAACTAGGTCACTAGGTCAAATCTAAGAAAAACTTTGTGTACACCCTAGAGGGCACAGTTTTGATCCAATCTTCATGAAACTCTGTCAGAATGTTTACCTTTATGAAATCTAGGTAAGTTTGAAACTGGTTTGTGTCGGATCAAAAACTAGGTCACTAGGTCAAATATAAGAACGACCTTGTATACGCTCCAGAGGGCACAGTTTTGATCCAATCTCAATGAAACTTTGTCAGAATGTTTATTCTTACAATATCCGGTTTGAAACTGGGTCATGTCGGGTCAAAAGCTAGGTCACTAGGTCAAATTTAAATTAAGTTATGTTGCAAGTATCAGAACTAACATTGCAATGATGCCAGCCACAAACTCCTTGGAATACATTAGTTTCACCACAGTGAGATAATGATGCTACCATTCTATCATCTGTGTTTGCCTAGTTAAGTCTAGTTGAAATCCATCAAAGGAACTCAACATGAACGGGAACTTTTCGGAGAAGCGACTCTGCCATTTTCAGCTCACCTGATCGAGCCTTACAGTATTGGTGTTAGCTGCCTCTTTCATCCATCCATAAACATTTTCAAACATCTCTGAAACCACTGGGCAGATCAAATTTCATATGGAGCCTGCACATGGGTCAAAGGATTGAAAGTTCTTCAAATGATCTTGGTCACATGACCAAGGTGCCTGCCATTCCCATGTATGGTAAAACTCCTTTAAATCTTCACCAGAGCCAGTGAACTGATTAATGCTCAGGTGAGCGATTCAGGGCCACCATGGCCCTCTTGTTCTATTTTTAGCTCTGGTGGCCATATTGTTCAATGGAGCGGAACCGTTTGAGCAATTTTGATAGAGAGTCCACCAAGGAACATTTCTGTGGAATTATTTTAAAATCCATCCAGCAGTTTTGGAGGAGAAGTCATTTAAAGCAAAAGTTGAAGACAGACGTACAATCGAAGAGTCGACGGACAAAGACCGATCACAATACCGCACTTTGAGCACTTCATGCTCAGGTGAGCTAAAAAAAAACCCAGATGATGTGGATATACATTAGAACTGCTTCGTTGAGGGGCTTCTGATGAATACCCACTACATTATGTTTTATAAAGAAATAAGACAAATTGTCAATATACCAACAAAATCTGGGCAGTCTAGTCAGTCTCTTATGTAAAAAAGTACTGTGATGCCAGTTGTTGTTACTGTTACTGTTGACATGTTTTATTAAAGTTTTATCACGTTTGGAGTTTATGACTGTATTACAAATAAAATATCAAATGAAGTCTGAAACTTCATCTAATACGTGTTGCTGGCCTTAAAAGATAAGAGAAGGCTGGGGATTTTATGTTCTAATCATTCATACACAAAAGGGGCATAAAATAACAGTAAGGGTTTATAAAAGTTGTATTTTAAACATTTTTAGCTCACCTGAGCACCAAGTGCTCAGGGTGAGCTTTTGGGATACCCTGATGCCTATCGTCCGTCATACGTGTGGATGGACGTCCGTCTGGACGTCCGTTCGTCCATCCGGACGTCCGTCAACTTTTGCTTGTGTACACTCTAGAGGGCACAGTTTTGATCCAATCTTTATGAAACTTTGTCAGAATGTTTATCTTTATATAGGCTAGGCCAAGTTCGAAACTGGGTCATGTCGGGTCAAAAACTAGGTCACTAGGCAGTGTTTTTTTTTAGCTCACCTGAGCCAGAGGCTCCGGGGGAGTTGATAGTATGGTCAGGCTCTGTCGTCCGTCCGTCCGTCCACAATTTCAAACGACTTCTCCTCTGAATCCGCTGGGCCAATTGTAACCAAATTTCATATAGAGCCTCCTGGGACCTTAGGAACAGAAATTTGTTCAAACGGTCCTGCATTCCGAACTCCTCGGCCAATTCCATGAATCAGACCTCGGGGGTATGTAAGGCGGAGCAATATGCAGCAAAATCCAACATTTTGTTGTTCGGCCGAAAGTATACGCCGAAGCCGTAGATCTGTAGGTCTACGAATGAATTAATTCTCGACCTGCGACCTTTTACAGCTGTTGCACGGACATTCATTTAATGCTTTGCTGTTGTTAAAACAAAATAGTCAATTATTTATGACGAGACATTTGCTTCTTCTCATTTTATTATTTACAGGGTGCGACAGTGAGGCCATCTTTGTTTATATCGTTGTTCCTAACAACAGTCGTGTGACGTAAGTAGTCCCACGTCATACATCCGAGGTTGATTCACGGAATTGGCCGAGCGGTGTTCCGATTGACGGTCCTGGTGACATGACCAACATGGCCGCCATGCCCATATATGGTAAAAACCTAAAAAAATCTTCTTCTCCAGAACCAGTAGGCCGATGGCCTTGAAACTTGGTATGTAGCATCGGGTATGGGAGTACTACCAAGATTGTTCAAATTATGACCTTGGGTTGACCTTGACTTTTTTTACGGTAAGGTCAAATTTGCTTCCTTGTGCTTTTATATGGCAATATGCTAGAACATAAGATACCGTATCTTAAAAAACTGTTGAAGATTTTGGGCTAAAAATTGGTATCTACAGTCATCTTAATGAGTACATGATGATTTATGAGTACAAGAGGTCAAGGTCATTCTTTGACCTTTGACCTAGAACTCTCATATTTTGACAATTCCAAACAATCTCCTCAAAAGCCCCTGGGCCAATTGAAACCAAATTTCATATAGAGCCTCCAGGAGTTGACGGAACAGAAACTTATTCATACGGTCCAGGTCACATGACCAACATGGCCGCCACGCCCATATATGGTAAAAACCTTTAAAAATCTTCTTCTCAAGAACCATTGACCGATGGCCTTGAAACTTGGTATGTAGCTTTTGGCACCTGAGTACTGTCAAGATTGTTCAAATTATGACCATGGGTTGACCTTGATCTTTTTTACGGCAAGGTCAAATATGGGAAAATGCTAGAACATAATATTTCATGGAAAGTTTTGAAGAGATATGCCTAAGAATTGGTATTTTACAGTTATCTTAATGAGCACATGAATATTTGTGAGGACAAGAGGTCAAGGTTATTCTTTGACCTTTGACCCAGAACTCTCATATTTTGACAATATCAAACAATCCCCTAAAATATTTGGGCCAATTGTAACGAAAGTTCATATAGAGCCTCCAGGGATTGAGGGAATGAAAATTTGTTCAAACAGTCCAGGTTACATGACCAACATGGCCGTCAGGACCATATATGGTAAAAACCTTTAAAAATCTTCTTCTCCAGAACCAATTGACCGATGGCCTTGAAGCTTGGTATGTAGCATTGGGAATTCCAGTACTATCAAGATTGTTCAAAATAATGACCTTGGGTTGACCTTGACTATTTTACTGCAAGGTCAAATGTGGGAACATGCTAGAACATAAGATTTCATGGAAAGTTTTGAA
Organism: Ctena decussata; assembly: GCA_963989385.1. NCBI lineage: Eukaryota > Metazoa > Mollusca > Bivalvia > Lucinida > Lucinidae > Ctena > Ctena decussata. The sequence continues at coordinate 94,472,636 of OZ022499.1, forward strand.
GATTTATGCCTGAAAATTGGTATATACAGTCATCTTAATGAGTACATGAAGATTCATGAGTACAAGAGGTCAAGGTCATTCTTTGACTTTTGGCCCAGAACTCTGTCATTTTGACAATACCAAACCGTCTCCTCGAAAGCCCCTGTGCCAATTTTGAAACCAAATTTCATATAGAGTCTCCAGGGGGTTAAGGGAATGAAAATTTTTTCAAACGTCCAGGTCACATGACCAACATGTCCTCCGTGCCCATACATGGTTAAAACTTGTAAAAATCTTTTTCACCAAAACCAATTGACCGATGGCCTTAGAGTAACTTACCCTAGAGTACTGAGGCTGAATGGACCCAGGTGAGCTACAGGACCAATGGTCCTCTTGTTTCTCTATCTAGGTGATGCCCATAAAAGGCACCAGTCCCAAATCAAAATAGTATCTTTTTTTCCCAACTGCAAGTTGAAAATTTCCCAACTGCAGGAAGAAATTTTCTAGGGATCATTCTACATAGCATAAATTTACTTGCTTGCATAGAGAACTGGCAGATATATAGCTATAATTGAATTTAAATATTATCTATTCAGTTTCATGTGCCCTATCCCACCACTTGAGCCAATAAAGGTGTTTCTGATATTCCAAATTTAAGGAAAATAGGATGCGATTTTTCCCAATTCTGTGGGCACCGGCACCATTCCCAAAAAAGTGCAAAAAATCACTGCTAGGTCAAATCTATGCTCTAGAAAGCACAGTTTTGATCTAATTCATAAAACTTTGTCAAAATGTTAATCGTCACAAAATCTAAGCCAAGTTTGAATGCGGTCATGTCTGGTTAAAAACTAGGTCACTAGGTCAAATCTTAAAAAAATCTTGTGTACGCTCTAGAGGACCTAGTTTTGATCCAATCATTTTGAAACTTTGTCAGAATGTTTATCTCTATAAAATTTAGGCCAAATTTGAAACTGGGTCATGTCGGGTCAAAAACCAGGTCACTAGGTCAAATCTTAGAACGACCTTGTGTACGCTCTAGATGTCACAACTTTGATCCAAGCTTCATGAAACTTTGTCAGAATGTTTATCCGCACAATATCTACGACAAGTTAGAAACTGGGTCATGTCGGGTCAAAAACTGGGTCACTAGGTCAAATCTTTGAAAAACCTTGTGTACGCTCTAGAGGACACAGTTTTGATCCAATCATTTTGAAACTTTGTCAGAATGTTTATCGTGACAATATCTGGGCCAAGTTTGAAAGTAGGTCATGATGGGTAAAAAACTAGGTCACTTGGTCAAATATAAGAACGACCTTGTGTACGCTGTAGAGGGCACAGTTTTGATCCAATCTTCTAGATACTTTGTCAGAATATTTATCCTCACACTATCGAGGCCAAGGTTGAAACTGGGTCATGTGGGGTCAAAACCTAGGTCCCTAGGTCAAATCATAGAAAAAACTTTGTGTACTCCTTAGAAGGCATAGTTTTGATCCAATCTTTATGATACTCTGTCAGAATGTTTATCTTTATGAAATCTAAGTAAAGTTTGAAACTGGGTCATGTCTAGTCAAACATAAGGTCACAGGGTCAAATATAAGAAAGACCTTGTGTACGCGCTAGAGGGCACAGTTTTGATCCAATCTTTATGAAACTTTGTCAGAATAATTATTCTTACAATATCCAGGCCAAATTAGAAACTGGAGCATGTGGGTTCAAAAACTAGGTCACTAGGTCAAATAAAAGAACGATCTTGTGTACACTCTAGAGATCACAGTTTTGATTCAAACCTAATGAAACTTTGTCAGAATGTTTATCCTAATAATATATAGGCCAAGTTTCAAACTGGGTCATGTCGGGTCAAAATCCAGGTCACTAGGTCAAATCTTGGAAAAACCATGTGTACGCTGTAGAGGGCACCGTTTGATCCATTGTTTTTGAAGCTCTGTCAGAATGTTTATCGTCTCAATATCTAGGCCAAGTTTGAAAGTAGGTGATATAGGGTCGAAAACTAGGTCACTAGGTCAAATATAAGAACGACCTTGTCTACACTCTAGAGGTCACAGTTTTGATCCAATCTTCGTGAAACTTTGTCAGAATATTTATCCTCACAATATCCAGGGCAAGTTTGAAACTGGGTCATGTCTTGTCAAAAACTAGGTCACTAGTTCAAATCTTAGAAAAAATTTGTGTACACCCTAGAGGGCACAGTTTTGATCCAATCTTCATGAAACTGTGTCAAAATATTTATCTTCATAAAATCTAGGCCAAGTTTGAAACTGGGGCCGGGCCGGGTAGCGCAATCGGTAGGGCACCTGACTCGTAAGTCAGAGGTCCTGGGTTCGAATCCCGGTCTGGCCACACACTTTCGTTTCTCCTTCCGCTGATTCAAGAAGGACAGTTGTCAGTTACTGGCGAAAGTATGTGCACTTAGTACTGGTTAACCGCTTAGGAGGTCTAAGCCTGTCCAGGAATAGTGTGGTTAGGTTAACTGACCATCCCGACATGACCTTAGTTGTTTACCGTGGACGTTAAGCATCAAATCAACCAACCAAAAATTGAAACTGGGTCATGAAGGTCAAAAACTAGGTCACTAGGTAAAATCTAAATAAAGTTATGTTGCAAGAACCAGATCTGACATTGCAGTGATGCCAGCCACAAATTCAGGACTTGAAAAACATTAATTTCACCACAATGAGATAATGATGCTAACATTCTATCATCTGCGTTTGCCTAGTACAGTTTAGTTCAAATCCATCAAAGGAACTCAACATGAACGGGTACTTTTCGGGGAAGTGACTCTGCAATTTTTAGCTCACTGAGCCTTACAGTATTGGTGTTAGCTGCCTCTTTCATCCATCCATATACCTCTTCAAACATCTCTGAAACCACTGGGCAGATTGAACTCAAATTTCATAAGGAGCCTGCATGGGTCTAAGGATTGAAAGTTCTTCAAATGATCTTGGTCACATGACCAAGGTGGCTGCCATTCCCATATATGGTAAAAACTCCTATAAATCTTCACTAGAGCCAGTGATACTGATCAATGCTCAGTTGAGCGATTCAGGGCCACCATGGCCCTCTTGTTTTAAAAAATTATCAATTTATCGATATATATCAATATATCGCGATATTTCTCACCGAGATATCGATATGCCTAATGGCGAATCAATGAGAGCTCTATGTGGCACACATCTGGATCAGCAAACTATCGTCCCAGCATGTGTTTCCACGCGGGATGTGTTTCAAAGCCCAAACTATAACCACAGATTGCACATGGCAGAGCATTCGTACTGAGGAAATTTATTGGTTTAAACATATTTTATTCGTTTTTTAAATTGTAACATTCATACATATATATATACAATACAATCTTGGGATTAGAACGAAAGCTGAGTGCTTATAGAGTTCTTCTCCCTAAAATTTATTGGCATTTATATTCTGCAGAAGGTCGTGTTCCTCTCTATAATAAAGAACTGCCAAAACTATCATCAAGGAGAGAAGAAATTAATATCAAAACATAATGTGCTTTAAATAGCAATATTTCTGACTACACTTTTGATATTGTTGTTGTAACCGCCAATTTTTATCCCCCGACCGAAAGGTTCGGGGGATATAGCGATGAGCCTGGCGTCCGTCCATCCGTCTGTCCGTCCGTCCGTCCGTAAACACTTTCTTGTCCGCTCTATCTCTTGAATACCCTTTGGAATATTTTCATGATACTTCACAGTTATGTAGAACAGGTCATGGCGATGTGTCGCGTACAAGAATGGTAACTCTTGCTATTGTACTTTTTGAATTATCTCCCCTTTGGTGATTTTTTGCCAGATTCGTGTCCGCTCTATAACTTGAATACCCTTTGGAATATTTTCATGATACTTCACAGAAATGTAGAACAGGTCATGACGATGTGTCGCGAACAAGAATGACAACTCTTGCTTTCTTACTTTTTGAGTTTTTGAGTTATTTCCCCTTGATAGTTTTAGGTGTGATTTTTTGGCAGATTCTTGTCCGCTCTATAACTAGAATACCCTTTGGAATATTCTCATGATAATTCACAGATATGTAGAACTGGTCATGACGGTGTGTCGCGAACAAGAATGACAACTCTTGCTTTCTTACTTTTTGAGTTATTTCCCCTTGATCATTTTAGGTATGATTTCGTGTCCGCTCTATAACTTGAATACCTTTTGGAATATTTTCATGATACTTCACAGATATGTAGAACAGGTCATGACGATGGGTCGCGAACAAGAAAGACAACTCCTGCTTTCTTACTTTTTGAGTTATTACCCCTTGATGGTTTTAGGTGTGATTTCGTGTCCGCTCTATAACTGGAATACCTTTTGGAATATTTTCATGATACTTCACAGATATGTAGAACAGGTCATGATGATGTGTCGCGAACAAGAACGACAACTCTTGCTTTCTTACTTTTGGAGTTATTTCCCTTTGATGATTTTAAGTGTCCGCTCCATAGCTTGAATACCTTTTGAAATATTTTCATGATACTTCACAGATATGCAGAACAGGTCATGACAATATGTCTCATACATGAATGATAACTCTTGCTTTTAGGCCTAGTGAATTATTTCCCTTTGGTAGTTTGAGCTGCTGTTTGAGTTTCTGCTCCATAACTGTATAACCCTGGCCAGCTCCAGAATTTGAATAACCGTGAACCTTTTAGAATATTGATGATCATGCAGTGATATCTTATTAGTGTTCCTAACTCTCTCTTACCCCTCCACATTCCCGTGCCCCCTCCCGCAACCCCCCCCCACCCCCCCCCCACCCCAAAAAAAAAAATATTTTTTTTCCAGATTTGGATTCTTTGTCCAAATTCACTTACTAGAGAGCTCAAAATAAGGTTTGTAGGGCTTGTACTTTAGAAGTTATTCACACATTTTGAAAGTTGAATGTATCGTATGCTATACATTTGTGTATATGATGGCTGTTTGAGATATTACCTCTTTTTAGCAGTCAAGCACACTGTTTTAGTCTAAGTGTTAGATGATCATGCATCTGTTAACAGTTAATGTCAATCAGAAGCATAAAAGAACGACAATATATTACTAATATGTGTTTTGAAGTGCACCCTTTTTGCCAAGGCCCATGGGGGTCTTCTGTTGGGGGATTTGCCATCTCCTCTGATGGCTATTTTTTCAAACCGGTGAGCTTTCATAAGAGAAACTTACACACTGTTAATGGTGTGCATAATATCTTTAATGGCATGCAAAAGTAGGGATTCACTAATTGCATGTTTGTCTTTTTCAAAAAAAGTTCCTGTCAAGAGGGTCCTTATTAGCTCACTGAGCCATAGTCTGAGGGTGAGCTATTGTGATCACCCAGTGTCCGTCGTCCGTCGTGCAGCGTCAACAAGTCACTTTAAATGACAACTTCTATGAAGCCGCTAGGCCTAGAGATTTGATATTTGGTATGAAGCATTGTCTAGTAGACCTCTTCCAAGTTTGTCCAAATGGTGGTCCTAGGGTCCAAAATGGCCCTGGGGCAGGGGGTCTTGGGTTCGAAACTAAAATATACTTAAATATCTTCTTTTCCAGAACTGTTTGGCTCATATGCCTGAAATTTGGTATGTAGCATTGCCTAGCGGTCCTCTTCCAAGTTTGTTCAAATGATGACCATAGAGACCAAAACGACCCCGGGGCAGGGAGTCCTAGGTTTGAACCATAGAAATACAGAACTCCAGAACTGCATGGCTCAGATGCTAGAAATTTGGTATGTGGCTTTGCCAACTGGTCCTTTACCAAGTTTGTTCAAATGATTGCCCCAGGGTCCAAAATGGCCACACACAAGGGGTCCTGGGTTTGAACCATAGAAATACATAGAAAAATATTCAAAAATTTTCTGCTTCAGAACCACTTAGCTCAGATGCTTGAAATTTAGTATGTAGCATTGCCTAATAGTCTTTACCCAGTTTGTTCTAATGGTGGCCACAGGGTCCAAAATGGTTCCGCAGCAGGGTGTCCTAGGTTTGAACCATATAAATACATAGAAAAAATGTTTAGAAAATCTTCTTCCGAATTACATGGCTCAGAAGCATGAATTTAGTATGATGCATTGCCTAGTAGTCCTTTACCAAGTTTGTTCAAATGGTGGCCACAGGGTCCAAAATGGTTCCGCAGCAGGTTTGAACCATAGAAATACATAGAAAAAATGTTCAAAATCTTCCTCAGAACCACTTGGCATAGATGCTTGAAATTTGGTATGTTACATTGCCTAGTGGTCTAATACCGAGTTTGTTCAAATGAAGACCCAAGGGTCTAATATGGCCCCGCCCCAGGGGGTCCTGCGTTTGAACCATAGAGATACATAGAAAAATATTCAAAAATCTTCTTCTTCAGAAGCGTTTGGCTCAGATGCTTGGAATTTAATATGTAGCATTGCCTTGTAGTCCTTTATCAAGTATGTTCAAATGATGGCCCAGGGTCAAAAATGGCCCCGTAGCAGGGAGTCTTGAGTTTGAACCAAAGCAATACATAGAAACATATTGAAGAATCTTCGTCTTCAGAACCACTTGGCTCAGATGCTTGAAATTTGGTATGATGCATTGCCTGGTGGATACCCACAAAGTGTGTGTAAATGGTTTCCCTGGGATCCAAATTGGCCCAGGGGCGGCAAGTTTTGGGTTCAAAATTATAATATACTTAAAATGTTCTCCAGAACCCATTAGTGCAGATGCTTGAAATTTGGTTTGATGCATTGCCTAGTTGTCCTTCACCAAGTTTGTTCAAATGATGACGCCAGGGTAAAAAATAGACCCGCACCAGGGGTCCTGGGTTTGAACCATAGATAGACATAGACAAATATTAAAGAGTCTTCTTCAGAACCACTTGGCTAAGATGCTTGAAATTCAGTATGTAGCATTGACTAGCCGTCCTTTACCAAGATTATTCAAATGATGGCCCCAGGGTCCAAAATGGCCCCACCCCATGGGTTTGAACCATACGGCTAAGACACGATCAGGTAGGGATTAGATGTTGCAAGAATGATGAAAAATGAACTTGCTTTGGCTGACTCGATTCATTTAACAAAACTTCCCTGTAACATTCACCTACAATGTACCAAATGGGTTTTGTATCCCAAGTAAGGGTTTTTATAATATAGGTGGATACTTATACCCCTCCATTGGGGCTACGGACTCTACTAGATGAAGTATAACGCTAAAAATTTTTCAAACTTATAAATCTACCAGTTGCAATTTTTTTTTCTCAGGAAACAGTACCTAATTTTTTTTCTGTTAAAAAATGCAAAAGGCCATGGAATTTTTCAGCGTTAAATTATTTTTCAGAAAGTCTGAAAGTTCAGGGATTTTATGCCTGAAAAATGTCTGTTTTCAGGTCACCTGAGCACGAAGTGCTCAAGGTGAGCTTTTGGGATACCCTGATGTCCGTCGTACGTGTGGACATCCGGACGTTCGTCAACTTTTGCTTGTGAAGACTCTAGCAATCCCAATCTTCTTAAAACTTTCAGAATGTTAGTCTTTATAAAATTTAGGCCAAATTCGAAACTAGTTTATGTTTGGTCAAAAACTAGGTCAAATATTAGAAAAAAAAACATTGTGTACGCTCTAGAGGTCACAGTTTTGATCCAATCTTCATGAAACTTTGTCAGAATGTTTATCCTCACAATATCTAGGCCAAGTTTGAAACTGGGTCAGGTCAAGTCAAAAACTAGGTCACTAGGCCAAAACTTAGAAAAACCATGTGTACGCTGTAGAGGGCACAGTTTTGATTCAATCTTCATGAAACTTTGACGGAATGATTATCATCACAATATCTAGGCCAAGATTGAAAGTGGGTCATGTGGGGTCAAAAACTAGGTCACTAGGTCAAATATAAGAACGACTTTGTGTACGCTCTAGAGGGCACAGTTTTGTTCCAATCTTCATGACACTTTGTCAAAATGTTTATCCTCACAATATTCTGGCCAAGTTTGAAACTGGGTCATGTCGGGTCAATAACTTGGTCACTATGTCAAATCTTAGAAAAACTCTGTTTACACTTTAGAGGGCACAGTTTTAATCCAATCTTCTCGAAACCCTGTCAGAATATTTATCTCCATAAAATCTAGGTCGAGTTTGAAACTGGGTCATGTCAGGTCAAAAATAAGGTTACAGGGTCAAATATAAGAACGACATTGTGTATGCTCTAGAGGGCACAGTTTTGATCCAGTCTTTATTAAACTTTGTCAGCATGTTTATTTCCACAATATCCAGGCCAAGTTTGAAACTGGGTCATGTCGGGTCAAAAACTAGGCAACAAAATATTAGAAAAATCTTATGTACGCTCTGGAGGTCACAGTTTGATCCAAACTTCATGAAACCTTGTCATAATGTTTATCATCACATTATCTAGATTAAGTTTGAAACTGGGTCATGTCGGGTCAAAAACCAGGTCACTAGGTCAAACTTAGTGAAACCTTGTGTACGCTCTAGAGGGCACAGTTTTGATCAAGTCTTTTTTGAACTTTGTCAGAATGTTTATCGTCACAATTTCTGGGCCAAGTTTGAAAGTAGGTCATATCAGGTAAAAATTAGGTCACGAGCAGGTCAAGTATAAGAACAACATTGTTTACGCTCTAGAGGGCACAGTTTTGATCCAATCTTCATGAAACTTTGTCAGAATGTTTATCACCATAATATCCAGACCAGGTTTGAAACTGGGTCATGTCGGATAAAAAACTAGGTCACTAGGTCAAATAACTAGGTCAAAAACTTTGTGTACGCCCTAGATGGCACAGTTTTGATCCAATCTTCATGAAACTTTGTCAGAATATTTATCTCCATAAAATCTAGATCAAATTTGAAACTGGGTCATGTCGGGTCAAAAATAAGGTCACTGGGTTAAATCTTAGAAAAATCTTGTGTACCATTTAGAGGCAAAGTCTTGATTCAATCTTCATTAAACTTTGTCAGGATGTTTATCTCCATACAATCTAGGCTAAGATTGAAAATGGGTATTGTCTGATCAATAACTAGGTTACTAGGTCAAATCTTCGAAAAAACCTTGTGTACACGCTATAGAGCACAGTTTTTATTCAATCTCCATGAAACTTTGGCAGAATATTTATATATATGTATAGCCTTGGTCCGTCGTCGGCGTCAGCGTCGGCGTTCACACTTTTAAACATCTTCTCAGAAACCACTGGGACAATCGAAGCCAAATTTCATATGGAGCCTAAACAGGACTATACCACACTGATCCACCTAGAGTAAAAATAAATAATGCAGAATTTCAGACCTGAGCGGTAAAATATAGGCATTCAAAAAGTGTATACTTTCTTTTGCCTCTGAGTATATTATTTTACATGAGATTTCCTCCGAGGCGTTCGGCCAACATTCTAAACTTAAAAAAAATTGGCTACATAAACAGTTGGACCTATTAAACTCTCAGAGGAAACTTTTACGACCTTTCAACGATATTTTTCACGTGGTCCGTAACTAGTAATGGTTATGTCTGGCAGATATCAGTTGAATGTGTACAAATGTACAAGCATGTCAATAATTCATAACTCAGTTATCCTCTGCGCCCCTTTAGCACGAACCAACTCAAACAGTTAAGACCATAATCCAACTTCGCAAAGAATACACCCTGATAAGACCGAAGACTGATCATGATAAAAATTCTACGGTGATTTCTGCCTTAGTATGGGAATATCAATGCAAACAGTGTATAAACACTACATGGTCATTCAACGAGTTCTGCTGCACTAATCTGAGTCTACACAATGTACAAATGTCCGTATGATGAACGCAAGGCATTAATGGGTTGACACACATGCGTTTTCTTCAGAATGTTTAGCGGAAGCTTAGATGCGCTACGCACAATCGTCATTATCAGACGCTAGTATGTGGGGCGTGGGTGGGATGGGGAATATTTCAATAAAAGGATATTATTATTTTTATATCGATCTTTTTTTAAGAAGACACAGCAGCCACTCAGGTAGCTGATTTATGACTTGCTTTCAGCATCAGACCATGCATCCGACATATTTTTTCCAGCTAATGCCTGTATTTCAGATCAAATTCTATAATGATCCGTTACTGTCGCACACCGGTGCTCAACTTTTAAAGTCTTTAGTTTCATCAAATACTGGGGTGTCACAAAAATAATGACTGCCTGCAATTTTTGGGATGCCAGGACACATTACAAAGCAGAATCGGTTTCAATCGCCAAATGATAAAATTGTGTAAACAAGCGAAATTTGTTTTGGGGGTAACGAGCAACAGACAAAATGCAAGCGCCGCTGAAGCGGGGACAAGCTTTTCAACGACTCTGATTTGTTTTACAGCCGCACGTTTAGATCGCTTTTTTTCACCCTGCTTTTTGTCATTGGTCTAACTCGATGACTGTGATATAATGGTAAAATATATTTGCTTCATTTGTGAGAAAAATGGGCGATAACATAAAGGTGATCCGATACTGTCGATGATCCGATACTGTCGAGTCCACTGTACTTTGGTCAGGGTGGCCTGGCAGGAAGAAGGGGGGGGGGGGGGGGGAAGAGATTTAGGGAAGGGGTCTCTGCTGCTAAATAGAAAGACCGTAAAGATGTTTCGGAATGATTCTGAAAAAGTGACCAGGTGGATCAATGAGTGTTCAAGTTAAACGTATATCGGGTTAAACTGCCAGCTTTTTGGAAAGCCATCACTTGATTAGTCTGGCTAGCTTACCTGCGAAAAAAGGTTCTGTCTTCCACAATTCATTTCTGCTGAATCTGATCATCAGTTATTCATTTTTGCAAGCTGCTGTGCTGATGGAGCGAATGATAGTTTTTTTTCTTAATTTAACCACAAACGAAACTTGCGAAATGTGTGTCTACACATTGTGTGTTTACACACGAATCGGTGCGGATCTAGCGCGATACTGGCAGGAACCGGCTAGGCCACGAAATTGGTAGAAATCGACGAAAAGTTGCTAGATTAGTACGAAATTTGTCGAAATCATACGTTTCTTAGATGAAAATTTGTCGACTGCACAATGTCGACAGCCATCTTTTTTCCCTTAGCTAAAATTTAGCAAAACTTAAGAAAGTTAAGTCACCTTCCTGCCTATCTTAAAGTTAAGACGAATTTTAGTTTTCTAAGGTGTTAAGTTGGTTTATAAATTTTAACTTTAAGCAGGAATCTTAGCAAAATCTTAGAGTATAGAGTAAACTGAATTAACTTCTTGACTTAAGTTGCTTTATAAATATGGCCCCGGGTATTCTGCGCTACGTATTCATGTCTGAAATCGATCATAAAGAAGGAAAATTTTTATAATGCTTACGTCGAATCGAGGACAAAAACGATCCAAAAGTGTGAGATTATCTTTTGTGTATCACGTGATTGCCCACCCTGTATTAATTATTTACAAATTGACCAACAAGTCAAACTTTAATTTTTGTGTTAAAAGCGACATGCCTTTGGAAATTTCTGGGGAGAACACTGAATTTCTTAAAAGTTTATACCATTTTCCAGTTGGTTACATCATGCTGAACTCACGTGCAGCAAAATTGTATTGATAATCTTTTATTTATTTTTTTTTTGCCACTTTGAGCCAGAATTTTTTGAATTTTGCCTTTTATATCCCGCCACCTGTAGCCACTACAGGTGGCGGGGTATTATGTTTTCACGTTGGCTGTCCGTGTGTCTGTACGTCCGTAGTACGTCCGTTCGTCATCCGCACTTTGTTTCCGTTCGATAACTTAAGTATTTATCAACGGATTTCCTTCAAATTTTGCTTTGCATTTGTACCAAGAATGTCTCGCTTGGGATTGCTAATGGGCAAATTTCGATAATTTCTGACAGGCTCATGGCACTTATCAATATACAAAAAATACTTCCTGACCCATAGTTGTTTTACTACTTGGAGTATCATGATGAAACTTCACAAACATGATCGAAGTAACAAATGCTTTGTATGAGCACAGAAAGTATATCCTCGGGGGCCATCTGCCCCTGCCCTGGGGCTATATACATGTATAGAATCATTAAAAGATCCATTTGAAATCAGAGTTTGAAGCAATTTTATGAAATTTGCAGCAAATAATCAGTGATGAAAGCATCCAGTGTTGCTCAAATTTACCCCATGGGAGTTATCTTCCCATGCACCAAGGCTATATACATGCATCAAATGATGATAAAATCTATATAAATTCATGTGAAACATATTTTCCGAAATTTACATCTGATGATAGAAGTAATAAAAGGTTCTTGTGGTGATAAGAATTTGACCCTTTAGGGGTTATCCGCCCCTGCCCCATGGTCACATGTTTAAAATCACTAAAATTGTATTTGATTAGAGTGGTAAGTGTTTTATCGAAAGCTTATTGTATGTGATCAGAGTACCGAAGTGTCCTTTCATGACAAAGACTTTTATCCGTGTTCAATGAGGTAAGGCTGCCCCTGCACTGGGATTATACAGACAACAACTGAATCTGAAAAAAAAAAAAATCGGCGTTTGAAAAAAGTTTGCAGTGGTGGGGTATCACACAGTCGTTTGCGATACTTTTATTGACAAAAATCTTCATATTCTTTTCAAAGAATTGCACTGTGACAAGAAAATGCTGCAAAACTTATGGTCACGTATAGGCAAATCCAAGTGCTAAGTTTAAAGTAAAATAACATTATATTAATGAGGTAAAACAAGACACTAAAATATGCGTTTCTTTTGCTGTTGAGTATATGTTGAAAATGAGCTCTCTCTGTATACTTTATGAAACGGAAATAACACCATTTGATTAAAGCATTTAAGCGGGCGTATAGTCGGATTCTCCGACAGTTCTAGTTTTGTTTTACTTCCTTATTATAATTATACCCTGCCACACCTTATTGGCGGGGTATTATGATATACCTTTCGTTGTCTGTCTGTCCGTTCATCCATCCGTGCTCACCATTTCCAATCGATAACTTGAGAATGTATTCACGATTTTTATGCCCCCGAAGGAACTTCGGGATATTAAAATCGGCCTGTCCGTCCGTCCGTCAGTCCGTCCGTCCGTTACAAATCGTGTCTCAGCGATAACTTAAAAAACTACTGAAGCAAATTTGATGAAACTTCACAGAAAGATAAAGCATAATGAGAAGGTGTGTCGCGCACAAGACTTAGGTCCCTACGCCCGAGGTCAAGGTCGCATTTGGGTCAGAGGTCAAACCTTGACTCAGAATCGTGTCCCAGCAATAACATAAACTACTGAAGCAAATTTAATGAAACTTCACAGATAGATAAAGCATGACAAGTGGGTGTGTCTCGCACAAGACTTAGGTCCCTACGCCAAAGGTCAAGGTCACAATTGGGTCAGAGATCAAACCATGACTCAGAATCGTGTCTCAGCGATAACTTATAAACTACTGAAGCAAATTTATTGAAACTTCACAGATATGTAAAGCATAACAAGAAGGTGTGTCACGCCCAGAATTAGGTTCCGAGATCCAAGGTCAAGGTCACAATTGGGTCAGAGGTCAAATCCTGTCTCTGCAATTTCTCAGAGCCTACTGAAGGGAAATTCATCAAACTTCTAAGAAAGGTAAACCGTAATGAGAAGGTATGTCACACACAGTTCCAAAATTCAAGGTCAAGGTCACAATCTGGGGTCAGAGGTCAAAATAGGTCTTGGCAATTTACTCAAGAAAGTACCAAAGCAAGTTTCATTTAACTTAGCCGACAGATAAAGGGTAATGAGAAGGTATGCCAGAGTAAAACAAGTTTGGATCAAACTTCAAAGGTCAGCTCCTCTCTCTATGACACATGCGAAACCACAGAAGCAAATCTTATTGATAACTTATGTAAGGTGCAAGGTTATATTCCTACACTCGATGTCAGGGATGACAGCACAGATTAAGTAGTGGTTTATGTCCAGGTGTACTCTTAAACTTATGAATTGCAGTTGAATGTCACAGAAAAGTAAAACGAATTGAGAGCCTAAGTGGTGTGCAAAACTCAGGTTACATGCCTGTATGGTTATGGTCACATCCATGGGTCAAAGGCTGGTTCTAGGCGCCTTCGCGGGCATTTGTTACATACTGTAACATTTCTTGTTTTTTTCAAATGTTGCATACATATTGTTATCGGCGATAAGTGTATGGGATTTTTAATAGCCAAAATCCGTCCATTTCATAGAGTTACTGCCCTTAATCATATTGGAAAAATGGTTTTTGGCCTGTTATTCCTTTACTGTTTATTGTATCTGAATGAAACTTCATAGATATGTTGAACATCAAATGTTACATATTGTGGCTAAGGGCCGTATCTCTGACCTTTAAGTTAATGAGTTATCCGCCCTTGACAGGTCTGAAAAAATGTGTTTGACCTGTAGTTCCTTTACCATAAGGAATATCTGAATGAAACATCACAAATATGTTATATATCAAAGGTGACATATTGTGACTAAGGATCGTCACTCTGACCTTTCCATTTCATGAGTTATCTGCCCTTGATAGATCTGAAAAATGGTTTTTGACCTGTAGTTCTTTTCCTATATGGAACATCTGAATGAAACTTCACAGATATGTTGAACATCAAAGGTTACAAATTGTGACTAAGAACTGTCACTCTGACCTTTCCATTTCGTGAATTATCCGCCCTTGACAAGTCTGAAAAATGGTTTTTGACCTATAGTTCCTTTACTATAAGGAATATTTGAATGAAACGTCACAGATATGTTGAACAACATAGGTTACACATTGTGATTAAGATTGTGATTGTGTCACTCTTACGTCTCCAGATCATGAGTTACCTGCCCTTGATTGATCTGAAAATGGTTTTTGACCTGTCATGCCTTTACTATATTGAATATCTGAATGATTCTTCACAGATGAACATCAAACGTTACATATTGTGACCAAAGACGGTCTCTCTTACCTTTCCAGTTCATTAGTTATTTGCTCTTGATAGATCTGGAAAATGTTTCATGACCTGTTGTTCCTTTTCTGTATGGAACATCTAAATGATACTTCACAGGTGTTGCAGCGATTTTCCCGATTATGGAAATGCAACTAAATAATAAACTCCGTTTGTAACTTCCAAAATTTCCAATTTATTGACAAATCTTCTTAAATACTGAGCCCTTACGATAACTGACAACGTCTAAACTTCTTATCACTTGGTAACTAACGTTCACTTACGTTACTCTGACGTTACGTTATAGAAGTAACGTCGAAACGTTACGACAACGATCCAACGTCAGTTGTGTCTCTTCTCAAAGTTATTTGTCTCTTCTTTCCATTTTCCCCTCCTCAAAATGTCATTCATTTGAAACACAACATTATTCCATGTATATAACTTTAAGAAAATCAGTTTAAGAAAAAATTTTACTCGCGCACCTGCAGTAGCTATTGTAAATAGTTGATACACATACATGTAAACACTTACAAAAATGACACATTTAAAACATAAAAAAACTTCATTTAACTTTCAAACTCATGACAATTCCTTTTTTTGTGCATCTAATTGTCTAGTTCCAAGGGACATAGCTTGGTCACAAGTCTCACCAGCGTCCCTTGCCCGATCTGAATCTTGGCAACGCGCACTCATCCGTCCTGTCCCGGATATACTTTGAGAACCGTTCCAAGTGGCCAGTTCCCTCTCGAAGTATCAGGCGAAACTACCTACACCACCTCGCCCACTTGTAGATCTCGTCGCTGTTGTGTCCATTTTTTACGCGCCTCGAGTCCCGGCAGCCACTGTCGGAGCCATCTACGCCAAAAATGCCGGACCAGCTCCTGAATCCGGCGTCATCTCTTCCTTGGGTTGTAGTCGGTGTCATCTATTGTCGAAGGAGCAAATCGACCCCCGATTTGTCCATGAAGGAAATGGTTTGGTGTCAGCGGGACATCGTCTGAAGGATTGGCTGACTGATACGTCAACGGCCGTGAGTTATCAATGCTTCAGCGCCGATCATTGCCGACAACAGTTCCTCATCATTGATTTCAGCATTACCCAGTATCGCATGAATTGCCCTCTTCGCCGACTTTATCATTGTCTCATGCACCCCACCGAAATGTGGAGCGAACGGTGGATTGAATTTCCAGGTGATACCTTTGTTTGCGGTTGAGTCCATGACTTTATTACGATCTAGCTGATCTACTAGCGATTTTAGCTCCTTATCTGCGCCCCTGTAATTGGTACCGTTGTCCGAAAAAACCTCTTCTGGAAGCCCACGACGACTAACCATTCTGTAGAATGCATTGAGAAATGAATCCTAACCATTCTGTAGAATGCATTGAGAAATGAATCAATATCGAGTCCATAGGCCATCTGTAGATGTACAGCTCGCGTAGTCATGCAGGTAAAAAGACATAAATATCGTTTCTGCCGCCGTTTTCCTCGCCCTTGTACAGTTATGAATGGTCCACCGAAATCAACTGATGTCCTGCTAAAAGCCCGCAAGGATGGTTTCACTCTTGCGAGCGGTAAAGGAGCCATGACCTGTTGAGCAGCTTTTGCTTTTCTACGTCGGCATTCGGCGCATTCGAGTTCCCACTCACGTATCTCCTCACGTGCTGACATAATCCAAAACCGTGATGATATTGCTGCTAACGTTTGGTTGGTACCCGTGGCATGTTTTCCTTTCTCATGAAAATCCTTGACTATCAGCTTCGTCACCCAGCATTTACGTGGAAGAATGACTGGATAACGTACTTCATATGACAAGAATTTTGCATGCGTCAAGCGTCCATCAGACCGCATTAGTCCATCGTCGTCCAGTTTTGGCTTCAGCGTTAGGAACTTGCTATTGGACGGCAAACGTTTTCCCACAGACAAGGCCTTCCATTCATCTTTACAGGCCGCGCGCTGTGCATGTCGAATGAGCTGGATTTCTGCCCTTTTCAGCTCATCAGAATGGAGTACCCCGCGTGTCCTATCCTCCCCCAGCGCCTTACAGTTATGTATAAATCGATTGACCCAGGCTTGAATTCTCGTAAGTCGTAGCCAGCTTGAATAACGCTCAGAACCAACAGAAAGTTAGTATCTGATTCTACTACGGACACCAACGTTCGAGTAACATCTTCGCTGCTTTTGATTTTTTGAAAGCGCTGTTCGTCTTGTTGCTCACGTGCTGATCGTTTCATTCCATCGTAGCCTGCTGGTTTCCCAATTCCTTTATCAATTTGCCACAAGTCTTCTTCTTCACACAAGAACGTTGGACCATTCCACCATCTCGCACAGTTTGCAAGATCTTTTGCTTTGGTACCTCTACTTAGAATATCAGCTGGGTTTAAAGCGGATGGTACATACCTCCACTGATCTGGCCTAGTAAGGCCTTGTATTTCGCCAACTCTGTTCGCTACAAATGGTTTGAACTCCCGACTTCGACCTCGTATCCAGCACAATACGTTTACACTGTCGGACCAAAAGGTACAGCTACTGATTGGAGTGTCCAGAACGCTTGCTATTCTGGCTGTGAGTCGCACACCGACTATTGCACCCATTAATTCTAGGCGGGGTATGCTTGTTGCAAGGCTTGGTGCAACACGTGTCTTTGCAGCTACCAGACTAACTGAAACAGAACCATCCGCATATGTGCATCTAGCATACACAACTGCTCCATATGCGTCTTCTGAGGCATCTACGAACGTATGAAGTACCATCTCTTCTAAAGCTATTCCTTTCTTTACTAGACATCTTGGATTCTGTAATTCCCGTAAATCTTGTAATTCCTTGAACCATGATCGTGCGGCACTGACTAGCTGTTCAGTCAGTTCATCGTCCCACTCTACGCCCGATGTCCACATTTCTTGTAGTAATATTTTTGCTCTGATCATAAATGGAGCTAATAGTCCGATTGGGCAAAAACAGCGTGGTTATTTTCTTGAGAAAATTCCGTTTGGTATACAGCATGTTCTCATCAGGTGCATTCTCTTTAAATGTGAACACGTCTTGGCTGGCTAACCACCATACCCCAAGCGTTTTTGCAGACGGTAAATGATCGCGATCTAGATCACCCTCTGCCTTTCGATCTTGTACAGGAATCTCTGCTAATACACTTGACGAATTAGTTAGCCATTTACGCGCATGCATTCCAGCCCTTGTCAGGAAGTGTGATAGCTGTTTGTACAACTCGATAGCCTGGTCTTCGTTCGGAACAGAGTCCATGGAATCATCCGTATAGGTGGATTTCAAAATGGTTTCCGCTGCTAAAGGGAAGGCTTTCTGGTGTTTCCTAGCATGTTGTTGTAACACATATTGTGCCTGGAATGGGGACGAGTTTATCCCAAACACAACTCGGTCAAATTCGTACACATCTGGTGGTCGATTGGAGTTGATTCCCCTCCATAGAAATCTGTGGTATGGCTTGTCTTCTGTTGCAATATCTATCTTGAGGTACACCTCGGCGATATCACATACCACTGCTACAGCTGACTTTCTGAAACGTAGTAGCACATCAAACAGGTCCATCTGAAGCTTCGCCGGGCCGGGTAGCGCAATCGATAGGGCACCTGACTCGTAAGTCAGAGGTCCTTGGTTCGAATCCCGGTCTGGCCACATACTTTCGTTTCTCCTTCCGCTGATTCAAGAAGGGCAGTTGTCAGTTACTGGCGAAAGTATGTGCACTTAGTACTGGTTAACCGCTTAGGAGGTCTAAGCCTGCCCAGGAATAGTGTGGTTAGGTTAACTGACCGTCCCGACATGACCTTAGTTGTTTACCGTGGACGTTAAGCAGCAAATCAACCAACCAACCATCTGAAGCTTGGGTCCTTGAGATAAATTATCATTTAGTGATATACCTTCACTCCTGGCCGACGCATCAAATACAATTCTTGTTTTAGTCGTGTCCTTGTCTGGTGTTAACACTGGAAGATGTTGCAAGTACCAAAATGAGTTCGCCCTTTCATTTTCTGGAACTTTCCTTACGTAGCCTTTCTCTATATACTGCTCAATAATTTTTGTGTAAGCAGTGGCGATTTCTGGTTATCGGTGTAATCTCTTTTCTGTGTTCTCTAGTCTTCAAAGCGCCATGGTGTAGCTGTCTGGTAAGAAAGGTCTATCCCTTTTCCATGGTATTCCGACCCGATACATGTTGCTTTCATAACTAATGGATTTTTCAACGATTTTCATTGCCGATTGGTCATCTATGTTCACAGGCTGTGTTTGCTTTGATGGCGACACATCCTCTATTTCCCAGAATTTTTGTAAAGTAGCAATCAAGCCTTTGATTTCTAGCTGATCCCGTGCAAAATATGTACATGCAAAATTAGTTTGCAAGAGTTCTCTGCTGTTTGGACATGCACCTCCGATGCATGTCCACCCCAGTGGTGTAAGCCTTGCTATTGGTTCGCCCGGGTTTCCCCGTACCTCTTCAATGGAACAATGTAGCTCTGCACAATCAAGGCCTATAAGGATGTCTACGATGGGTCTTTTTGCAGAAACAGGGAAATTTATATTCTTCAGGTGTGGTCACTGCTTGCTATACTTATTCCATTCCACGACAGTCATGCTACCGGTAACCCTATTGGCCGTGTATGCGGTCACATTTGTGCAAACGTCGCCTTTTAATTTGCTTAACATGAAACTTTTAGGTTTTGTTTCAAATGTCTCTACCTGTCCATTTGAAACATCCACTGTAACCTTTTGCGGTTTACCTTGCAGTCCTAGCTCGGCGGCCACATCGGTGTTTATGTATGTCTTGGTGCTTGCGTCATCGAGTAAAGCATTTACCTTCACTGAACGATCTCTATTCTTGACAATGACGGGAACAGTACGCAGTCCAATCAAATCTGCGTGCACGTAGTTTTGAGCCATCATAGTTGTCTGTCCCTGTTGATTCTTCCCCTCCGTGACTGAAGATGCTCTGACAGGAGCCGATTGTTCTGTCCCTAAATGCTCGTCGTTCGATAGTTTGCTGCATTCACGCTTCACTTCCGTATCATCCGATGATCTTAGCTGTGGCTTTGGAATTTCCGGGTTATGCAATAGTCTATGGTGCAATTCACGGCAGCCATTTTTTCCGCATTGCCGACTTCTTGGACAGGATTTCCCGTGATGTCCGTCTGCTAAACATCGATAGGACAGCTGACATTGCTTAGCGGTATTCCATCGGCCAGACACGCTCATTTGAATAAAGTCATTACAACGCCATACACCGTGTTGCCCTGTGCACACCTTACATGACGATTTCAATGCCTTTTGGCTGTCTTTAGTGCCTCCGAAGAACGTGCGCTGACTCTTGTGTTCTGTGGTTGATGATGTTTATGTCCCATCACCCTGTTTGTTTGTCAAGCCTCTAACAGTCACCGATGCGATGGTTTTGAATTCTGATTCCTAAATAACCCATGTACGAAGCGTAGTTACTGATTCTGAGTGACTGTTCTCAAAAACCCAGCGGTGATAACGTGCGAGCATAGCCTCAGGTAATTTTTGCTGTAACTTGGTATACAGAGAGCCGTCGCCCAGTTCGTAGTGTTGCCCAGCTTCTTTGAGATTTATTATCGCAATATCTAGCAGGTCGGCGAATTGCTCCATGTCCCTAGCGTTTCCTGATCGAATTTGTCGGAAATGTTCAAGATCTTCCAGGTAAATAGCTATCTGGCGTCGCTTTCCGCCATACTTCCTCTCGAGACGTTCTTTCGCAGCTTCGTAAGCAGTGGCGGAGTGTCTCAGGTTCTGTATTACGTTCAATGCTTCGCCAGATAGATATTGTCGGAGCTGTAGCAAATTGTACTCTGCTGTTGCTGGAGCGCTGTCGATGCAGGACAATAACGCCGCTTTCCAACTCTGGTATGTTCTCTTGTCACCAGAGAAAATAGGTATTTGAACCCGCTTGTGTTGTCTCCACAAGTCTTGTCCTATGGAGGGAACGCCAGTGTTTGCTTTCGGTTCGTAGGATGCTGCCATGGGATTAAAACTCACGGCGCTGGCCACCGGTTTTATACTATTTTCTCGGTAGTCCGTAGCACCTGATTGTCCTTGCGAATCTTGTTGGCCGTTTCAATGTTCACCCATATATATAGTTGCTTTGTATGGGAGAATGCTCTGTGCGCCTATATCCCTTGGTCAGCTATGCGCCTCATTTTCTTTTGCGTTTGATGCGTCTGTTCCAGTCCATGTATCTTCCTTGCGGTAGGTTTCTGACGGGTCCGTAATGTTCATTCTGTGAAGCATTTTCACAGACATAATCTCCGAGCAAACGCTCGATCTTTCATCTTTCCGTGCGTCTAGATACTCCCTAGCTGATTCGTATGCCGTGTAAAATTCGTCCTCTAGCTTTTCCATTTCAAAAATTACCTTCTTGCCGCTATCCAGCTGTTTATTTTTTCTGTGCAAGTCCGATAACTTCGTCATGACGTCCATCGCCGTCTCCATACAACTGTCCATTTTCTGACATAATTCTTTAACTTCTCGCCGGCTCGGTAAGTCTGCTCTTCTAGCAAGAACAGAAGCTTGTTCCGAGCGCGAGTAAAATTAGATTTTGCTCGGGACTTGTCCTGTTTTAAGCTACCAATTTGGTTGCGACAATTTTCCCGATTATGGAAATGCAACAGAATAATAAACTCCGATTGTAACTTCCAAAATTTCCCATTTGTTGACAAATTTTCTTAAAAACTGAGCCCTTACGATTACTGACAACGTCTAAACTTCTTATCACTTAGTAACTAACGTTCACTTACGTTACTCTGACGTTACGCCATAGAAGTAACGTCGAAACGTTACGACAACGATCCAACGTCAATTGTGTCTCTTCTCAAAGTTATTAGTCTCTTCTTTCCAACAGGTATGTTTAATATCAGAGCTTACATATTGTAAATAAGGAAGATCACTCTGACCTTTCCATTTCATGAATTATTTACCTTTGGTAGTTCTTCTACTATAAGGAATATCTGAATGAAACTTTACAGATATGTTTAACACTATAAAATAAGAAACAGAGGTCCCCAGCTCAAAGAAATGCTTAACTGTCTGATATGGTCTGAATGCTCCACATTGTTAGAAATCTCACAAGACTGCTTTGTATGAGTGGTTTATATTAGTATCCAGTTGCAGTAAGGACACCATATCTTTGTCTATTCTACTTCTGTGGATATTAAGCTATCATATATTTCAAAAAATAAGTTACGATGTGCAGCGGTGGCGGGGTATCATGCAGTGCCTGCGGTGCTATTATTATTACTGTTATTCTTTTTAGCTCACCTGAGCACGAAGTGCTCAAGGTGAGGTATAGTGATCAGTCTTTGTCCGTCGTCCGGCGTCAACTTTTGCTTTAACTTTCGACAGAACTTGAACTTGTACTACACTTTTGATTGAGAAAATTTAGCAGAATAAATTCGGAATAACCGACATTATTTTCTCGATAGTAGTGGTTTTAAGGTAGTCGAACAAGATAAAGATGTAGACAGAACACAAATGGAATTATGGAAAGAAGAGCAATGGCTCTCAAGAGGCTTTGTAATAATTTAAAGAGTAACTACACTCCAGGAACTGACGGAATCAGATCCCAAACCCATCCCCAACATCAAAGGGAAAGACTGACAAAGACATCCCAACAAACAATAAATTACAAGTGATAAGCCGAGTCAGCAGCTCTTTTCCAAAAGGTGGCAACTCAGCTATCTTTATTGAACTAAATAGTTTAGACCAACAGAAGGGTTACAACAGACTAGGCAAATTATACGAAAAACTATAACTATATTTACCCGACTACAATTTTTACTATATAAGGGTTAAAATGAAAACACAATAAATTAAACAGCACCGAACATAAAACAAATAACCCGAATTTCTAAAACATTGTCAATACATCCTCTTTTTAGCTCACCTGTGGTGAGCTTATAGTATAGACTTGGTCCGTCGTCCGTCGTCGTCGGCGTCGGCGTCCACAATTTTAAACATCTTCTTCTCAGAAACCACTGGGTGGATTGAAGCCAAATTTCATATGGAGCCTTAACAGGATGGGGGAACGAAAGTGTATATATTTGGTCCAGGTCACATGACCAAGATGGCCGCCACGCCCATATATGGTAAAAACCCTTCAAAAATCTTCTTCTCCAGAACCAAAAGGCCTATGACCTTGAAACTTGGTATGTAGCATCGGGCATGCGGGCCCATAATAATTTATATAAATCATGACCTTGTGATGACCTTGACCTAATTTATGACATGGTCAACTTTGGTACGTTAGGCTTTTATATGGGAATACGCTTAAACGGTGGATTTCTCAGAAACTATTTAAGTCTAAGGTACAATACTTGGTATACATGGTTGACTAAATGACCAGATGAAGATATTATGTCACTAAAGGTCAAGGTCATTCCGTCGGACCATCCGTCGTCAAGATTTTCAAACATCTTCTCCTCTGAAACCACTGGGCCGATTGAAGCCAAATTTCATATGGAGTCTCAGTGGGATGGGGGAATGAAAGTTTATATATTTGGTCCAGGTCACATGACCAAGATGGCCGCGATGCCCATATTTGGTAAAAACCCTTAAAAAATCTTCTTCTCCAGAACCAAAAGGCCTATGACATTGAAACTTGGTGTGTAGCATCGGGCATGCGGGCCCATCAAAGTTTATACAAATCATGACCTTGCGTTGACCTTGACCTAATTTACTGCATGGTCAACTTTGGTACGTTAGGCTTTTATATTGGAAAACGTTTAAACAGTGTATTTCTCAGAAACTATTTAAGTCTAAGGTACAATAGTTGGTATATATGGTCGACTAAATGACCAGATGAAGATATTATGTCACTAAAGTTCAAGGTCATTCCGTCGGACCATCCATCGTTAAGATTTTCAAACATGTTCTCCTCTGAAACCACTTGGCCGATTGAAGCCAAATTTCATATGGAGTCTCAGTGGGATGTGGGAACGAAAGTTTATATATTTGGTCCAGGTCACATGACAAAGATGGCCGCCACGCCCATATTTGGTAAAAACCCTTCATAAATCTTCTTCTCCAGAACCAAAAGGCCTATGACCTTGAAACTTGGTATGTAGCATCGGGCAAGCGGGCCCATCATATTTTATACAAATCATGATCTTGCGTTGACCTTGATTTAATTTACGGGATGGTCAACTTTGGTACGTTAGGCTTTTATATGGGAAAATGCTTAAACAGTGGATTTCTCAGAAACTATTTAAGTATTAGGTACAATACTTGGTATACATGGTCGACTAAATGACCAGATGAAGATATAATGTCACTAAAGGTCAAGGTCGTTCCGTCGGACCATCCGTCATCAAGATTTTCAAACATCTTCTCCTCTGAAACCACTGGGCCGATTGAAGCCAAAATTCATATGGAGTCTCAGTGGGATTGGGGAACGAAAGTTTATACCCGGGGTCTGGGTACATGACCAAGATGGCCACCATGCCCATATATGGTAAAAACCCTTCAAAAATCTTCTTCTCTAGAACCAAAAGGTCTATGACCTGGAAACTTGGTATGTAGCATCGGGCATGCTGGCCCTTCATAGTTTATACAAATGATGACCATGTGTTGACCTTGAATTAATTGACGACATGGTCAACTTTGGTTTGTTAAGCTTTTATATGGGAAAACGCTTATACAGTGGATTTCTCAGAAACTATTTAAGTCTTAGGTACAATACATGGTATATATGGTCAACTAAATGACCAGATGAAGATATTATGTCACTGAACAGTCAAGGTCATTTTGTCGGTCTGTCCGTCATCAAGATTTTCAAAACATCTACTCCTCTGAAACCACTGGTCTGATTGAAGCGAAATTTCATATGGAGTCTAAGTGTGATCAGGGAATAAAAGTTTGTTCTCAGGGTCTTGACCAAGATGGCCGCCATGCCGTATATGGTAAAAACCCTTCAAAATCTTCTTCTCCAGAACCAAAAGGTGTATGACCTTGAAACTTGGTATGTAGCTTTGGGCACTCAAGCCCATCATAAACATTAAAATATATATCAGGACCAAGTGTCAGGTGAGCTACAGGACCATTGGTCCTCTTGTTATATCCTGTGCTGGAATCATAGTCATTTTAGATGTCTGGTAATACACTAATCTGGCACTGAATACTGTCCATGTTGATATAAAGAACTGCCATTACAACACCTATATTTCGGTGAGTTGAGCCGATACCTGTCAGTGCATAGACTTTGCAGCAGCATAGACCGGTACCATGATGTCTGTGTTGATGTCTTTCAGTAGCCTGACCAGACACAACTGTTTTACAGCCGTCTTCTAGTAGATTAAGAGGGTACCCTTTTATCTATGGATGTCTCTGTAAAGCCCTGTCTGCAATGTTACGTACGTTACGGAGTATGCATTACCACATATGGATAGTAGCATAATAGGGTCTGTGTTATGGCTGCCACTACAGTGGTATTTTAGCATGCTGGCAGAGGACCGTTGGTGGCAAAAACTGGTATAATACTCATTCAAGATGGCAGGAGAAGCCTCAGATGGTAAACCATAGATGTCTTGTAATGTTCCCAGCCGACATAGCAGTAGTTAATGTGACCTTTTAGTCAGTTAACCTCGCAGTACAGTCACCTTTGCTGTCTGTTTTCTCTAAACGCTTTGACTGTTATCACCTGTTGAGAAGAATTATCTAAGCTGGTGTAACAGTAGATCATTTGATGATGTCTGAAGCTTGCATTAGATTGAATCATTTGTAGCTGTTAGAACTTGAACAACAGTTTAAGAAACTTTATGCGGATCAGGGCCTCATGGCTGTCTTGTTGTCCCCAACGTAGTCGAAAGGTATAGGAATGGGTTCGGTCTCTCCATTTCTTATCCCCCGACCGGGGGTGGGGGGATATAGCGACGAGCCTGGCGTCTGTCATCTGTCCGTAATCCAGCCCATAATTATGTCTTGCATAGTGGGATTTCAGATTTATTTGCAGGGTTCATACGCGTCAGGGAATTGTCAGGGAATTTAGTGTTGTGTCATGGAAAAATGAATTTTTGCTAAAATGTCAGGGAAATGTCGGGGAATTTAACAATTCCAGTCATGATGGATAAAGAATAACTGAAAATGGTTAGGACAGTTTTCTTAACGTTTTGGAAAAAATCTGAATTATTTTGATAGCTTCTAAATTGCTTCTGACACAAGAAAACTGAAGGGTTTGGTGGCCCTTGTCTCCGCAGCTGCCTTTTATTTCAGGTACCTGGATGACTTTTTGAAGCACCTTGTATAGTAAAATACCATAACTTCTTCAAAATTCTCTGATTATGAATGTCACAGTTTGTGGATTTACTAAATGGGATTACATGGCTTGTTTGCTGCACATGGGCTTGGTTTATCATTCCATATTTAATGTGGTGTATGTACATATATAATTTAATGTTGTGTTTGTACATGTATACATTCAATTTCCAGTAAGTCTGCCGGGCCGGGTAGCGCAATCGGTAGGGCACCTGACTCGTAAGTCAGAGGTCCTGGGTTCGAATCCCGGTCTGGCCACATACTTTCGTTTCTCCTTCCGCTGATTCAAGAAGGGCAGTTGTCAGTTACTGGCGAAAGTATGTGCACTTAGTACTGGTTAACCGCTTAGAAGGTCTAAGCCTGCCCAGGAATAGTGTGGTTAGGTTAACTGACCGTCCCGACATGACCTTAGTTGTTTACCGTGGACGTTAAGCATCAAATCAACCAACAAAATCCAGTAAGTCTATAATTTTAACAATGACCTGTAAGAACTACCGCCATCATTATATTTTTTTTAAATTCCATGTTGTACATTTATTGCTTTTTCATTGGAACATCTACAACAGAAATTACCCAGAATTCTGTAAATGAACACCCTGTATAAATATAGCAGAGCAGTGTGCAGCAAAATTTTTCAAAACTTTGGAAGTTATATTCCAAACATTAGATATATACAGGATTATAGTGGAATTTTATCAGAAAACTTCGCCAATCTGTTGTAGCTTTTGCAGCGAGATATTCCACATCCAGCTCTAAAGAAAATAAAAACTGTTCTGCTTTCGTCTAGTTACCGATTCCAATATGGGTGGCTTGGGTTGGCGGAGGCCACCATCAAATTATTTAGTTCATTTGCTTTTTTGTGCCGGTTGCACTGTGACCACCTATAGCTGGTTGATGTGCTGTTTGTGATTCGTTTATTCCTATCTTTTTTTCTTCATCGTTACTTACTCTTCCTGTTGGCGCCATTGGTTAAGGTAGGCCATGATCCTTGATTGTGGCTTTTCCTGTGCATCTATTTCTATAATTTTGAAGCCCTCACCTGCCAAAGGCAGGAGTGTTACATACTGCCAACTCGGAGTCTAACAAAATGTTAAAGTTTAGATTCAAGTTAACATCCACCTTTACCCATGTTTCTCTTGTAGCTCATAACTTTGAAACCTTTTGTGGTACAAAGTTTTAATTTGGTATGATACTTACCCAGACCAACATCTTTGACTTCATGGTACAAAAACCTGGGGGGCACGGGTCACAATCTATAAGGTGGGGCCAAAGGTCACAATGATAACAGGTCCTATTGACCACATCTGTGTTTCACTTGGAGCTCATAACTTTGATACCTTTAATGCTACATAGTCTAAATTTGGTATTATACATACTCAGACTAACACCTTTGACCTCATGGTAGAATTGCCCCTGGGGTTTGCCTTTGGGTAAGGACAGGGGTCACAATTGTATAAGAGGTCATATCGAACACATGCAAAATAGGAATAAAATCATAAGTCTGGTACCATAACTTGCCCTGGAGAGTTAGAAATTGGGCATAATGATCAGAGATGAAATAGATTATAAGAGACCAGGGTTTGGCAGCTGCATCAGGCTAGGGGCGGGGCTATAGGGTAGGGTCGTCAGACGGACTTAGTACTGTGTAAAGGTTGTGTGAAAATCAGTACTAGGAACCACCCTTTGTCACCTTGAGGCATTGTAAGTTAGACTGAGTTGGTATCTTCCCGTCTGGTGCACTGGGACCCGACCCTCAATGTCCACAAAGTGTCCAGATAGTGGCATACAAGTCTGCTCTGTATTGCCAAAGGGAACAACTGACTTAGTAGTCTAGCTTCAGATGCAAACTTCATTTGTGCACTAGCTACCACATTTGGTGCTCCATTTTAAAGTCAAAAACCTATTAAAGGTCATTATTTACAAAAATGGAAATAGAACTTCTCCCTGTTGGATCGCAAATTACTTCGAAAAAGCCAGAAACTATGACTCTAGACAAAGAACCAGGACCACTAGCATTTGGTTTTGTAAAAACACAGACTAGCTCTTTACATAAAAGACAATAGGAGGTCAATCACAAGAAAAAAGGTGAACTAGTATATAGTGCCAGAGATGATGCAAATATTTGTTGGTTTATCAAGGTATTTGTTTCATGGCTTGAGGGTCAGTCCCTTATGTGGAGTGGTCATGTCACTGGGTTGGTTAGGGGTGGGGCTATGGGGTAGGGCCGAAAGCAACATGTTTCATAAGTCTTAGCATACCCCTAAGTATGGCAAGCCAAGTGCACAATAAGTCTACAAACGTAGGTGGCTTGCCATACCCTAAGTGCATTCTAGCTTCGGCTGGAAGTTTTTGTTGTCGAAATATCTTACTCGTAAAATGGTAATAAATAAAGGGACACTGCTTGGTTAGTATTGCAGAAAAGTTTGCTATATACGTAGAATATTGCGGAAAAGCAATTTTGCAACCTATCAAAGTTATCTTTTCTATATTTACAAGTGCAGAAATGCTTCCATGCAGTTTAAGTCGTTTTTGCGGTGTACAGGAATATGGTAATTAAAAACCGAGATCGATATTTCAAAAACTAATATTCAAACATGTTATATTTAATGTAACTCCGAATGAAATTATTTCGTGCTTGAATATTTTTACCCTTAAAAAGAGCCAGACGGCACCTTCTTTGGAGCCAGTTAGTATAGATCCTGCTATTAAACCTGTTAGGCTTGCTGTGGACATATAGTTAAGGGAATGCCTATTTTATCCTATATGTGAGCTATTGAAAGAATACTTTTTACGGTATTTTGACACTGACAACTGGAAGAAAGGACAAAAGAGAGGGGTGGACACACTATGTCTATCTAGTGTGCCAAACGTCATATTTTATCCCCCTTCGTTGCATTACAGGCTTTGCAACTGAGGTGCTGGCTTTTATTATTTCTTAAAGTTATCATTTGCTGCCTGTAAATATTTCAGCAAAGCACAGAAATGAGTTTTTGGAAATGTAGCAACGTTGCATTGAAATATATGAAGCGTCTAGTTTTCCCTATCTTTTATCGTCGCAGTGTCCCTACCAGTAAGCATTGTCTACATCTTTTCGCAGTAACTAAAACGGATGAATGAAATAAGCTGTTCAGTGTTGTGTAATGGTTGAGACAGGAGATGAAAACCCCAAACAAATCGAAATTTAAACTTCCTTAAGAAAAGTAAATTACCCCAACCCTCTCTTCTGCCATGTTAAATTTCCAATTAGAATGCAATAAGGGTTTTACTATAAGACTGATGAAAAATTTGCATAGGTATAAAATTAATGCAACGCGCATGATGTAAAGTTGAAATTTGACAGAATTGTTTACTATAGACCTCTTAATCATAAGGGTCAGTCCCTTGTGGGGAGTAGGTGGAGTGAGGCTGTGGGATGAATGAAGCCGCCTAATTGGCAAAGGCCATATGGCGGAGGCATCTGTGTACTTTGGACGCATCTCTAGTTTGAATAAAAACATGTTTCTCTGATGGGTGTGGTTATGTCAGGTATCTTGTTTTGTCCTGTCTGTATGAACCCTGACTTTTGGCAAAGGGATTTGGCAAGGACTGTGTCATTAGCATAAAGGTCAAGATCACAGTGCACATTTTACCTTATGAATAGCTGATAGTGAAAACATGTCCGTGGCATATCTTGTCCAATGTTTGACTGCAAAGTAAATGCAAGTCCTTTTGACCGATATTTCTTGGCCCATGATTTTTCCCTTAATACTATACAACCTGCCTCTATAAAGCTAGTTATCCTACAAGTGCCAGTACCTTAATCAAGGCGCTGTCGTACTGAAGGCATTAGGTGGGGGCATTTGTGTCCTATGGACACATTTCTAGTATTTCATTTCATAATAAGGGAAAAGGGTTTTTTGTTTTGAATACCCCAAAACCATAATACGGACCAGTGCATGGAACTTTTATTTGTACTGGCCTTTTGGAAAACTTTTTATGCCCCCGTGATGATAGTCAGAGGGCATTATGTTTTACCCCTGTCCGTCTGTCTGTCCGTACATCCGTCTGTCCGTCCATCGCGCCTGAAAAAGTTTGTATAATCAACTCCTCCTACAGTTTTTAAACAATCAATCTGATACTTTGCACAAATGTTGCAGGAATACTGAAGATGTGCACCTTTTTTAAGTAAAAAAAAAATCATTTTTGACAAAATTACGGCTTTTATGGACATAGAAATTGTTACAGGTTCTGGCTAATACAGAATGGCAAGTTTGTATAATCATCTCCTCATACAGTTTTTAAGCTCTCAATTTAAAACTTTGCGCAGTTGTTTCAGACATATTGAAGATGTGCACCTCCCTTTTTCAAGAGATAAAAACCATTTTGACAAAAGTACGGCCTTTACGGACTTAGAAGTTTTTACAGGTTAGGGCTTATACAGAATGGCAAGTTTGTAGAATCAAGTCCTCCCACAGTTTTTAAGCTATCAATTGGAAACTTTGCACTTTTGTGTCAGACATATTGAAGATATGCATGTGTCTTTTTGAAGAGAAAAAATAATTCGACAAAACTACAGCCTTTAATAAACATAGAAATTTTTAGGGTTTTGACTATTACCGAATGACAAAATCGTATAATCAACTCCTTCCACAATGTATTACTAATCGATTTGAAACTTTCTGTTTGAAGATATGCATATGCCTTTTTGAAGAGAAAACCTTCATTTTTGACAAAATTACGAGCTTTTTAAACTTTGAAAATTTACAGGTTCTGGCTATTTCAGAATGGCAAGTTTGTATAATCAAACTGTCCCAAGGTTTATAAGTTGTCAGTTTGAAATTTAGCACAGATGTTCCAGACATATTGAAGATATGCATGTGTCTTTTTCAAGAGGAAAAAAATATTTTTGAAAAAAAATCAAGGCCTTTTCAAACTTAGCAGTTTTTCGGATATTGGCTAATACAAGATGACAACATTGAATAATCAACTCCTTCCACAGTTCATACGCAATACAGGATATAAGTTTCATTCTAATATGTCAACAGCTTTACAACAATCTATAAGACCTTTTACAGATATTACCAACATAAAAACATATGCACTTGCCTTTTTGAAGTACAAAAGTGGGGGAGGGGTATTGGGAAAAGAGGGGAAGTTGGGGACAGGCGCAGCACGGGGGCATCATCTGTGTCTTACAGACACAATTTTCTATTTCATCTGTTTTCTTTCGCAGATGAAAGCAGTGAAGAACCAAGGGGCAGCACCATGGAGGAATCGGAAGAAGAGGGAGAACAGGTTGGTTAAATTGGTTAAAAGCACTGGGTATGACAAAGGTCAAACCTATGTTTTCTTTACTGTGTCTTACTGACCACCCTGTCTTACGAGGTGTGTTCCAGAATTAATGTCAGGGTAGTTTTATTTCCCACCATGCATGGTATGTGGGTTCAAAACCAACTCGTGTCGATAGTGATCACTAAAGGGTAACATAGGTAAAAATCTTCCTCACAACTACACTGACTTTTGTACAGTGTACATTTCATTATAGCGTATTTATTACACTTTACACAAAATGACTGGAAAAAGAGCTTACAAAGTGATTGAAATTAAGGCCTACGATGGCAGTTCAATAAGTTCGTAGAACTCAGTATTTTTCTATACAATTCAAGATTTCATTTTTCGTTTTTTGTGCAGTGTAAACCTTTGTCAGTTGAATGATAACAGCCTTTCAGTCAACACGTACATTTTTTGCTCTTACTTTTTGTTTGAAAACCTATACTCTTAGACAAAAATTGAAAGTCAGAATATTGAGTTCAGAGCAGTCATAAAGTTCCTCACTAACGAGGGTGCAAACGCCAAGGAAATCCATCAGCGCGTGACTGATGTGTATGGTGATAGTAGCCCAAAGTATTCCACACTGGCAAAGTGGTCAGCAGAATTTAAACGTGGGCGAGACTCCTTAGAATATGACCCAAGGCCAGGTCGCCCTGCTTATGTCATCAGCCAGATGATCGACCGTGTTGAGCGACTTGTGCTAAACGATCACCGAATCAAAGTTGCCGAACTTGCTTCAGAATGTGGTATTTCTAATAGAAGTGTTTACACTATAATCCATGAGCATTTAGGCATGTCAAAATTTTCTGCCAAGTGGGTACGGAGAAACCTGAACGTGCAAGATCGTCAGCAAAGTGTAGAGTCCAGAGTTGCACAAACGGCTATTCGTGGGTGCAAGTTCGAGCAGTTATATCATCCGCCATACAGTCCAGACCTGGCCCCAAGTGATTATACCCCCGACATACGAAGTATGTCGAGGGGTATATAGTTTTCGTCTTTCCGTCCGTTCGTCCGTCTGTGTGTCCGTCCGTCCGTCCGTCCGTTCGTCCGTCCGTGTGTCCGTCCGTTAACATTTGCGTTAAAGTTTTGCGTTAAGTTTTTATTCTTTGCTTATATTTCCAATATCCTTTGATGAAACCTTTTGGTATGTGACTAGGTATACTTCTAGGTTCATGCAGAATAGTTGACATTATCTGGATGCTGCTGCTGACCTAAGGTCAAGGTCACAGACTTAATTATTTGCATTAAAGTTTTGTGTTAAGTTTATATTCTTCTTTTATATTTCCAATATCCTTTGATGGAACCTTTTGCTATTTGACTAGGGTTACTTTAAGGTTCATACAGAGTAGTTGACATCATCTGGATGCTGCTGCTTGCCAAAGGTCAAGGTCACAGATTTGTATATATGTGTTAAATTTGCGTTAAATATTTGCGTTAAGTTTGTATTCTTTGCTTATATTTCCAACATCCTTTGGTGAAACCTTTTGATATATGACTAGGTTTACTTCTATGTTCGTGCACAATGATTGACATCATTTTGATGCTGCTGCTGACCTAAGGTCAAGGTCACAGACTTTAACATTTGCGTTAAAGTTTTGCGTTAAGTTTACATTCTTTGTTTATATTTCAAACATTCTTTGATGAAACCTTCTGATTTATGACTAGGTTTACTTCTGTGTGCTCATGCAGATTAGTTGACATCATCTTGATGCTGCTGCTATCCAAGGTCATGGAAACAGACTTATAGGTTTACATTAAAATTTTGTGCTTAGTTGGTTTCTTTACTGATATTTGTAATATACTTTGATGGAAGCATTTGATAGGAGATAAAGTTTACTTCTAGGTTTATACCATGTATAAGATTGGTTTCATTAGGGTGTGGTTTCATTAGGCGGTGGC
Source organism: Ctena decussata (assembly GCA_963989385.1). Taxonomy (NCBI): domain Eukaryota; kingdom Metazoa; phylum Mollusca; class Bivalvia; order Lucinida; family Lucinidae; genus Ctena; species Ctena decussata. The sequence goes on from OZ022499.1 coordinate 94,505,938, forward strand.
GCTGGTCGGGGGTTTACGTGAGCCCCTGCTCACTTGCTCTAGTTATTATCTGTTTCGAAATTTGAAGTCCACTTGCGTGGAACGAGATTTCGAAACGATGATGAGCTCAAGGCTGCTACAGAGGCTTGGTTTGAGGACCAAAAAGACGACTATTATTTCAGAGGCATAGACTGCTTAACAGAAAAGTGGCATAGGGCACTTAATGCTTCAATACGGCAATACGGCGGAAATCACCGATATCGACTTACGGGTTAATCCGAGCGCTTACCTGTTCTAATAATGCCGACTTCTGTACGAAATTTAATAGGAATTTAATGTAAAACATAATATTAAATACATATTTGATATTACGACAATTTTTTATAAGTTATATTCATAGATTATATTCTTTCCTTGTTAATATGATGCAAAAATAATTAAAATAACTTCATATTTTGTATCTTCCATCGGCTTTTGAAATTCGAAGCTAATCAAATGGAATCATACATGTACAGATTGTAGAAAATGCATGACAAGCCACATTTAGCCTTAAATTTGGAAATAATCGGATTGTCTGTAAATTTTTATAAGTTATCATCATAGACAGATTTTGATAAGGTTTGTATTGATGTAATTCATTAAGAAATAAGTGAAATATAAGTATCTTCCATTTGTCTCCAAACATACAGAAATTCTCGTTTCGACAAACCTCGCTCGTATGTGTACGAAATAGTTTAAGTCCAAATCCGGCTATGTTGCGCAAAGGCTTACTGAACATCATTTCTTAATTTTCGTGTTTTGTTTTATATATTTGAGGTATGCTTTAATTATCGGATGAAGAATCGGGTTAAGAAAGTAAAAAGCTAGAAAGAATAAAAAGAAATAAAGAAGGAAAAGAAAGAAAGAAAGTCACATGTCTTATACGCGACAATCAAACATCAAGGTTCAAGGTTGAAGGTTCATGACTGTACATTGTATTTTTACCATTTCACTCAGCTTTATGATATCGAAAATAGAACATTTTAAGTGCCAGCTAAAATGACCAAACTCAATTTCGAAATCTTTTTATGTGAAACTCAAGGACATATTATTTGTGTTTAGCTGGCTCATCACGGTATTCACAGTTACGAAACAGTAATGAGAAGCTTACAGCGATACCCCATGATAAAATATTTCCAGAATTTTACCATGATACAGCAATGAGGCATTTAGGTAAGGAAAATACGATCGAAAATACAACATGATACTAAAGTATCATTTTTTGCCAGATTTATACTTTTCCATACCTCTCCTTGCCAAAAGTTAAGCATAATGTAGAAAGTTAACATAACTTTATTAAAGATACTAACAATATTAGATGCTTGTATGGTAAATGTTGAAGGAAAAACTGTTAAAACATGGTCTTTTCATATCGCATAATCATCTGATCTATCTACTATTTTTTTTAGCTCACCTGAGCCAAAGGCTCAGGGTGAGCTATTGTGATCACTCAGTGTCTGTCGTCCATCGTGTGTCGTCAACAATTTGCTTTAAATGACATCTTCTCTGAAACCGCTAGGCCTAGGCCTTTGATATTTGGTATGAAGCATTGTCTAGTGGACCTCTACCAAGTTTGTTCAAATGGTGGCCCCAGGGTCCAAAATGGCCCTGGGGCATGGGGTCTGGGGTTCGAAACTAAAATATACTTTAAAATCTTCTTCTCCGGAACTGCTCGGCTCAGATACTTGAAATTTGGTATAAAGCATTGCCTAGTGGTCCTCTACCAAGTTTGTTCAAATGGTGGCCCCAGGGTCCAAAACGGCTCTGGGGCAGGGGGTCTTGGGTTCGAAACTAAAATATACTTAAAAATCTTCTTCTCCAGAACTGCTTGGCTCAGATGCTTGAAATTTGGTATGTAGCATTGCCCAGTGGACCTCTACCAAGTTTGTTCAAATGGTGGCCCCAGGGTCCAAAACGGCCCTGGGGCAGGGGGTCTTGGGTTCGAAACTAAAATATACTTAAAAATCTTCTTCTCCAGAACTGCTTGGCTCAGATGCTTGAAATTTGGTATGTAGCATTGCCTAGTGGTCCTCTACCAAGTTTGATCAAATGGTGGCCCCAGGGTTCAAAATGGCCCCGGGGCAGGGAGTCCCAGGTTTGAACCGTAGAAATACGTAGAAAAATATTGAAAAATCTTCTTCTTCAGAACTACAAGGCTCAAATGCTTGAAATTTGGTATGTAGCATTGCCCAGTGGTCCTTCACCAAGTTTGTTCAAATGATGGCCCCAGGATCCAAAATGGCCCTGCCGCAGGGGGTCTTGGGTTTGAACTATACAAATACGTAGATAAATATTCAAAAATCTTCTTATTCAGAACCGAAAGGCTCAGATGCTTGAAATTTTGTTTGATACATTGCCTAGTAGTCTTTTACCAAGTTTATTATGCCCCCAATTTCGGAGAAATTGTGGGGGCATATTGGTTTGGGCCTGTCCGTCTGTCCGTCTGTCCTCTAACTCAAGAATCGTAAGAGCTAGGAGCTTGAAACTTTATACACATGATCAGTATGAAAAATAAGCGAACACGTGTTTTTTCTTTTTTCCGCGGGTCACATATTTCAAGAGTGATGCCCCTTTTTCGACTTAGCCTGTGGAACCTTGTGAACAAAATATCTCAAGAACCCCTGATGCTAGGATCATGAGGTTTTGCAGGATGAGAATGCCCAAGGTGTAGATGACCTGATTAACTTTTGAAACAAATTCGTGAATTTTTGACTGAGTTATGCCCCTTTTTCGACTTAGTGCATTGTAAGCCTATGGAACCTTGTGAACAAAATATCTCAAGAACCCCTGAAGCTAGGAGCATGATTTTTTGCAGGAAGATAATGCATGTGGTGTAGATGACCTGATTAACTTTTGAAAAAAATTCGTGAATTTTTTATCGAGTTATTCCCCTTTTTCGACTTAGTGCATTGAAGCCTATGGTACAAAGGGACCCTTACATATAGTCAAGAACAATAAGAGCTAGGCACTTGAAACTTTATACACATGATCAGTATGGAAAATAAGCAGACCCATATTTTTTTATTTTTCCGCCGGCAATGTATTTCCAGAGTTATGCCCCTTTTTCGACTTAGCCTGTGGAACCTTGTGAACAAAATATCTCAAGAACCCCTGATGCTAGGATCATGAGGTTTTGCAGGATGAGAATGCCCAAGGTGTAGATGACCTGATTAACTTTTGAAACAAATTCGTGAATTTTTGACTGAGTTATGCCCCTTTATCGACTTAGTGCATTGTAAGCCTATGGAACCTTGTGAACAAAATATCTCAAGAACCCCTGAAGCTAGGAGCATGATTTTTTGCAGGAAGATAATGCCTGTGGTTTAGATGACCTGATTAACTTTTGAAAAAAATTCATGAATTTTTGATCGAGTTATTCCCCTTTTTCGACTTAGTGCATTGAGGCCTATGGTACAAAGGTACCCTTACATATAGTCAAGAACAATAAGAGCTAGGAACTTGAAACTTTATACACATGATCAGTATGGAAAATAAGCAGACCCGTATTTTTTTATTTTTCCGCTGGCAATGTATTTCCAGAGTTATGCCCCTTTTTCGACTTAGCCTGTGGAACCTTGTGAACAAAATATCTCAAGAACCCCTGATGCTAGGATCATGAGGCTTTGCAAGATGAGAATGCCCAAGGTGTAGATGACCTGAATAACTTTTGAAACAAATTAGTGAATTTTTGACCGAGTTATGCCCCTTTTTCGACTTAGTGCATTGTAAGCCTATGGAACCTTGTGAACAAAATATCTCAAGAACCCCTGAAGCTAGGAGCATGATTTTTTGCAGGAAGATAATGCATGTGGTGTAGATGACCTGATTAACTTTTGAAAAAAAAATCTTGAATTTTTGATCAAGTTATTCCCCTTTTTCAACTTAGTGCATTGAAGCCTATGGTACAAAGGTACCCTTACATATAGTCATGAACAATAAGAGCTAGGAACTTGAAACTTTATACACATGATCAGTATGGAAAATAAGCAGACCCGTATTTTTTTATTTTTCCGCCGGTCATGTATTTCCAGAGCTATGCCCCTTTTTCGACTTAGCCTGTGGAAACTTGTGAACAAAATATCTCAAGAACCCCTGATGCTAGGATCATGAGGTTTTGCAGGATGAGAATGCCCAAGGTGTAGATGACCTGATTAACTTTTGAAACAAATTCGTGAATTTTTGACAAAGTTATGCCCCTTTTTCGACTTAGTGCATTGTAAGCCTATGGAACCTTGTGAACAAAATATCTCAAGAACCCCTGATGTTAGGAGCATGATTTTTTGCAGGAAGATACTACCTGTGGTGTAGATGACCTGATTAACTTTTGAAAAGAAATCATGAATTTTTAATTGAGTTATGCCCCTTTTTCGACTTAGTGCATTGTAAGTCTATGGAACCTTGTGAACAAAATATCTCAAGAACACCTGATGCTAGGAGCATGATTTTATGCAGGAAGATACTGCCTGTTGTGTAGATGACCTGATTAACTTTTGAAAATAATTTGTAAATTTTGGATTGAGTTATGCCCCTTTTTCAACTTAGGGCATTATTTGCCTATGGAAGCTTGTGAACAAAATATCTGGAGAACCCCTGATGCTAGGATCATGATTTTTGCAGGTTGATATTGCCCAAGGTGTAGGTGACCTGATCAACTTTCGAAAACGATTCGTAAATTTTTGACTGAGTTAAGCCCCTTTTTCGACTTAGTGCATTGTAAGCCTATGGTACAAAGGTACAAGCATTATTGGATGAACCTTCTCTAGAGACAAGCATATGGTTGGGGGCATAGTGTTTCATAAACACATTTTCTAGTTCAAATGGTGGCCCAAGGGTCCAAAATGGTCCTGCGGCAGAGAGTCCTAGGTTTGAACCATAGAAATACATAGAAAAATATTTAAAAAATCTTCTTCTCCAGAACCATTTGGCTCAGATGCTTGAAATTTGATCTGTAGCATTGCCTAATGGTCTTTTACCAAGTTTGTTCAAATAATGACCCCTGGGCCTAAAATGGCCACGCCCTAGGTGGTCCTTCGCTTGAACCATAGAAATACATAGAAAAATATTTAAAAATCTTCTTCTTTAGAACCTTTTAGCCCAGATGCTCGAAATCTGGTATGTAGCATTGCCTTGTAGTCCTTTATCTAGTTTGTTCAAATGATGACCCAAGGGTCCAAAATGGCCCTGCGGCAGGGAGTCCTGAGTTTGAACCACAGAAATATATAGAAAAATATTCAAAAATCTTCTTCAGAACCACTTGGCACAGATGCTTGAAATTTTGTATGATGCATTGCCTGGTGGACTTCCACAACGTTTGTGTAAATGGTGGCCCTGGGATCAAAAATGGCCCTGGGGCAGGGAGTCTTGGGTTCGTAATTAAAGTATACTTAAAAATCTTCTTCTCCAGAACCCCTTAGTGCAGATGCTTGAAATTTGGTATGATGCATTTCCTAATGGTCCTTTACCAAGTGTTTTCAAATGATGGCACCAGGGTCAAAAATGGCCCTGCCCCATGGTGTCCTAGGTTTGAACCATAGGAAATACAAAGGAAAAATATTCAAAACTCTTCTTCTTCAGAACCACTTGGCTCAGATGCTTGAAATTTAGTATGTAGCATTGCCTAGATGTCCAAGATTATTCAAATGATGGCCCCAGGGTCCAAAATGGCCCCGCCCCAGGGGGTCCAGGGTTCGAACCATAGCAATACATAGAAAACTATAAAAAAAAAAAACTCTTCTTCAGAACCATTTGGAAATGGTTGCAAACTAGCAGGTTTGTTCAAATGATGACCCTAGTATGACCTTTAACCTTTTTGTTCAGGTGACCGATTCAGGGCCTCTTGGCCCTCTTGTTTTAAATTTTCTAAGCTATTTTTTCCAATTTCAGATTGTTCAAACTTTGACCATTAATATTAATGATCATCGCTGTCGTTTGGATGTCCATTAGCCTAATTTGACATGTACACAGATAATAATTATAGGTGCCGCGCCGGGTAATGTACACAGGTGTCAAAGGTTGTTAAAGCTGAATCATAATCCTTGTGTTTATCCATACCTGTAAATCTTGTCATCACATTGTTACAGAAACTGTTGGTGCTTAATTAAGCTTTATTAGTTTGTATGTTTGTCCTCACATCCAGCAGTTTTGGAAAAAGCTGTCACGAACTTTTCAAAGATACATTCATATGGTTGCTTTGACTGATCTGAGTTTTTGATAGTTGTCACCCGACGTAGGCGGAGGGGGACTATAGAAATGACCGTCGTCCGTCCGTGTGTCAGTCCGTCTGTCCGTCCATCCGTCCTTCCGTCCGTCCGTCCGTCCGTCCGTCCAAAATCTTGTCCCCGCAACTCCTCCTACGTCTTTCATCGGATTGATTTGAAATTTTACAGATTGTATTCTTATGATATGAAGATGTGCATGTGGTTTTTGATTTTTGTTTCGGCCATTTTTGATGGAGTTACGGCCCTTGCTGACTCAGACCTTGTCCCCGCAACTCCTGCCACAACTTTTATCAGATCAACTTGAAATTGTGCAGAATGTTTCATCATTATCTGAAGATGTGCATGTGATTTTGGAATTTCAATTGCCCAATATTTTACAAAGTTATGGCCCTTTGTCGTTTTTGGCAATTTTCCAACTTTTGAACTGTTTGACCGAGAGAGCTGAAATTTAGTATGCTATTAGCATTTGGTAAATCGAGTATTCTGATTATTGTTAGGATATGCTAAATTTATTAGTGACCGAGTTATTCCCCTTTCATAGATAATAGACATTCACATAAAGGTAAAAGGGTAACTCAAGAACTATTCATATTAATGGGCTGAATCTTCATAAATGCAATGTTCTTTTTTCATCAGATTCATATTAGGAGGATTATGGCCCTTGTTATTTTGTTATTGGGTATATGGTCTTGATGTATAGGCATTCTGTAAGGGCCTAAAATTTCAGTAACCTGATTTTACACACATACGCCCAGTCCTGAACTTAAGTATTTTATAACCTCGTAGAGGCCCAGTAATTGGGTATATGTCTTTGCTTATGCTTCAGTTATTATTTCCTTACCAGATTCTGTTGTACACATATTTTCTGGTTTGGGCCATACAGTTACTCTGAACGGAATAAAGGGCTGCAGTTTGTGACACATTTCAAACGTCGGGTGACACTTGGCCGATGGCCTTTCATTATGCATGTTTCAATAATAAAAGACAAGTCGCCCCATGTTATAGGACAACAGTGTTTGTTTTGATGCACTTGCTTATGTAGATAGCGAAGACTCTGATCAGACCACAGCACTTACATACACATGGTTGCGTAGACTGATCAGAGTTTATGCTATTTATACATGTTTTGTTGCGGTAGCTTATGTAAGTATTGAAGACTCTGGTCAGACTACAGCACTTACATACACATGGTTGCGTAGACTGATCAGAGTTTTTGCTATTATACATGTTTGTTGCGATAGTTTATGTAAGTAGTGAAGACCCTGATCAGACTACAGCGCTTACATACACATGGTTGCATAGACTGGTCAGAGTTTTTAGCTCACCTGGCCCAAAGGGCCATAGTGAGATATTGTCATACCAATGCGTCCGGCGTCCGGCGTCACAAAATTTGTCCGTCAACACCTAAAAACAAATATTCAAACATCTTCTTCTGTAAAACTACTGGTCCCATGGTTCTCAAATTTCACATGGAGCATGACCTGACTCCAGGGTCTCAGAATTGTAAAATTGGGTCATGTTGAAAATCCAAGATGGCCGCCGTTACTAAAAATAGCAAAAACAACAAAATAAACTTCTTCTCCAGAATCACTGGGTATATTTGTCTGAATTTTGGCATGGAACATCAGTGAAACATTGGTATTCAAAATTGTAAAAATGAAAAAAAATCTGTATCGGAGTTTTGTCACTGTGACCTACTTTCTGTTTACGTGTGTAATTTTGCTCAAATGCCAATGTCAAAAAATGACCTATTCAAACAACTTCAAACAACTTCTTCTCTAAAACCACTGAGCCCATGGATCTCAAATTTCACATGGAGCATGACCAGACTGCAGGGTTTCAAAATTGTAAAATTGGGTCAGGTCAAGAATCCAAGATGGCTGCTGTTACTAAAAATAGCAAAAACAACAAAATCAATTTCTTCTCCAGAACCATTTGGTATATTTGATTGAAAGTTTGCATGGAACATAAGTGGGACCTTGGTATTAGATTTTGTAAAAATAAAAAAAATCTATAGCGGTATTAGGTCACAGTGACCTACTTAGCGTTTACAAGGCCGATTTTGCTCAAATGTCAATATCTAAAGAAAATGCAACCCATTCTGACCAGATTTGGTCAGAATTGGTTCTTGAATGGAATTATTTCAATTTTGTGCCAGTTGACTATCCAAGATGGCCACCATGGGAGCCGTTACTAAAAATAGCACAAAAATAAAAATGACAATTACTCAAGAACCCTTGAATGGAATTGGCCCAATTTTGTGTCAGAATGTCCCTTGCATGAAGCCGTTTCGATTAATTGCAATTTGGCATTCCAAGATAGCCGCCATCTGGTGTTACTAAAAAAATAGCACAAAAATAAAAATGACAATTACTCAAGAATCCTTGAATGGAATTGGACCAATTTTGTGTCAGAATGTTCCTTGCATGAAGTCGTTTTGATTAATTGCAATTTGGCATCCAAGATGGCCACCATCTGCCGTTACTAAAAATAGCACAAAACATGAAAATGACAATATCTCAGTAACCGCTGAATGGATTTTGACGAAATTTGTGTCAAAATGATTCTTGCATTGAGATGTTTCAAAAATATCTAACTGTAGACCATTCATATTGGCCTCTGTTACTAAAAATAGAAAATGTGAAAATTAGAAAATCTCAATGGAGTTGGATTCATTTTGTGTCAGAATGGTCCTTTCATTAAGCTTTCTCGATTTTTAGCTCACCTGAGCCATAGGCTCAGGGTGAGCTATTGTGATCATCCAGTGTCCGTCGTCCGTCGTGCGTTGTGCGTCGTCAACAATTTGCTTTAAATGACATCTTCTCTGAAACCGCTAGGCCTAAGGCTTTGATATTTGGTATGAAGCATTGTCAAGTGGACCTCTACCAAATTTGTTCAAATGGTGGCCCCAGAGTCCATAATGGCCTGGGGCAGGGGGTCTTAGGTTCGAAACCAAAAATTACTTAAAAATCTTCTTCTCCAGAACTGCTCGCCTCAGATGCTTGAAATTTGGTATGTAGCATTGCCTAGTGGTCCTCTACCAAGTATGTTCAAATGGTGGCCCCAAATTCCAAAATGGCCCTGGGGCAGGGGGTCTTGGGTTCGAAACCAAAAATACTTAAAAATCTTCTTCTCCAGAACTGCTTGCCTCAGATGCTTGAAATTTGGTATGTAGCATTGCCTAGTGGTCCTCTACCAAGTTTCTTCAAATGGTGGCACCAGGGTCCATAATGGCCCCGGGGCAGGGGGTCTTGGGTTCGAAACTAAAAAATGCATTAAAATCTTCTACTCCAGAACTGCTTGGCTCAGATGCTTGAAAGTTGGTGTGTAGCATTGCCTAGTGGTCCTCTACCAAGTTTGTTCAAATGGTGGCGCCAGGGTCCAAAATGGCCCTGGGGCAGGGGGTCTTGGGTTCGAAACTAAAAAATACTTAAAAATCTTCTTCTCCAGAACTGCTTGGCTCAGATGCTTGAAATTTGGTTTGTAGCATTGTCAAGTGGACCGCTACCAAGTTTGTTCAAATGGTGGCCCCAGGGTCCAAAATGGCCCTGGGGCAGGGGGTCTTGGGTTCGAAACTAAAAAATACTTAAAAATCTTCTACACCAGAACTGCTTGCCTCAGATGCTTGAAATTTGGTATGTAGCATTGCCTAGTGGTCCTCTACCAAGTTTGTTCAAATGGTGGCGCCAGGGTCCAAAATGGCCCAGGGGCAGGGAGTCCCAAGTTTGAACCATTGAAATACATAGAAAAATATTAAAATATCTTCTACTTCAGAACCACAAGGCTCAGATGCTTGAAATTTGGTATGTAGTATTGCCTAGTAGTTTTTTACTAAGTTTGTTCAAATGGTGGCCCCAGGATCTAAAATGGCCCCGCGACCCGTACCTCAAATTTCCGCTCCTCAGTGCGGAATTCCGCAATTTTCATGCGGAAATATCAATGCGGAGTATTGGAACAGTATTTCCGCACTTACACAGAAGTGAAATTAAATAAAAAGAACGGAAAATAATCATTTGGTAGATTCTCCCTTCTTTTTCCGCATTGTGTGGAATTCCGCTGGCTCCATGCGGAACTCCGCTGGAAACATGCGGAGATTGAGCTTTATCAGAAGAATGCGGAAATCCAACCAATGCGGAAAATACGTTCCAATACTCCGCATCCATGCAGAATTTATTGAGGAACTCCGCAATGATGTGGAGTATTGGAACACTTTTCCACACAGGAGTGATGCGGAACTCCGCAAGATGTGGAGTATTGGAACACTTTTCCACACAGGAGTGATGCGGAACTCCGCAAGATCTCCGCATGATGCGGAACTCCGCATGATCTCCTCATGATGCGGAAATCCGCAAGATGCGGAAGTCCGCAAGTTGCGGAACTCCGCATGATAGCATCTGAGAGCAAGGGTCACAACTCAGGTTTGCACTTTTGCAGCTGCCACCCTTTGAAGTTTGTGAGTGTATGTAAAAAAGGTGTATTAATCAGCTATTCTCTGTAATATCAACCAAATCATTTAAGATAGCATAGCTGCAACAGTTTCATTAAACTATCAAATTCTGATTAAGTGTGTAAGGCCAAATGATTTCAAGGCTGAGGAGAACAATTTAGTTGTGGTGTAAAAAAGAAATACATCAAGTTTGCATCAGATCAGCCTTCAAACTGTAGGGCTATGCTGTTTCAGTTTTGACAGGTAGACAACAGCATCTGAAACAAATTTAAGCTGTATTATCACCAGGGAGGCTCCTCAAGGTTTGTTAGTTCAGCTTTGCTTTGAAATTGTCTGAATTACTTTAGAAACTTTCATTAAAATGTTCTGCATAAATTCAGGCTGAGCATATGGGCAGCCATCTACTGGTGCAATTGTAAAATAGAAACTTGGATTATCAGCACAGGCTAAAATATATCCACACCCCACCCACTTAGCAAAATACATGCACTGCATACAGTTTGTTCCTGCACTCTAGTGTTTCAAATCATAATTCATGTGACTGAACAAAATTCAAGTATTATATTGAATACTTACAGTGACTTTTGTTTGCTAACTATTCCTAAACAATCCTTGAATAAAACTTTCAAATTAGAGTGTTCCTGTTAGCTCCACTACTTCACTGTGTAAAGTCTCTGTAAATTGTTTGCTTCAAACACACTGAATTCAAATCAGCCAATCAGAAGAAAGCATATATGATACCATTTAATTGAATTACTGTCTTTGAGAGATGATGCGGAGAAAACTCCGCATGAATTCCGCATTGAAAAGTTTTCTAAGACATTCCCCAGAGCTAAAATAGACTAAGTCCATAATCTCCGCTAAAATTCCGCATGAGGAATAACTTAAGTAAGAAATCTCTGCAAAATTTCCATATCATTCCGTACCAATGCGGAATTTCGTATGTGGAAATGACTGGAAAAAATTCCGCAAGCAATGGAAGTAGTGTGGAATTCCGCATTATTTAAGCATTTCCACATAAAATCCGCTTGAAATCCATATATACATGCGGATCTCCGCACAGTCGAGTGGAAGTTTGAGGTACGGGGACAGGGAGTCCTAGATTTGAACCATAGAAATATATAGAAAAATATTTAGAAAATCTTCTTCTTCAGAACCACTTGGCTCAGATGCTTGAAATTTTGTATGATGAGTTGCCTAATGGTCCCTTACCAAGTTTGTTCAAATGAAGGTGCCAGGGTCAAAAATGGCCCCGCCCCAGGAGATCCTGGGTTTGAACCATAGAACTACATAGAAAAAAAATAAAAAATCTTCTTCTTCAGAACTGCTTGTCTCAGATGCTTGAAATTTGGTATGTAGCATTGCCTAGTGGGCCTCTACCAAGTTTGTTCAAATGATGGCCCCAAGGTCCAAAATGGCCCTGCGGCAGGGAGTCCTGGGTTTGAGCCATAGAAATACATAGGAAACTATTAAAAACTCTTCTTCTTCAGAACCACTTGGCTCAGATGCTTGAAATTTGGTATGATGCATTGGCTGGTGGACTCCTACAAAGTTTGTTTAAATGGTGGCCCTGGGATCCTAAATGGCCCTGGGGCAGGGAGTCTTGGGTTTGAAAGTAATATGTACTTAAAAACCTTCTTCTCCAGAACCCCTTAGTGCAGATGCTTGAAATTTTGTATGATGCATTGCCTAGTGGTCCCTTACTAAGTTTGTTCAAATGAAGGTGTCGGGGTCAAAAATGGCCGCCCCAGAGGGTCCTGGGTTTGAACCATAGAAATACATAGAAAAATATTCAGAAATCTTCTTCTTCAGAGCCACTTGGCTCAGAGGCTTGAAATCTAGCTTTTAGCAATGCCTAGTAGCCCTTTACCAAGATTATTCAAATGATGGCACCAGGGTCCAAAATGGCGCTGCCCCAGGGGGTCCAGGGTTTGAACAATAGAAATACATAGAAAAACATTCAAAAATCTTCTTCTTCAGAACCATTTGGAAATGGTTGCAAACTATGAGGTTTGTTCAAATTATGACCCTAGTTTGACCTTTAACATTTTTATCCCCCGACCGAAAGGTTCGGGGGATATAGCGATGAGCCTGGCGTCTGTCCGTCCGTCCGTCCGTCCGTAAACACTTTCTTGTCCGCTCTATATCTTGAATACCCTTTGGAATATTTTCATGATACTTCACAGTTATGTAGAACAGGTCATGACGATGTGTCGCATACAAGAGTGGTAACTCTTGCTATTGTACTTTTTGAATTATCTCCCCTTTGGTGATTTTTTGGCAAATTCGTGTCCGCTCTGTAACTTGAATACCCTTTGGAATATTTTCATGATACTTCACAGAAATGTAGAACAGGTCATGACGATGTGTCGCGAACAAGAATGACAACTCTTGCTTTTTTACTTTTTGAGTTATTTCCCCTTGATAGTTTTAGGTGTGATTTTTTGGCAGATTCGTGTCCGCTCTATAACTAGAATACCCTTTGGAATATTCTCATGATACTTCACAGATATGTAGAACAGGTCATGACGGTGTGTCGCGAACAAGAATGACAACTCTTGCTTTCTTACTTTTTGAGTTATTTCCCCTTGATCATTTTAGGTATGATTTCATGTCCGCTCTATAACTTGAATACCTTTTGGAATATTTTCATGATACTTCACAGATATGTAGAACAGGTCATGACGATGTGTCGCGAACAAGAAAGGCAACTCCTGCTTTCTTACTTTTTGAGTTATTACCCCTTGATGGTTTTAGGTGTGATTTTGTGTCCGCTCTATAACTTGAATACCTTTTGGAATATTTTCATGATACTTCACAGATATGCAGAACAGGTCATGATGATGTGTCGCGAACAAGAATGACAACTCTTGCTTTCTTACTTTTGGAGTTATTTCCCTTTGATGATTTTAAGTGTCTGCTCCATAGCTTGAATACCTTTTGAAATATTTTCATGATACTTCACAGATATGCAGAACAGGTCATGACAATTTGTCTCATACATGAATGATAACTCTTGCTTTTAGACCTAGTGAATTATTTCCCTTTGGTAGTTTGAGCTGCTGTTTGAGTCTCTGCTCCATAACTGTATACCCTGGCCCTCGGGCCAGCTCCAGAATTTGAATAACCGTGAACCTTTTAGAATATTGATGATCATGCTGTGATATCTTATCAGTGTTCCTAACTCTCTCTTACCCCTCCACATTCCAGTGCCCCCTCCCCCGCCCCCCCCCCCCCAAAAAAAAAAAAAAAAAAAATTCCAGATTTGGATTCTTTGTCCAAATTCACTTACTAGAGAGCTCAAAATTAGGTTTGTAGGGCTTGTACTTTAGAAGTTATTCACACATTTTGAAAGTTGAATGTATCGTATGCTATACATTTGTGTATATGGTGGCTGTTTGAGATATTACCTCTTTTTAGCAGTCAAGCATACTGTTTTAGTCTGAGTGTTAGATAATCATGCATCTGTTAACAGTTAATGTCAATCAGAAGCATAAAAGAATGACAATATATTACTAATATGTGTTTTGAAGTGCACCCTTTTTACCAAGGCCTATGGGGGTCTTCGGTCGGGGGATTTGCCATCTCCTCTGATGGCTATTTTTGCTCAGGTGAGCGATTTAGGGCCTCTTGGCCCTCTTGTTTGCATTTTGGCATTCCAAGATGGCCGCCATTTGCCGTTACTAAAAATAGCACAAAACATAAAAATGACAATACCTCAGTAACCGCTGAATGGATTTTGACGAAATTTGTGTCAAAATGATTCTTGCATTGAGATGTTTCAAAAATATCTAACTGTAAGACCAGTCATATTGGCCTCTGTTACTTAAAATAGAAAAATGTGAAAATCAGAAAATCTGAATGGAATTGGACCAAATTTGTGTCAAAATGGTCCTTGCATGAAGGCTTTTCGATTTTTTGCATTTTAGCAATCCAAGATGGCCGCCATCTGCCGTTACTCAAATAGCACAAAACATGAAACTGGCAATATCTCAGTAACCCCTGAATGGATTTTGATGAAATTTGTGGCAAATTGATTCTTGCATTGAGGTGTTTCAAAAGTAAATATATAAAGACCAGGCAAGTTGGCCTCTGTTACTAAAAGTAGCAAAATGTGAAAATGAGAAATTCTCAGTGGAATTGGACCAATTTTGTATCAGAATGGTTCCGTTGCACAATAGCCAGGTGAGCGATATCAGGCCCATTTGGGCCTCTTGTTGTTATTTATACATGTTTTGATGCAGTAGCTTATGTAAGTTGTGAAGACTCTGATCAGACTACAGCACTTATATAACATGGTTGCGTAGACTGATCATAGTTTTTGCTATTTATACATGTTTTCTTGCGGTAGCTTATGTTAGTAGTAAGGACTCTGATCAGACTACAGCACTAACATACATATGGTTGCGTAGGCTGACCAGAGTTTTTTTTTTGTAGATGTTTTCTTGCGCTTGCGCTTGCTTGTGTAAGTAGTGAAGATTCTGATCAAACTAGAACACTACATACACATTGTTGCGCAGACTGATCAGAGTTTTAGCTATAATACACGTTTTGTTGTGCTTGCTTGTATAAGTTGTGAAGACTGATCAGACTATATTACTTATATAGACATGGGGGTGTAGGCTGATCAGAATCTGTGCAGTTTTACACATGCTTTGTTTGGTCACAGCATAAAGATGTAAAGGACAAGGTACACGAAGGGTAAAAATCGGCCCTGTCTCAGAAATTGATGAAATTTTACCATATCATATTTATATATTTCCTGCGATTGAAAATGGATTTTTTTTTAAAGTCTCGCGTGTTATTTACGCAATTGTGACGTCACTGAAATACCCTACTGCACGCGACGTACTTAATGATTTTACGGCGTTAACGACGTTTATTATTATTGTTTTGGGTTTAACGGCCCTTTGAGACAGTATTTCAGTCTATATCGGACCGTCTCCCAGAGAGAGGGAGAAAGAAGAGAGAAACGACAGTCGAGAGAAAAAAACGTCCAAACAACCCCCACCCGCACCCACTGCAAGCACAGAAGGCCCTTGCCCTTCTCTTATCCAAATTAGTAGGACGCCCCGGCACTGGAAGTTACACACAATACCATCGCACCACCCAACAGTTATTCAACTTATAAGTTTGCAGTGTAGCACTTGTCCGTTTGCCCTGTGCTGCCTCGATTAGATGTTGCTATTTCTTTTTTGCGGGAGCTCGTAGTATGTATTTGTTAATCTTTATAATTAACCTCACCCCCCCCCCCCCCCCCCCCCCCCCAAAAAAAAAAAAAAAACACACACACCACACACACACACCGCCTCCCGCGTTTGTCCTGCGTTATGGTATTACATGTAATACTGACGGTTGTAGAGCTTGAAAAGTCTGTGGATTTCAATTTTTGCTATACTTTTATATTTGATAAGCCACTATTATTTCTGAGTTTGTTGTAAGTTTTTGTTTAGAATTTTGTCCGCAAAACAAAATTTTGTTACATGTACGCACGTTTTATTTTGCGGACAAAATGCGAAGCGCAAACTAATTCCGAGCAAAACTGCTGTTTGTCATTCATGACAATTTATTTATGTTTTTATCAAATTAGTTTTGCTTGCTTTGGAGTTCTGATGTTCTGATATAATAATAATATTAAACAAGAGGCCCACGGGCCACAAAGCTCACCAGATCTGTAGCTCAAAATTGCTATCAAATTTGTATAGGCTCAAAATTGCTGTCACATTTGTACAGGCTAATACAAAGTATACAACTACAAAGTCTCAGCCTGACAGTCTGTTGAGCTGATAACAAAATATGTAACTATTATCCATATTTTGATTGCAGTAAATGCATATACAAAGTAAACAGTAAACACATATTTTCAAAAAAACACATAGCTGAAAGAAGACTTCTCAAGGAACATTTCTAATACAGTTTTGTCAACATATCTGCAATGGCTTGGCAGTAAATGCCATTGGCCCAGTATTGGCCAAGTGTTTTCAGAGGAGATAATTTTTTAAGTATTTTTTTCCATTTTTTTTTTGCATTTTGGTTTCCATGGCAACCAATAAAAGGAGCAGTGGGCAAAAAAAAACATAAAGCTGATAGAAGATTTCTCAAGGAACATTTCTATAAAAGTTTTGTCAACAAATCTGCAATGGCTTGGCAGTAAATGCCATTTTTCAATTTTCCCCATTATAAGTCAATGCAACTCTAAGTTGCCATAGCAACCATACTAAAGGCTGATTTTCATTAAAAAAACATAAACTATCAATCCCCCAGCCTAAGGATACTACAAATGCAATCTGGGCCTTATCAGCCCAGTGGCTTCAGCAGAGATAATTTTTAAGTATTTTGTTCGCATTTTTTTGCATTTTGGTTTCCATAGCGATGAATAAAAGGAGCAAAAAAAAAACAAAAAAACATACAGCTGATAGAAGACTTTTCAAGGGACATTTCTATAAAAGTTTTGTCAACATAAATGCAATGGCTTGGCAGTAAATGTCATTTTTCCTTTTTCCCCATTATAAGTCAATGCAACTATAAGTTGTCATAGCAACCAAACAAAAGAGCCGATTTGCATAAAAAACACAAACTTTCGATCCACCAGCCTAAGGATACTACAGATGAAATCTGAGCCTTATCGGCCCAGTGGCTTCAGAGGAGATAATTTTTAAGTTTTTTCCCCCCAATTTTTTTGCATTTTGGTTTCCATGGCAACCAATAAAAAGAGCAGTGGGCCAAAAAACATATAGCTTTTAGAAGACTTGTCACGGAACATTTC
Organism: Ctena decussata; assembly: GCA_963989385.1. Classification (NCBI taxonomy): domain Eukaryota; kingdom Metazoa; phylum Mollusca; class Bivalvia; order Lucinida; family Lucinidae; genus Ctena; species Ctena decussata. The sequence goes on from OZ022499.1 coordinate 94,523,387, forward strand.
TATAAAAGATTTGTCAACATATCTGCAATGGCTTGCCAGTAAGTGCCATTTTTCAATTTTCCCCATCATAAGTCTATGGGAACTCTAAGTTGCCATAGCAACCAAACTAACATGCAGATTTTCATAAAAAACACAAACTTTCAATCCCCCAGCCCAAGGATGCTACAGGTGAAATTTGGGCCCAATCGGCCCAGTGGCTTCAGAGGAGATGTCGTTTAAAAGTGTTGACGGACAGACGACAGACGACGACGACGACGACGGACGACTGCCTATACTATAAGCTCCCCCGGAGCCTTCGGCTCTGGTGAGCTAAAAAACAGAGATGATATTCTTTCCTATGTCGTTATCCGTCAAAATTCGGCACATACCGAAGTGCTTGTGGTCGGGCGATGGTGCCGGGTAGTTTTTCAGTGTCAAGGAGTCCAACTAATTTGGAAAACAGCGGAGCAAGGGCCTACTGTGCATGCAGTAGGTGCGGGTGGGGATTGATTGGACAGTTTATTCCCCCCTAGTACGTCTTTTCTTTCTCCATCTCTCTGGATGACGGCTCGATATACAATGTAGACTGAAATATTTCAGGAAGCGGAAATCGTTGGAGTTCCACTGCACACAATCTCTCAACATCAGTCTCCATTCATGCCAATATGACTTAAATACTGTTGAAAAGGACATAAAATCAAAAGTTATCCATCCATCTCATGCGAGACTAAATTCTGGCCTGTTTTGGTAACCTCCCCACAAAAATTTAACATTAGCAATTCAACGAGGGATCATAGATTTAAGAGCATTTTATTTTTTTTCCACTTAGTTAATTGCTTAAATATTCTTTTATAGTAAAATGCACTTTTTTCATTTGAATTTTTTGTCATCTGCATGGAACCAGAGGACCAATGGTCCTGTAGCTCACCTGACACTTGGTCCTGGTATATATTTTAATGCTTTTATACATGTATATAGCACCAGGGCAGGGGCAGATAACCCCCTCTCTTGGGGATTAATGTTGAGTCCCAATTCTATATACCAAGCCACAAGGTCACTGGGCCTTTGGTTCTGGACAAAGATTTCTGAAGGGTTTTTATCATATATGGGCGTGGCGGCCACCATGTTCATGTGACCATGACCATCTGAACAAACTTTGATTCCTTTGACCCAGTATTAAAGCTCCATACGAAATATAATAATCATTTGTATAAACTATGATGGGCCTGAGTGCCCAATGCTACATACCGGTACCAAGTTTCAAGGTTATAGGCCTTTCGGTTCTCGAGAAAAAGACGTTTCAAGAGTTTTTACCATATATGGGCATGGTGGCCATCTTGGTCAAGTGACCAAGACCATCTGAACAAACTATGGTTCCTTTAAGCCGGTGAAGCTCCATATGAAATATAGCTTCAATTGACCCTAGTGGCCTCTGAGAAGATGTTTGAAAATGTTGACGGGTGACAGAATCTCTATGACCTTGTACAAAAGTCAAAGAATGACCTTGACCATATCGTCATCTGGTCATTTAGTTAACCATATATACCAAATATTGCACCTTAGACTTAAATAGTTTCTGAAAAATCCACTGTTTAAGCATTTTCCAATATAAAAGCCTACATAGTGTACCAAAGTGGACAGTGTCATAAATTAGGTCAAGGTCAACACACCATCATTTGTATTAACTATGACGGGCTTGAGTGCCCAAAGCTACATACCAAGTTTCAAGGTCATACGCCTTTTGGTTTCTGAGAAATCTACTGCATAAGCGTTTTCCCATATAAACGCCTAATGTACCAAAGTTGACCATGTCGTAAATTAGGTCAAGGTCAACGCAAGGTCATCATTTGTATAACTTATGATGGGCCCGCATGCCTGATGCTACATACCAAGTATCAAGGTCATAGGCCTTTTGGTTCTGGAGAAGCTTTTCGAAGGGTTTTTACCATATATGGGCATGGCGGCCTTCTTGGTCATGTGACCCAGACCCCGGGTATAAACTTTAGTTCCCCTATCCCACTGAGACACCATATGAAATTTGGTTTCAATCTCCCCAGTGGTTTCAGAGGAGAAGATGTTTGAAAATCTTGATGACGGACAGACCGACCAAATGACTTGACCTTCAGTGACATAATAGCTTCATCTGGTCACTTAGTTGACCATATATTAACACATATTGTACCTTAGTCGTAAATAGTTTCTGAGAAATCCACTATATAAGCGTTTTCCCATATAAAAGCCTAACATACCAAAGTTGACCATGTCTTAAATTAGGTCAAGGTCAAAGCAAGGTCATCATTTGTATAAACTATGATGGGCCCACATGCCCAAAGCTACATACCAAGTTTCAAGGTCATAGACCTTTTGGTTCTGGAGAAGACGATTTTTTAAAGTTTTTTACCATATATGGGCATGGCGGCCATCTTGGTCATGTGACCCAGACCCCGGGTACAAACTTTCGTTCCCCCATCCCACTGAGACTCCATATGAAATTTGGCTTCAATCTCCCCAGTGGTTTCAGATGAGAATATGTTTGAAAAGCTTGATGACGGACAGACCGACCAAATGACTTTGACCTTTATAGACATGATATCTTCATCTGGTCATTTGATCGACCATGTATACAACATATTGTACCTTAGACTTAAATAGATTCTGAGAAATCCACTGTTTAAGCGTTTTTCCATATAAAAGCCTAACGTACCAACGTTGACCATGCCGTAAATTAGGTCAAGGTCAACGCAAGGTCATGATTTGTATAAATTACGATGGGCCCGCATGCCCGATGCTACATACCAAGTTTCAAGGTCATAGGCCTTTTGGTTCTGGAGAAGATTTTCGAAGGGTTTTTACCATATACGGGCATGGCGGCCATCTTGGTCATGTGACCCAGACCCTGGGTACAAACTTTCGTTCCCCCATCCCACTGAGACACCATATGAAATTTGGCTTCAATCTCCCCAGTGGTTTCAGAGGAGAAGATGTTTGAAAATCTTGATGACGGATGGTCCGACGGAATGACCTTGACCTTTTGTGACATATCTTCATCTGGTCATTTAGTCGACCATGTCTACCAAGTATTGTACCTTAGACTTAAATAGTTTCTGAGAAATCCACTGTTTAAGCATTTTCCCATATAAAAGCCTGACGTACCAAAGTTGACCATGCCGTAAATTAGGTCAAGGTCAATTCAAGGTCATGATTTGTACAAACAATGATGGGCCCGCATGCCGGATGCTACATACCAAGTATCAAGGTCATAGGCCGTTTTGGTTCTGGAGAAGAAGATTTTTGCAGGGTTTTTACCATATATGGGCATGGCGGCCATCTTGGTCATGTGACCCAGACCCCGGGTACAAACTTTCGTTCCCCCATCACACTGAGACTCCATATGAAATTTGGCTTCAATCTCCCCAGTGGTTTCAGAGGAGAAGATGTTTAAAAAACTTGACGACGGATAGTCCGACGGAATGACCTTGACCTTTAGTGACATAATATCTTCATCTGGTCATTTAGTCGACCATGTATACCAAGTATTGTACCGTAGACTTAAATAGTTTCTGAGAAATCCACTGTTTAAGCCTTTTCCCATATAAAAGCCTAACGTACCAAAGTTGACCATGCCGTAAATTAGGTCAAGGTCAATGCAAGGTCATGATTTGTACAAGCTATGATGGGCCCGCATGCCCGATGCTACATACCAAGTATCAAGGTCATAGGCCGTTTGGTTCTGGAGAAGAAGATTTTTGAAGGGTTTTTAGCTCGCCTGAACGAAAGTTCAGGAAGAGCTATTGTTGTCACCACGGCGTCGGCGTCCGCGTCCGCGTCCGCGTCGGCGTTCGAATTGGATGTTTTGGTTAAAGTTTTTTAAAGACCTATATCTCCATAACCCATGGATGGATTCTTTTGATACTTGCACTGTAGCTAGATATTGGTCTAAGGTTTAACAGGGTACCACCCCCACCCCACTCTGTGACCTTGAAGTCAAAGTCATGGACTTAGAAAATTGGTGTTTTTTTTGGACTGGATGTTTTGGTTAAAGTTTTATAAAGCCCAATATCTCCTGAACCCATGGATGGATTCCTTTGATACTTGCACTAAAGTTAGATATTGGTCTAAAGTTTTCGAAGGTACTACCCCCACCCCCTCTGTGACCTTGATGTCAAGGTCATGGACTTAGAATATTGTCTTTTTATTGATTGGATGTTTTGGTTAAAGTTTTTTAAAGACACATATCTCCTGAACCCAGAGATGAATTCTTTTTATATTTGCACTGTAGTTAGATCTACAGAGTACTACCCCAACCCCGCTCAGTGATCTTGATGTCAAGGTCAGGGGCTTAGGAAATTTTTGTCTTTTTTAAAGTTTTGTAATTGCATACTGATTCATAATGCTTTGCAGAGATTTAGTTTATACTTGAACTGATGTTAGACTCTTTTTTGAGTTTTTACAAAACATCTTACACTTACCCCACTGGGTGACCTTGAAGTCAAGGTCATCGACTTAGAATTTTGTTTTAAAGATTTTGGTTAAAGTTTTATATTTATGAAGACATAATTTCACAGTGCCACGATGATGGACTCAGTTGATACTAATACTTGGGCTGATGTCAGATAATGGTTCAGGGTTTTGATACATACTAGCCCCCCCCCTCTCCCCCCTACCCGTCAGTTTTTTTACCTCAAGCTCATGCACTTTGAAATTTCATTTCATTTTTTTTATTTTAATTTTATTTTAAGACTTATTTCTGAGATAGCTTTTGTGTTTTCATCATGGACATGCTTGCATGAAGTTTTATGCATATCGCAGTCCACATAGCCCCTCCCCACCCCCGTCAGTTTTTTTTTACCTCAAGCTCATGGACTTTGAAATTTCATTTCAGTTTTTTTATTTTAATTTTATTTTAAGACTTAATTCTGAGATAGCTTTTGTTTATAAATGTGTTTTCATTATGGACATGCTTGCATGAAGTTTTATGCATAGCAGTCCACACCACCATAGCGGCTTTGTGATGGGCAAGCACCAATTCAGGCGAGCTATGCTGTCAGGCGACAGCTCTTGTTACCATATATAGGCGTGGCGGCCATCTTGGTCATGTGACCCAGATACCCGGAACAAACTTTCGTTCCCCCGACCTGGGTAGGCTCCATATGAAATAAGGCTTCAATCGGCCCAGTGGTTTCAGAGGAGTAGATGTTTGAAAATGTTGACGACGGACGGACGGACGACGGACGGACGACGGATGCCTGGCTATTCTATAAGCTCACCTATGAGCCTAAAGGCTCAGGTGAGCTAATAAATAAATTATATCGAACTCAAAGTCTCTTCTTTGAATATGAGATCGGTGCCTGGAGGCGCATCTGATGGATTCGTTCCCTTGAGCCTTATGGGAAACCTCGATTTGAGAACTGGAAAAAGATAATAATGATAACAATAATAATAATAATAATAAAAAAATAAAAAAAATAACTATAAAATATGCACGAATATACCACGTACAGAATCGCACATTCGGAATGCTCCGTTACGACATAATTGAACCAACCGACAACAACAGATGATTTGAAGAAGAAAGTGAAGTGTCATCGTTCCGGAATCGGGGGCTTCGTTAAATAGATAATTGAATTAGTCATCCCGAAATGGCAATAGTGGAATTTGAATAAAAGCAGAAGCACACTTTTCATGGTTGAACATTTATCTCTTATATTTAGATATTTAGTTGCCTGAAAGAAATGTACATTAACATAAAAAAAACATTCTTTCGTTGATGCACGGTCAAGCACGGCTCGACATGCAGCTAAATTATCCTTTCGTTCAAGCATTCTGTTGCCAAATTCCGGGGAGCTGCAAGTGATAAAATATTGGTACTGTATCGCATTCCACAAGTCTATGACATTGATCTTTGATGTGCAGACCCAGATCAGACTGCTCTTGGGTCTACTTTGTGTGCTATTCCATCTGCACCTTTGAGGTACATGCACATTACAACATTGAAAAAATCTTCAATTTTATGACAATTATTGTAGGCTTCCCCAATGGTTATATTTTTAAACTTTACGGATTTACGGTCCCTGTCTTGATCACTAGTAAACTAATGATAACAATACCAATACTCGGTGAGACGTGTTTGGTTTGCTTGCATCATCAAACTATTGTATGGAAGCGGGACAAAAATCATTATTCAGAGTAGCCTCGTCATATAGTGCGTAAATCGTAAATTGATAAACTCTTGCAATTCATAGCTGAAGTCGGGTGTGTGTGTTTGGGGAGAGTCGGTATGGACGGATGGATGATTGCGATTTTAAATCCTTTTTAACCGTTTTTCAGTCATATCAGGACGATGGGAGGGTGATAATGAAAGACTGTGTGCAATACAATCCCGTTTACGGTTGGAAAATTACCACATCCAGCGGACCTCGAATCTGTCATCTCTAAATCAGCAGGCCAGGCGCTTAACCTACTGGCTACTTGTTCGGGGCGGGAGCTGTTTTTCGGGGCGAGAAGTTTGTACGGGGCGGGGAGGCGCATTATCACTGTTTATGCGTATATACCAAAAAAAAATTTTTTTTTCAGCTCATTAATTATATAAATTGTTTTTTTTTTATGTATCAGATTCCCTTTTTTGTCTACTGCTTATTCAAAGAACAGCGAGTGGACATAGTATTCACCTTTCCGTAGTTCCATAGTCCTCCCCAATCAACACCCCCACCCCCTGGACAGACGGTACTTAAATACGCCTCCTGCAGCTTGTCATGAATCAGCCTGAAATTTTGCAGGCTTCTGGTCTGCAATTCTCATGTGAGTTGGGGGTTATGGTTACAACTTTTACTTTTTGCTGTTTGCAAACGGGTATAAGAAGACCAACCTAGCAGGTGCTTTATTTACGCCATTTCTTTTACCGATTTCCGATTTGCATTTATCATTCTGGAACTCAATTCAGATAATTCTTTTACATGCGAAAAGGAGACCCGGTAGCTCAGTGGGTTAAGCGCTGACCTACTGATCTAGGGGACCGCCGTTTCCGGTAGAAAAGATTCTCGCCTCAAGCGGGATTCGAACAGGTCCCATTGAACACAGCCTTTCATTATCATAATCCCATCGTCCTGATATATCTGAAATACTGTTGAAAAGGACGTAAAATCACAAGTCATCCATCCATCTATCCATTTACATGCACAGTAAATATGCATATGGTTAGTGGAATAATGTTCGGAGATTTTTATCACTTTTCTCGCTTTGCACACTTAATTGCTTTCTCACCAGCAACATTGCTTCTTTTACTATTCAGTGGACCCCCTTACACCCTACTCATACTACTGAACAAATGTTATATTTGGATCAGTAAAACAGAACCGTAAATCCTTCTGGATTATTTCAGACATGGGTGCCAAGCTGTCTGGTATGTGCTACCATCTTCCCGCTAGTCCGGAGGACTTTGGAAGTCAAAGCCGTTTTCCCCGTGGATCACTGTTTCTCGTCGAATTTGCTGAGTTTGGTTTGGGCGCAGCAAAGCTAGAATACCGTATTAATCCTAAAAAGCTCCCCTGCTCTAATAAACGTCCCCTTCAATAATGTTATATCATCTTGCATGAAAACCTTGTTTGCTTCTCTAGATTAGGTAAACCTTTTAAATGGGGTCTACTCTTGTAGGAAAGAATTGCTCCTAGAGGAGCGAATTATTTCCTTTAAGAGTTGAGCCCCACCCCTACTGAGAAGGGAGGCAAAAATTAAGAGAATACCCTTTAACCAAACTACTGTTTATTAGAGGTATTTTGGCAGTGGCTGATTTATTACAATTTCGGCTCTAATTAACGCCGCCCCCTCCCCCACTTTTGTAAAATGCAACGCCCCAGGGACGTTAAATATGATTTATACGGTATATACCTATTTACCGGCCAATTAACCTTGAATAATCAGCTGTCTCTCACGGCAAGGTACTCTCTGCCAATGACGTCACCCAACGCTACATTGTGACGTAAGAAACCGTGACGTTTCAATTTGGCGCGTCTTTCTCAGTTTTTGTCATTGAAAAAAAATGGATAAGTTATTTTTTCACTATGGGCACAGCTGCCTTACAAAAAATATCTATTAAAAATCGACAGCTTCCTTACAAAAAATATCTATTAAAAATCGACAGATAATTACAATATCTAAGCACTGTCAAAAAGTCTTCTTGTAAGGCGACTGTGCCCATAGTCAAATTTGCGATCAAAGGCGCGAAAACTCGCAAAAAAACATCAAAATACGCCTACCCTACCCCAATATGTCGACGAATTACATAACTGAGGGCGGTTAGAATAATAAAACAAGTGCTGATTCTAACAGTAGGGATGCCAGACGTACAAACTAGCACAGTGCAGCTGTTCTTAATCGAGTTTGATTTTTTGCCAATTTACAGGGCCGATAAAGCAGGTTCACGAACCTTGTCCTTTACATGTAAATAGATGAGTGTGCTGATCAGGGTCTCTGCTATTTTCATACTGTTCATAATTGCTTTGGACCGACACCTTGTTTATATTGTACACGTTTTTGCTCAAATAAATAAGAAAAATTCTAATATTTAACAGTTTTGTTGCCTCTTTCTCAGTCCGTCAGATTTGCTTGACACCAGAAATAGCTCAAGTATATTTGCTGGTTTGTTTCCATGCTAAAACTATTCAAGCTGATTAAAAATCTTTAAAAATTATTTAAGCTCTATTCTGGTGTTAAATTACTGAATTTTCAACCAGCCAAGCAAGAGCACACGCCGCCTGGCGAAAGGTGTGAAGACAAATTTGGTCTCATGTCTTGTCAAAAAATTGCACTTTCAAAACACTTGCTAACGAAAGTGAAGGTCAGAAGTCGATATGTAAATAGGTAAGAAGTAAAAAACGTCTTCTGGTGATTTTAGGTGGAATAGGACAAAACCCAAACTTTCAGTTTTCGTGTAAAAAGAACAACGATCAGGAAGCTCAGCACTTTCTAAATTACAAAATGACTTTCTTTAAAGTGTGAAACAAATAGTTTTTTTTTTTTAATTTTATTTCAGAAATTTTCGAAAGCGTACAATTTACATACATAAATACTCGATTACTTATTTTCAAACTACACATTAATATATTTCATGTCCTAATGCAGATATACACAATTGAAAGTGTATAGAGATGGAGATAGAGAGGGAGAAAAAAAGACAGAGAGTTTAGAGAAGGAAAAAAGGAAGATAAACCGTAATAGACATAGATATACGATTACATGTTTTCAAACTACGCCTTATGCAGATATACACAAATTAAAGTATAGAAAGAGAAAGTAAGCGAGAGATAGAGAGTATTTAGAAGAGGAAAAAGAGAGCTAAACCGTGGTAAACATGATATAAACGCTTACTAAGGAGACACAATATTTAGAGAAAAAGAGGAAGAAAAGAGATAAACAGAAAAGCATAGCAAAGAAGACAAAATAAAAAGGAGGACAGGATAACCAAACCTGTGGAAATTCTCTTTTGAAACTCCTAATCAGCAATGGTTCATCCTGCAAGGAATTACTGCTGTATTACTAATTACTGACATACAGTCCGCTCTCGATATCTCGAAGTCAAATTTCAGCTCAAACCACTGATAAATCAAAGTAAATTTTCTGATACCAGAAAACCCACTCTGAGATGTCAGTAGTTTGAGATAACAGGAGTTGATATGTAGATAAAAATAGGAAACATATTCTTTGATATAAGAAGATATTTTAAGATATCAATGTTCGAGATATCGGGAGCTGACTGTATTTCAACACTGAAGCATCCGCCCCCTTCGCACTCTTAGAATATATAAGTATATGTATTTTTCTCAGCAAAACTGCTAGCTGAAGTATATATATAATCCATAACCCCCCTTTATCGCTATAAGGATTTTCAGTTTATTCTAACAATAATTATACATACATTATTGAGACCACGTGTATATTTTTTTTCTTCTTTTTTTCTTATATTATTATACAATAGTCTAGTTTAAATTTAATGTCCTTACTCCATACTGATACTAATGTCATCTTTATAGTCTCACAATCTTCTTATAAACGAATTTATTTTATTTAATATATAAATGCAACTTTTAGCAATATTATCAGGTTTGCAACATTCAAACTCTATTAAAATATTGACACAAGGGATACCATTTCGAAAAAAACTTTGCAGTGGTACCATTTACATATGCGATATACTTTTCACTTTTAAATTTTCTTTCAAGAAGACTCAAAAAGCTATTTAAGCTTAATTCTTTCCCCGAAAATTTGTTACTGTAGATATAATACTTACCTATAACAAACAAATATATTTTCATTTGATTTGCATCTTGATAAGAAAACAATATATTTCGTTCATTTAAATCGATCGTTATGTTTGAATTGGCAGATAACCATACTTTAAGTTGATTCCAGAATTGTTTTACTTTTTCGCATTGTACAAAAAGGTGATAAATTGTCTCTGGGTACTGGTTACAATATTCACATAGATTATTATCGACTTTATTTATTTTACACAAAAAAGATTTTGTTACTAAAATTCTGTTTGTTATTTTATATTGAAAGTCTTTTAACTTTACTTCCTTTTCTAACTGTATCACACGATTATAATTTTTCCACTGCTGCTCATTTATATTTCCCACCTCATTCACCCATCTAGTATGTATATTTGGTTTGTTAGCATCATTCATAATATCATATATACGTCTGCATCCTTTTTTATCTTTCATAAGCTGTTGTACATATATATTACATTTAACGTTATATCTGCTACTGATACATAAAATCTTATTGTTATTTAATGTCGTCATCCAGTTTTTTGGAATTTTTCTAAGCACAGACTGATAATCTAAAAAAGTACCTCTCAAACCATATCTATTTTTCAATGTTGCAAACTCATATAAGTCTCCATTGTCATCAAATAAATCAGAAATAAATCGTATCCCCTTTTTATACCAGTCACTTATAAAGAAATTTTGCCCATTAATTAAATTTGTATTATTCCACACGGGGGAATCAAGTATATGCTGTGCAGTTTCTATATCAAATTTATTACAAAACTCCGACCAGTATGTTATGATATCTGTCCAAAATGGATTCTGCAAATTCAATATTTCTTTCAACATTTTACACCCTGATCCTAAACAAAACAAAGTTTGAAAGTCAATTTTAGCTAATGAAAACCAAGACTCAATTTGGGAACTTTTTATCACTCTTCTTAACCATGATAGCTTTAACGCTTTTACAAAAGCGTTTATATTTGTCATTCGCAGACCACCTACTCCTAGGTTTTTGATAATTACACATCTTTTAATACGATCCGGTCCAGAATTCCATAAAAATTTATAAAATATTTTATCGAGTCTTTTTATTAATTCCCCCGGATGATTAGGTAATGCCATAAATAAGTGTATAAACTTTGCCAAAGCTAAGGATTTAATAACAGTTATTCTACCAAATAGCGTAAGTTTTCTTTTTGACCAGTGGTTACATACATTTTCAATTTTTGTTAAAATTTCATTTGTATTTACATCCCAAATATTATATATTTCTGTAGTAAATGTTACACCTAAAATTTTAAAGGGCCCTTGCGTCCAATCAAGTTTATATTTTCTGCAAATTTGTCTTTGAGAGTTACTTAGACTACCAACCCAAATAGCTTTTGTTTTTTCACATTAATTTTTAGGCCAGACATATTATAAAAAGAGGTTAGGATATTTAAAGTTTTTCTTAGTGATTCCTCTGTACCATCTAAAAATATCTGAGTATCGTCAGCATACTGACTTAATCTATATTCTTTTCCATTTATTTTAATCCCTTTTATATCTTGTTCTTTTCTTATCATTTGTCCCAATACTTCAGCACATAAAATAAAAATATATGGGGAAATAGGATCGCCTTGTCTACACCCGCGTTTCAACTTAAAAAAATCAGACATAAAACCATTCTGAATAATACAAGATTCTGACCCTTTTGGAAAAGTTTAATCCACGATATAACTGATGGCCCAAAATTAAAATATTTTAAAACCTTCTCAATAAATGACCATGACACTGTGTCGAAAGCTTTTTCGAAATCTATAGATAAAACTAGTCCAGGCAATTCTTGATTTTTAGCCTCAAACAAAATATCATATATAGTCCTAACATTTTCCCCTATAAATCTCCCCGAAATGAAACCTTTTTGCTCTTCGCAGATAAGTTTATCTAATACAGTTTTAATTCTATTTGCTATTACAGCCGATGCCATTTTATATACTACATTTAATAACGATATGGGCCTCCAGTTTTTCAAGTTATGTCTACATTTATTCGGTTTAGGTAAACATGTTATAATGCCTTCTGTTTGAGTAACTGATAAAAACCCATTTGAATAACCATAATTTAAAGACCTTAACACGAACATACCAATATCAATCCAAAAAAATTTAAAGAACTCCACCGTAAACCCATCTAAACCCGGACTTTTATCATTTTTCATATTTTTTAGCGCTGCTGATAATTCCGAAAATGTAATGTTTCCTTCTAATTTCTCGGCATCTAAATCTGATAACCTGCTTAAATTTTCTCCTATTATATTTTCAATTGGCCTATCATCTACCACATTACTTTTATCATATAAATTTTCATAAAACTGTTTCTGACAATTTAAAACATCTTGAGTATTCGTATATTCTTTACTATCATCATCTACTAATTTAGTTATATAAATGGAGAATCTGAAACCAGTACTTTTGTAATATTTATGAACCTATTTGCCATTCTCTTTCTTTTTTTTCAGGAGAAAAGACAGAATCGAGTAAGGGTATTATTATCATGCCTTTCAGTGAGTTCCTAAAAGTGTTATCCTACAGGACTGATTAGTAATACGAAATCCAGCGGGCGCGCAACCTTGAATCAACCTTGATTCAACGAAATGACACTGATTCAGGGTTGATTCAGGGGTGTGTGTCCCGTGGGAAATGATTCATTGATGGAAAAGAAAATTAATTTCGAAATTATATGTACCTGCAATATGTGTTTTGCGGCAAATGTCCTGATAGAGGAACAATCTGGCCACTGTCATGCAGTTGGGGATCGCGGATAAAATGGCAGGTGTAGTGGATATCAGTTAAGTTTCAGTTTGACTTGTATCCGCACAGGCTGCTCTGACCTGGCGTTGTGTTATGATATTGAGCTTTATTATAATTAAAGAAAATTCGAAATTACTAAGACTGGATAAAATGACCACGAGGCAGCTTAAATAGAATATTTGGGAACTCACTGAAAGGCTCGGTTTTGTTCGGTTACCTGATTCCTTGATGTTTTGTTTCATGCTGTCAGGTAATCAGAAAAAAATGTGTTGCTTTTTGTTTCTCTTTGTTTCTTTTGCTGTTTTTAGCTCACCTGAGCCAGAGGCTCCGGGGGAGCTTATAGTATGGTCAGGCTCCGTCGTCCGTCGTCGTCCGTCCGTCGTCCGTCCGTCCGTCCGTCCACAATTTCAAACGACTTCTCCTCTGAAACCGCTGGGCCGATTGTAACCAAATTTCATATAGAGCCTCCTGGGACCTTAGGAACAAAAAGTTGTTCAAACGGTCTTGGTCACATGACCAACATGGCCGCCATGCCCATATATGGTAAAAACCTAAAAAAATCTTCTTCTCCAGAACCAGTAGGTCGATGGCCTTGAAACTTGGTATGTAGCATCGGGTACGGGAGTACTACCAAGATTGTTCAAATTGTGACCTTGGGTTGACCTTGACCTTTTTTACGGTAAGGTCAAATTTGCTTCCTTGTGCTTTTATATGGCAAAATGCTAGAACATAAGATATCTTGGAAACTGTTGAAGATTTTGGGATAAAAATTGGTATCTACAGTCATCTTAATGAGTACATGAAGATTTATGAGTACAAGAGGTCAAGGTCATTCTTTGACCTTTGACCCAGAACTCTCATATTTTGACAATTCCAAACAATCTCCTCAAAAGCCCCTGGGCCAATTGAAACCAAATTTCATATAGAGCCTCCAGGAGTTGAGGGAACAAAAACTTATTCATACGGTCCAGGTCACATGACCAACATGGCCGCCACGCCCATATATGGTAAAAACCTTTGAAAATCTTCTTCTCAAGAACCAATTGACCGATGGCCTTGAAACTTGGTATGTAGCTTTGGGTACTCGAGTACTGTCAAGATTGTTCAAATTATGACCATGGGTTGACCTTGACCTTTTTTACGGCAAGGTCAAATATGGGAAAACGCTAGAACATAAGATTTCATGGAAAGTTTTGAAGAGATATGCCTAAGAATTGGTATATACAGTTATCTTAATGAGTACATGAAGATTTGTGAGTACAAGAGGTCAAGGTCATTCTTTGACCTTTGACCCAGAACTCTCATATTTTGACAATATCAAACTATCCCCTAAAAAAAACTGGGCCAGTTGTAACAAAATTTCATGTAAAGCCTCCAGGGATTGAGGGAATGAAAATTTGTTCAAACAGTCCAGGTCACATGACCAACATGGCCGCCAGGACCATATATGGTTAAAACCTTTAAAAATCTTCTTCTCCAGAACCAATTGACCGATGGCTTTGAAGCTTGGTATGTAGTATTGGGAATTCCAGTACTATCAAGATTGTTCAAAATAATGACCTTGGGTTAACCTTGACTATTTTACTGCAAGGTCAAATGTGGGAAAATGCTAGAACATAAGATTTCATGGAAAGTTTCGAAGATATATGCCTAAAAATAGGTATATACAGTCATGTTAATGGGTACATGAAGATTCATGAGTACAAGAGGTCAAGGTCATTCTTTGACTTTTGACCCAGAACTCTGTCATTTTGACAATATCAAACCATCTCCTCAAAAGCCCCTGGGCCAATTTTGAAACCAAATTTCATATAGAGCCTACAGGGGTTAAGGGAATGAAAATTTTTTCAAACGTCCAGGTCACATGACCAACATGTCCTCCATGCCCATATATGGTTAAAACCTTTAAAAATCTTTTTTCACCAAAACCAATTGACTGATGGCCTTAGAGTAACTAACCCTAGAGTACTGAGGCTGAATGGACCCAGGTGAGCTACAGGACCAATGGTCCTCTTGTTTATATACAGTCAAGAAGACTGTTTTGTATGTTTCTTTGCATTTTCTTATTTCACTTAAGCTTTTTTACAGTCAGGTAGACTGGAAAACTTTTATGTTGGTGTTGTTTCCTTGCTATGCTTCTAGACAGTTTTATGTGTTTACCTGTATTTATTTACTCCATAGAAGGCACATTTAAGAGATCGAAAAAAAAATTATTTGCAGCTTTTATATCCCCCACCCCCACAAATTTTGGTTACCTTGATCTCATTACAAGGTCACTGGAGGACTTAGACGACAGTTTCGAGTACCTACGTTATTTCTTGAACCAATGAATGGAATTTCATTAAACTTGTATTGATATATTATTGGGATAAAATTGGGAACTGATTTGATTTCGGTGACCTTGGCCCCGTTACAGGGTCACTGGGGGACTTATTTTATAATTTTGATACATCATTAGGACACTGATACATCATTAGGACAAGTCTAAGAGCTGATACAATTTTGTTGACCTTGACCTCATTTTCAAGGTAACTGGAATACTTACATGACATTTTTACACACGATATCGTCTGAACAAGTGGAGGAAACTTACCAAATTAGCGTGGATACATCACCAGATATAGATTTCTATATAGGATATCGTTGGAAACAGTCGATGAATTTTTTCCAAACTTGCATAGATATTGTATTCGTACAGGTTTTTAAATAACAAGAGGGGATGGGAAACGGGCTGGGGGGGCATCAGTTTTTTTTTTTAAAAAAAAAAGCATTTGTAGTTTTTAGTGTTAAGATTATTTACGTGAAATGGGTAAAGTAATATACATTCTATCACTACTAAATAGTATCCCTTACAAGTGCCTTCTGTTCTCTGAATATAGTGGAATGTAGAGATCATTTCAAATCCGATACCTATCCATTTAATACTCGAAGATAAATCTGACTAATACTTTCCAGAAGATTAATTATGATATTCCTCAGACTGTCTACGAATGATACCCAGCAGGCGCATGACGTCGTACTGACGTCGATGCGACGTCATTACGTCGCATCGACGTCAGTGCGACGTCATTTCGACGTCGGGTGCCTGCTGGGTAGAGACAAGAATATTTGATATGTTTTAAAACGTTCATGTTTCATAGGTGGTTGATATATAGATTGATAACGGGATAATTGTTACTCGCATACATAAGGACAACCACCTATAATATCACCACCCATCTTTGAATTTAACATGTATAGAAGTGCATTAACTTTTAAACATTTCATTGTATTAATGTGGGTAATAGTCGAAACAATTACATGAGTAGTAATAATTTGAACCTATATCTAATGTTTAAATATAATTCACCTTTTCGAAGCTGCGCCCCTTTTGAAATAGACTTGTATGCTTTCTTCCTTTGACTGTAGGGTGAAGTCACAGATTTTTGATGGGTTTTTTAAAGTGCGCAAAATTGTTTATGAGACTGTGTGGCTTACTTGGATGTTGTTGCACGGGTTGTGCATTGTCGGGTGACCTTTGGATGGCATTTGGGGGTGTTGCTCGGAAGGGTGTATTATTAATGCAAGTATGGATCTATGCTTAGCGCATTTAGGTACACTTCAACAGTGCCAGCAATATACAAGAATTTTTAGCTCACCTGAGCACGAAGTGCTCAAGGTGAGGTATTGTGATCGGTCTTTGTCCGTCGTCCGTTGTCCGGCTTCAACTTTTGCTTTAAACGACTTCTTCTCCAAAACTGCTGGACGGATTTTGAAATAACTTCACACAAATGTTCCTTGGGGGACCCTCTACCAAAATTGCTCAAATGGTTCCGCTCCGCTGAACAATATGGCCGCCAGAGCTAAAAATAGAAAAACCTTTAAACGACTTCTCCTCCAAAACTGCTGGGCAGATTTTGAGATAATTTCACAGAAATGTTCCTTAGTAGACCCTCTACCAAAATTGCTCAAACCGTTCCGCTCCGCTGAACAATATGGCCGCCAGAACTAAAAATAGAAAAACCTTTAAACGACTTCTCCTCCAAAACTGCAGGGCCGAATTCGAAATAATTTCACAGAAATGTTTCTTAGAAGACCCTCTACCAAAATTGCTCAAACGGTTCTGCTCCGCTGAACAATATGGCCGCCAGAGCTAACAAGAGGCCCAAATGGGCCTGATATCGCTCACCTGGCTATTGTGCAACGGGACCATTCTGATACAAAATTGGTCCAATTCCACTGAGAATTTCTCATTTTCACATTTTGCTACTTTTAGTAACAGAGGCCAACTTGCCTGGTCTTTATATATTTACTTTTGAAACACCTCAATGCAAGAATCATTTTGCCAAAAATTTCATCAAAATCCATTCAGGGGTTACTGAGATATTGCCAGTTTCATGTTTTGTGCTATTTTTAGTAACGGCAGATGGCTGCCATCTTGTATTGCTAAAATCCAAAAAATTGAAAAAACTTCATGCAAGGACCATTTTGACACAAATTTGGTCCAGTTCCATTGAGATTTTCTGATTTTCACATTTTTCTATTTTTAGTAACAGAGGCCAATATGACTGGTCTACAGTTAGATGTTTTTTAAACATCTCAATGCAAGAATCATTTTGACACAAATTTCGTCAAAATCAATTCAGCGGTTACTGAGATATTGTCATTTTCATGTTTTGTGCTATTTTTAGTAACGGCAAATGGCGGCCATCTTGGAATGCCAAAATGCAAAAAATCAAAAAAACCTTAATGAAAGGACCATTCTGACACAAAATTAATCCACCTCCATTGAGATTTACTAATTTTCACATTTTTCTATTTTTAGTAACAGAGGCCAATATGAATGGTCTACAGTTAGATATTTTTGAAACATCTCAATGCAAGAATCATTTTGACACAAATTTCGTCAAAATCCATTCAGCGGTTACTGAGATATTGTCATTTTCATGTTTTGTGCTATTTTTAGTAACGGCAGATGGCGGCCATCTTGGAATGCCAAATTGCAATTAATCAAAACGACTTCATGCAAGGAACATTCTGACACAAAATTGGTCCAATTCCATTAAAGGGTTCTTGAGTAATTGTCATTTTTATGTTTGTGCTATTTTTAGTAACACCAGATGGCGGCCATCTTGGAATGCCGAATTGCAATTAATCGAAACGGCTTCATGCAAGGAACATTCTGACACAAAATTGGTCCAATTCCATTCAAGGGTTCTTGAGTAATCGTCATTTTTATGTTTGTGCTATTTTTAGTAACGGCCCCCATGGTGGCCATCTTGGATAGTCAACTGGCACAAAATTGAAATAATTCCATTCAAGAACCATTTCTGACCAAATCTTGTCAGAATTGGTTGCATTTTCTTTAGATATTGACATTTGAGCAAAATCGGCCTTGTAAACGCTAAGTAGGTCACTGTGACCTAATTCCGCTATAGATTTTTTTTTATTTTTACAATTTTTAATATCAAGGTCCCACTTATGTTCCATGCAAACTTTCAACCAAATATACCAAATGGTTCTGGAGAAGAAGTTGATTTTGTTGTTTTTGCTATTTTTAGTAATGGCGGCCATCTTGGATTTTCAACCTGACCCAATTTTACAATTCTGAGACCCTGGAGTCAGGTCATGCTCCATGTGAAATTTGAGAACCATGGGACCAGTAGTTTTAGAGAAGAAGTTGTTTGAAGTTGTTTAAATAGGTCATTTTTTGACATTGGCATTTGAGCAAAATTACACACGTAAACAGAAAGTAGGTCACTGTGACAAAACTCCGCTACAGATTTTTTTCATTTTTACAATTTTGAATACCAAGGTTTCACTGATGTTCCATGCCAAAATTCAGACAAATATACCCAGTGGTTCTGGAGAAGAAGTTTATTTTGTTGTTTTTGCTATTTTTAGTAACGGCGGCCATCTTGGATTTTCAACCTGACCCAATTTTACAATTCTGAGACCCTGGAGTCAGGTCATGCTCCATGTGAAATTTGAGAACCATGGGACCAGTAGTTTTACAGAAGAAGATGTTTGAATATTTGTTTTTAGGTGTTGACGGACACAATCCGTGACGACGCACGACGCACGCCGGACGCATTGGTATGACAATAGCTCACTATGGCCCTTCGGGCCAGA
The DNA here is from genome assembly GCA_963989385.1 of Ctena decussata. Taxonomy (NCBI): domain Eukaryota; kingdom Metazoa; phylum Mollusca; class Bivalvia; order Lucinida; family Lucinidae; genus Ctena; species Ctena decussata. The sequence continues at coordinate 94,542,537 of OZ022499.1, forward strand.
TGAGCTAAAAATAGAAAAACCTTTAAACAACTTCTTCTCCAAAACTGCTTGGCCGATTTTGAAATAATTTCATAGAAATGTTCCTTAGGAGACCCTCTACCAAAATTGCTCAAACAGTTCCGCTCTGCTGAACAATATGGCCGCCAGAGCTAAAAATAGAAAAACCTTTAAACGACTTCTCCTCCAAAACTGTTGAGCAGATTTTGAAATAATTTCACAGAAATGTTCCTTAGGAGACCCTCTACCAAAATTGCTCAAACGGTTCTGCTCCGCTGAACAATATGGCCACCAGAGCTAAAAATAGAAAAAAGTTTTAAACATCATCGTCTCTGAAGCCAATTACTCGATTTCAAAAAAATTTCACAAAAATGTTTTACTCATGGCCCTGAACAAAAATTGCTAAAACGGTTCCACTCCGCTAAATAAAATGGCCGCCAGAGCTAAAAATAGAAATAGATATTAGAATGACACAGAGGGCACAGTTATGAACCAATCATCATGAAACTTTGTCAGAATGTTTATCTATATGAAATCTAGACCATCTTTGAAACTGGGTCATGTGGGGTCAAAAACTAGGTCACTGGGTCAAATCTTAGAAAAACCTTGTGCACACTCTACAGGGCACAGTTATGATCAAATCTTCATGAAACTTTGTCAGAATGTTCATTTATATTAAATCTAGGCCAAATTTGAATCTGAGTCTTGTGGGGTCATAAACTAGGTCACTAGGTCAAATCTTAGAAAAACCTTGTGTACACGGCACAGTTATGATCCAATCTAAGTGAAACATTGTCAGAATGTTTATTTTCATGAAATCTATACCAGATTTGAAACTGGGCCATGTCAGGTCAAAAACTAGGTCACTAGGTCAGTTCTTAGAAAAACAGTGTGAACGCTTTAGAGGACACAGTTTTGTTCTAATCTTCATGAGACTTTGTCAGAATGTTTGTCTCCAACAAATCTGGACCAAGGATGCAACTTGGTCATGTTGGGTCAAAAAGGAGGTCTCTAGGTTAAACCTTAGAAAAACATTGTGTACACTCTAGTGGGCACAGTTTTGATAACTTTGTCAGAATGTTCATATCCAAGAAATCTAGACCAGGTTTGAAACCGGGTCATGTGGGGTCAAAATCTAGGTCATTAGGTGAAATCTTATAAAAACCTTAGGTACACAATAAAGGGTTCATTTTCCATTTAATCTTTGTGAAACTCTGTATGTCGGTCATATGGATGTCTCTGAGGTTAAAGTTCACAGGATACTCAGGTGAGCGATCCAGGGCCATCATGGCCCTCTTGTTTTTATAATTTAGCACTTCTTGTAGCATAAACCGGAAAATGATATATTTTAAGGTAGGTTTTCTTTTCTTTCCAAGTGGAATAGCTGCTAGTATTTGTAGCAGGGGAATTTATTCCATCCGTATGTTCATACTTTGGTGGTCGCACTCTTCGCACTGGTCACAATTTGATATCAATAAGGAATTAGCTATAGATGAATATGGATGATCAGCTTACTATTTTCTCGCAAAACTGTCGTGGAGGTCTATCTGTTGCCACTAAAAGACGTGATCTGTTTCATTATGTTAGAAGTAAAAAATATAATATTATCTGTCTGCAGGATGTGCATATAAATGACAAATTAGAATCTTTTATTAAAGCTGAATGGGGTTATGATATATATTTTAGTTCTTATACAACTATGAGTAGGGGTGTAATGGTTTTAATGAATAATAATTTTGAACAAAAGGTGAAACGAATAAAAACAGACAAAAATGGAAATAATATAATTTTAGATATGGTTATACAAGATAAAGAACTCACTTTAGTAAACTTACATGGTCCTAATGAGGACAACCCTCAGTTTTATGAAAACTTAATGAAAAAAGTTGCTGAATTTGAAAACGAAAATGTTATTATTTGCGGAGACTGGAACTTAGTCATTAACCCAGAAATGGATAGTTTTAATTATTTACATGTTAACAATCCTAAGTCAAGACAAGTAGTTTTAAATTTATTAGAAGATGAAAATTTTGTAGATGCATGGAGAGTTATGAATGAGGAAAGTAGAAAATATACATGGCGTAGATTAAACCCCATTAAAAAGCAGGCTAGGTTGGATTTTTATTTAGTAAGTGATACTCTGTTTCAGTATGTTACAGATGCGGATATAGTTGCGGGTTATAGGACAGACCATTCGGGTATTACTTTGAAATTCAAATTACAGGAAAATGAAAGGGGAAGGGGATACTGGAAATTTAATAATACGTTACTTAAAGATGAATTATATATTGAAGAAATATAAAAAAAACAATAGAGGAAGTTTAAAATACATATATTATAAATGACAATGCTGATGAAAGGGTAAATATTTCAAATGAACATATAAAATTTATCATTAATGATCAGTTATTTTTAGAAACTTTATTGATGATTATACGAGGTAATACTATTAAATACAGTGCAATGAAAAAAAGGAGAAAACACGGAGAAGAAAAGAAGTTGGAAGAAGAAATTAATAGTTTAGAAGAAGATATAAATAGTAATTTTTTAAATACAGACTTAGAAAAAATACAAAATTTAGCACAGCTTAAAGAAAACTTAGTAGAAAGCAGAAAGGAAAAAATAGAAGGAGTAATGTTAAGGTCTAGGTGTAGGTATCAAGACTTAGGAGAAAAACCGTCAAAATATTTTTTTAATTTAGAAAATAGAAACTTCACAAATAAAGTGTGAAACAAATAGTTTGTTTTCTATGACGTCATGAAAATGTAAGGGTTTGACGTGTGTTTACGCAAAATAAATAGCTCTGGTTTATATATGATTTTCGCATCTGTCTTGCTGTCCGTAAAGATACTGCAATAAATTTTGTACCAAAGTGCGAGCCGTCAAGAGGCCTTTAAAGATATGTTATTCTTTCAATTATTTCCGCAATTTGTGTTGATTTAGGCAAATATGACCTTTCATTAGCTATTGAACATTGCTTTATTTTACATAAACGCTTATATATAGAAAAAACGTCTCCGAAAAATATATCTGAAAATTTGATATGTTTTGATGAAATATGTTGACATGTAATTTTTTTAAATAATTTCAAGTTTTCACCGTGCAAATTTTTCACAAAGTATATTTGTTTAACTATACCCCCTGTTCCGATGACGTCGTTTCTTTCAACGTCAAAGAGAGATTATTCCTAAGAATGTGTTCCAGTTAACGTTTTATTTCTAGTGAAACGTTTATGATCTCTTCTAGAGAATATAGCCTCACGAAAAACGAAAAAGCTGAATTAACATCTTATTCTATCTTCCAGGGAGGGAGATTTCAATGCATCAGGGGTTCATTCTTGCCATGATATTTATTTTGCGTAACTTTACGTCCCGTTAATTGAACTCTTACGAACCGCGTATTTCGCGACGTCAATTACTTCAGAAAACAGCAAATACGGGAAAATGAATCCCTGGCCTGTTTGAACTCTTCTGTCTAGAAAACGGAATGAGATTTTTCTCCGATGTTTTCGTTTTTCATTTTCGTAGGTTTTCTTGACTAACTCGACATTGCTTTATCGGAATTAAAAGATATGTTGGAAACCGCTCTTAGCGCCCAACTTAGTTTGACGTTAAAAATCGACGTTATTTAAACAGGGGGTATGGTTTGAAAAATATACTTTGAGAAATATTTACACGGTAAAATTTTAATATTCTTTCATTAATATTCCAACTTAACATTTCATTAAAACATATCAAAATTTGAGATATATTTTTCGGAGACGTTTTTTTCTCTATTTAAATTTTTACGTGAAAAAGGCAAAATTTCAACAGCTTATGAAAATAAATGTTTGTGTCAATTTACTCGTAATGCGTAGACATTGCGCAGAAAGTATAGCACAGCTTTATGGAACTATTGATGGCACGTAATTTGGTATGGAATTTATTTCAATACCTCAACGGACTGCAGAGCAATGTCATTTAATGCGGATATCTGAAAGCTATAAATTTTGCGTAAAAAACGTCAGACCATCATATTTTCACGACGTCATTGAAATAGGAATAGTTTATTTCACGTTCAAAAGAATGTCATCTAGTGAGTCACAAATAAATGAAGTTTTTAGCTCACCTGAGCACGAAGTGCTCAAGGTGAGCTATTGTGATCGGTCTTTGTCCGTCGTCCGTCGTTCGTCCGTCGTCAACTTTTGCTTTAAACAACTTCTTCTCCAAAACTGCTGGACGGATTTTGAAATAATTTCACAGAAATGTTCCTTGGGGGACTCTTTACCAAAATTGCTTAAACGGTTCCGCTCCACTGAACAATATGGCCGCCAGAGCTAAAAATAGAAAAACCTTTAAACGACTTCTCCTCCAAAACTGCTGGGCAGATTTTGAAATAATTTCACAGAAATGTTCCTTAGGAGGCCTTTTACCAAAATTGCTCAAACTATTCCGCTCCGCTGAACAAAATGGCCACCAGAGCTAAAAATAGAAAAACCTTTAAACGACTTCTCCTCCAAAACTGCTGGGCAGATTTTGATGTATTTTCACAGAAATGTTTCTTAGGAGACCCTCTACCAAATTTGCTAAAATGGTTCCGCTCTGCTGAACAAAATGGCCGCCAGAGCTAAAAATAGAAAAACCTTTAAACGACTTCGCCTCCAAAACTGCTTGGCAGATTTTGAAATAATTTCTCAGAAATGTTTCTACGGAGGCCCTGAACCAAAATTTCTCAAATTGTTCCGCTGCGCTGAACAATATGGCCGCCAGAGCTAAAAATAGAAAAACCTTTAAACAACTTCTCCTCCAAAACTACTGGGCAGATTTTAAAATAATTTCTCAGAAACGTTTCTTAGGGCACCCTCTACCAAAATTTTCATAAAATGGTTCCACTTCACTGAACAAAATGGCCGCCAGAGCTAAAAATAGAAAAACCTTTAAACGACTTTGCCTCCAAAACTGCTGGGCAGATTTTTAAATAATTTCACAGAAAAGTTCCTAAAGACACCCTCTACCGAAATTCCTAAAACGGTTTCGCTCCGCTGAATATAATGGCCGCTAGAGCTAAAAATAGAAAAAACCTTGAAATGACTTCGCCTCCAAAACTGCTGGGTAAATTTTGAAATAATTTCACAGAAATGTTCCTTAGGAGACCCTCTACCAAAAGTGCTCAAACGGTTCCGCTCCGCTGAACAATATGGTCAATAGAGCTAAAAATAGAAAAACCTTTAAACGACTTCTCCAAAACTGCTGGGAAGATTTTGAAATAATTTCACAGAAATGTTCCTTAGGAGACCCTCTACCAAAATTGCTAAAATGGTTCAGCTCTGCTGAACAAAATGGCCACCAGAGCTAAATATAGAAAAACCTTTAAACGACATCTCCTCTTAAGCCAATGGCTCGATTTCAAAATAATTTCACAGAAGTGTTTGACTCATGGTTCTAAACAAAAATTGCTGAAACGGTTCCACTCTGCTGTACAAAATGGCCGCCAGAGCTAAAAATAGAAATAAATCTTAGAATGAATCAGAGGGCACAGTTACGATCCAATCATCATGAAACATGGTCAGAAAGTTTATCTGAATGAAATCTAGACCAACTTTGATACTGGGTCATGTGGGGTCAAAAACTAGGTCACTAGGTCAAATCTTAGAAAAACGTTGTGTTCACTCTTTAGGGCACAGTTATGATATGATCTGCATGAAACTTTGTCAGAATGTTTATTTTTATGAAATCTAGACCTGATTTGAAACTGGGCCATGTCAGATCAAAAACTAGGTCACTTGGTCAGTTCTTAGAAAAACCATGTGAATGCTTTAGAGGACACAGTTTTGTTCTCATCTTCATGAGACTTATTCAAAATGTTTTTCTCCTACAAATCTGGACCAAGGGTGCAACTTGGTCATGTCGGGTCAAAAACTAGGTCAAACCTTAGAAAAGCATTGTTTACGCTCTAGAGGGCACATTTTTGATCCGATATTCATGAACTTTTGCAGAATGTTTATATCCAAGAATCTAGACCAGGTTTGAAACTGGGTCATGTGGGGTCAAAAACAAGGTCATTAGGTTAAATCTTATAAAAACCTAAGGTACACAATAAAGGCTTCATTTTCCTTTGAATCTTTGTGAAACTCTGTCTGTTGGACGTATGGATGTTTCTGAGGTTAAGTTCACAGGATACTCAGGTGAGCGATCCAGGGCCATCATGGCCCTCTTGTTGATAATATATTGTTCGACTAGAAAAAGAAGAAGAAAATAATTATAACTATGGATGAGTGAGTGAGTGAGTGAGTGAGTGAACTCGGGTTTAACGTCCCACCAACAACGAGGTCATATGGAGACGGGACCTCGGTTTAAAGTCTCATCCAAAAGACCGGAGAAGCGGGGGATCGATCTTGCGACCCCTGGATTAATAGTCCGGAGTGTTGTCCACTACACTACAGCTGCTCCTATATAATTATGGTGTGTGGATAAAGATGAGACCCTCAAAGAGATCGAAATGTATTAATATTTGATTATTAAAATATTATTGTTTTATGTTCTTTTATGTCAGAAACTAAAACAATCCGATGAAACTCGCTCAAAGACTTGTTACACCGAAATCAGAATCGGGGGAACAAAATTATCTGACAAAAAGAAAGTTAAATTTAACATGTCTCCATCCCGCTCCTTCGTATTGTTATTATGCTGATAAACCTGTACAACACCTGAGATATAGAATCGATATTACCTTTCTAATATCGATTAATGTCTAACGCTCCGCGGGTCTAAGGGAAATAACTGGATTCGCATTAATACTCGCTCCTAGTAACAGGTGACCGATTATCCTACTTGGCGCAACTTGAAGGCTTAAGCTCCAGTTGGGTCAAATGCATTGAAGTAAAGGGGCATTATATTGAAAAATAATGTTGAAACCATCTTCCCACTTATTGAACTCCCCTCGTATATGAGAGATAGGTCGCAACTTGGTGAAAAACCTGTAGACATTCACCGGGAGGTATGCGATATCTATGGGGAGGACCAAACGTCTCATAGGACGATTTGCAAGTAGGCAGCTAAATTTAGAACCTGCTCATACAGGTTGCCAAGCAACAACATCGTCGAAAAAATCTGCAATATCCTAAAAAATAAGATGCTCAATTCACAGTGATGCAATTAGCCTGGTTGACAAACTTGTCGATAGCGTGACTTATGCACGCCTACCAATCGCTCTCATGCGAAACCACGGTTCAGAACGCCAATCCATGAGAGAAGTTTCCGATTTTGCAGAAGGGGAGACAAAATCGTAAATAAATTTGCCATCGGCACAAGGTTTGAGGTATTTAGTTTCTCTGAAAACTATGTATGCAAAATCTAAAAGTAAAAAGTATGCAAAGACCAGGAACTGAAACAATCAAAATCCAAATCCAGCCCTCAAACCACAGTTGGAAACAACTAAGATAACAAATAATCAAGATACAGAGAACATATGGCCAACCGAGTGAGCAGCTTGTTCCCAAAAGGTGGCCACTCAGCAACCCAAACCGAACCAAAAATAATAAGAACATACATAAGGTAAAACATCACAGAAACTCTGACACCAAAAACAGGCAACTAAGAATGCTACATTGTCACATATAGATTGTTTCTTCGGCACTTGAAAGGATTAGGCACACTGTCTTGCATTTTTCCAGATATGCATTTAGTACACGGAGCATGTGTTGAAGGTCAATCTCGGCTATATATACATGTTCAAAGGGAAAAGTCGCATTCTCTTGCTTGACTCTGACCTTGTCAGTCGCAAAGAAATGAACAGAACTACTGTATGCGTGAATCCGAACGTAGGAAGTAAGCTTTCAGTGATGGACAGCTTAGCATATAGGAAATATATGCAAAAACTTGGCATCATCAGCCCGGTTCCGCATGAGATGTTAGAAAATATAAGGACTTTTTATGAGAAATAAAAGCAGTTTCTGAATAATAATTGAATTAAAACTAACATGAACTCCGTGATAAATCATTATTTTATACATTGAAGATGACTACTTTTACGCTGTTTTTATTGCCCATTTGTCTATTTTTAGGCCTTTTGCAAACCCTCTTTCAAACCCTCTTGCATACCTCAAAAAAAGCCAAACGGGGATTAAAACAGTCAGAATGTCATCTGCAATATATAAAATAATGATATATCACAGAGTTCATGTTAGTTTTGACCCAATTATTGTTCAGCAGTTGTTTTTATGTTTGATAAAAATTCCTTATATTTTCTAACATCTCATGCGGAACCGAGCTGACGACGCCCAGCTTTTGTGTGTATTTTCTTAAAACTAGACTGTCCAACGCAAAAAGCTTACTTTAAACGTTTGGATTCACGCATACAGTAGTTCTGTTCACTTGTTTGCGACTGACAAGGTCAGAGACTCAAAATCAAGCAAGAGAATGCGACTTTTCCCTACCTATACATATCGCCGAGGTTGACCTTCAACACATGTTCCGCCGTACTAAATGCATACCTGGAAAAATGCAAGACCATGTGCCTAATCCTTTCATGTGGTAAAGAAACAATCTATATGTGACCAAATAGCATTCTTAGATTTTGCATACATAGTTTTCAGGGAAAATAAATACCTCAAACCTTGTGCCGATGTCAAATTTGTTTACGATTTTGTCTCCCCTTCTGCAAAACCGGAAACTCCTCTCATGAATTGGCGTTCTGAACCGTGGTTTCGCATGAGAGCGATTGGTAGGCGTGTTATGGTATTTTGAAGAAACATTTACAACTTAGGAAAATAAATGCAAGATGGATATCCCAGTTGTTGTTGACAGATGAACAAAAGTGGACCTGTGTAGCAAATGCAAAAAAACAACAACAAAAAAACTTCTGAAAATAAACCAAAAATAAAGCAAATACGCTTTCAACAATTTATTTACTCGCGATGAGACATTGTTTCACTATTTTGAACCAAAGTGGAAGTGTTTCAACCGAATTCTGGCCACAAAAATGCAAGACGTCTAAACAAAAAGTAAGTGGTAAAGAAAGTTTTGTAGCATAGCAAGGTTAAAGTCAAGTTTCTTCGCGTTGTGTTTCTTTAAAGTCTTTTAAAGTTTTAAATTAACAAAGATTTAGTAATTTCAAAATAATTTCACAAAAATGTTTGACTCATGCCACTGAACCAAAATTGCTAAAACGGTTCCACTCCGCTGAACAAAATGGCTGCAAAAGCTAAAAATAGAAATCTAAAAATAGAAAAACATTTAAACGACATCTCCTCTGAAGCCAGTGGCTCGATTTCAAAATAATTTCACAGAAATGTTTGCCTTATGGCCCTGAACCAAAATTGCTAAAAGGGTTTCGATCCGCTGAACAAAATGGCCGCCAGAGCTAAAAATAGAAATAAGTCTCAGAATAACACAGAGGGCACAGTTTTGATCCCATCATCATAGAACTTTGTCAGAATGTTTATCTTAATAAAATCTGGACCAAGGTTGAAACTGGGTCATGTGGGGCCAAAAACTAGGTCTCTAGGTCAAATCTTAGAAAAACCTTATGTACACTCTAGAGGGCACAGTTATGATCCAGTCTTAATGAAACTTTGTCAGAAAGTTTATCCTTAAACAATCGAGGCCAAGATGGAAACTGAGTCATTTGGGGTCAAAAAGTAGGTCACTAGGTCAAATTTTAGAAAAAAAACTTGTGTACACTCTAGAGGGCACAGTTATAATCCAATCTTCAAGAAACTTTGTCAGAATGCATATCCTTATACAATCTAGGCTGGGATTGAAACTGAGTCATGTGGCATCTACAACCAGGTCACTGGGTCAAATCTTAGAAAAACCTTGTGTACACTCTAGAGGGCACAGTTAATCTTCATTAAACTTTGTCAGAATGCTTATCTTTATGAAGTCTAGACCAAATTTGAAACTGGGCCATGTCAGGTCACCTGAGTTCACCTGAGCACGAAGTGCTCAAGGTGAGGTATTGTGATCGGTCTTTGTCCGTCGTCCGGTGTCAACTTTTGCTTTAAAACACTTCTCCAAAACTGCTGGGCGGATTTTGAAATAATTTCACAGAAATGTTCCTTTGGGAACTCTCTACCAAAATTGCTCAAATGGATCCGCTCCGCTGAACAATATGGCCGCCAGAGCTAAAAATAGAAAAACCTTTAAACGACTTCTCCACCAAAACTGTTGGGCCGATTTTGAAATAATTTCACAGAAATGTTTCTTAGGAGACCCTCTACCAAAATTGCTCAAACGGTTCCGCTCCGCTGAACAATATGGCCGCCAGAGCTAAAAATAGAAAAAACTTTTGAACGACTCGTCCAAAACTGCTGGGCCGATTTTGAAATAATTTCACAGAAATGTTCCTTAGGAGACCCTCTACCAAAATTGCTAAAACGGTTCCGCTCCGATGAACAATATGGCCGCCAGAGCTAAAAATAGAAAAACCTTTAAACGACTTCTCGTCTAAAACTGCTGGGCCGATTTTGAAATAATTTCACAGAAATGTTCCTTAGGAGACCCTCTACCAAAACTGCTCAAACGGTTCCGCTCCGCTGAACAATATGGCCAATAGAGCTAAAAATAGAAAAACCTTTAAACGACTTCTCCAAAACTGTTGGGCCGATTTTGAAATAATTTCACAGAAATGTTTCTTAGGAGACCTTCTACCAAAATTGCTCAATCGGTTCTGCTCCGATGAGCAATAGAGCTAAAAATAGAAAAAAGCTTTAAACATCATCGTCTCTGAACCCAATGGCCCGATTTCAAAAAAGTTTCACAGAAATGTTTTACTCATGAATCTGAACAAAAAAAGTGCTAAAATGGTTCCACTCCGCTGAACAAAATGGCCGCCAGAGCTAAAAATTGAAATAAATCTTGAATGACACAGAGGGCCCAGATATGATCCAATCATCATGAAACTTTGTCAGAATGTTTATCTAAATGAAATCTGGACCATCTTTGAAACTGGGTCATGTGGGGTCAAAAACTAGGTCACTGGGTCAAATCTTAGAAAAACCTTGTGCACACTCTAGAGGGCACAGTTATGATCTAATCTTCATGAAACTTGTCAGAATGTTTATTTATATAAAATCTAAGCCGAAATTGAATCTGAGTCTTGTGGGGTCAAAAACTAGGTCACTAGGTCAAATCTTAGAAAAACCTTGTGTACACTCTAGAGGGCACAGTTATGATCCAATCTTCGTGAAACATTGTCAGAATGTTTATTTTCATGAAATCTATACCAGATTTGAAACTGGGCCATGTCAAGTGTAAAACTAGGTCACTAGGTCAGTTCTTAGAAAAACAGTATAAACGCTTTAGCGGACACAGTTTTGTTCTAATCTTCATGAGACTTTGTCAGAATGTTTGTTTCCAACAAATCTGGTCCAAGGATGCAACTTGGTCATGTCGGGTCAAAAAGTAGGTCACTAGGTTAAACCTTAGAAAAACATTGTGTACACTCTAGAGGGCACAGTTTTGATAACTTTGTCAGAATGTTCATATCCAAGAAATCTAGACCAGGTTTGAAACCGGGTCATGTGGGGTCAAAATCTAGGTCATTAGGTTAAATCTTATAAAAGCCTTAGGTACACAATAAAGGGCTCATTTTCCATTTAATCTTTGTGAAATTCTGTCTGTCGGTCATATGGATGTCTCTGAGGCTAAGTTCACAGGATACTCAGGTGAGCGATCCAGGGCCATCATGGCCCTCTTGTTTGAAACTTGGTATGTAGCTTTGTCTTTGACCTTTGACCCTGATCTCTCATATTTCAATAAATTATAAACATCTCATCAAAAGCCACTAGGCCAATTGTAACCAAATTTCATATAGAACTTCCATGGGTTGAGGGTACGAAATTTGTTCAACTGGTCAAGGTCACATGACTTACATGGCTGGCATGCCCATATATATGGTAAAAACCTTGAAAAGGCTTTCAGAACCAGTTGACTGATAGCCTTGCAACTTTGTATGTGGCATTGAGTCCTCAAGTCCTACCAAGATTATTCAAATGATCACCTTGGGTTGACCTTGACCTTTTTTACGGCAAGGTCATGTATGGGAATATCCTAGATCATAAGATTTCATGGGAATTGTTGAAGATATTGGACCAATTATGGCATTTACTGTCATCTTAATGAGTACTTGAAGATTATGAGTACTAGAGTTCTTTGACCTTTGACCCTAGTCTCTCATATTTCAATAATTTCACACATCTGAAAAGCCACCAAGCCAATTGTAACCAAATATCATTTAGAGCCTCCAGGGTTGAGGGAACGAAATTTTGTTCAAACGGTCCAGAATTTCTCAATTTTTGTGCCACCGCTTTAAAATCAAAGAAATATGTGATATTCAGTTCATGAAATTATAGTTTGCTCTGATGTTGGCAGCCCACTAAGATGCTGTATATTATGTTCATTTTTCTGCTGGCCAATTCCATGGCAGCATGAATGGAATCCCCTTATTTCTCAAGATAGTTTGGGTGATTGATCTCATTAAATTTTTGCAAACAATAACGGAGCATTGTCCAAAGTATTTACTTTTATTTTCTGCACAGCAGTTGTCTGGATACACTATAAATACATTTTTCCCTTCCCTGACATGTCTTGAATAAATTTAAAAAAAAACATGAAGAAATTTGACATGCACCTCTGCTGGATATTGCTTCATTCCATATATAGCAAAGTGCTTCAAAGGTACCCATATCAGATATTGTGAAATTGAAAGAATTAAGTTTCCTTTTATGAGACAGAGTGATGCACCATGGTCCTTTTGTAGAAGGTATATATACATGAATTGTACTTCTGTGGTGTATTTTTCAGATTGATACCTCCAGTGTTAAGTTTCAAGAAGCTTTAGTCAAGCTTAATAAATGTCTGAATGAAGATAACTTAGCTGCTCTGAAGAAGATTCAACAGAAGAGTAATCTAACGGAAGATGAGATAGTTGTGGGTATTGGAATACACCTCATTCAGACATTATCAGGAAAGGCTGAAACTAACAAGAAAAAGAGTATGATGAAGTGTCCATGTGGCTGCAGTGGAAAACTTGACTATGGAGAAAAGATGTATATAGGTAATCTATTTATATTTTAGCTTACCTCTAAGCCCTTAGCCGGGCCGCGTAGAGCAATCGGAAGGGCACCTGACTCGTATGTTAGAGGTCCTGGGTTCATACTTTGACCTTTAATCAATGCCTGTCATATTTTGACACTATCTGATGTCCCTAGCATGAGCTTTGACCTTTTCACTGAGGTAAGCAATTCAGGGCCTTATGCTCTCTTGTTTCTAAAATGATCTGCTCTTGAAATATTAACTTTAACCTGGTTACGATGGTTGTTATTATCCTTTTATGTCCATTTCTGTCTAACAGTATCACCTACCAATTGTCATTTATAGCCTAAAATTGTTTCAAGCTGTCTATTAGGAAATTTGGACCATTAACTTTAGTTTACGCAATATTAACTCTGGATTTTTTGCATCCATCCTAACTTGTAACATATAAAGTCCTCAAGCCTTGAGTACACTTAAGGAATGAATTTGATTTTTTTTCTGAGGTTTATCCAAGTGTAAACTGCATTGGGTCGAGTGCAAAATGAATGAACCCATGAGAAGGTGGGGGGGGGGGGGGGGGGGGGTGCCTATAAGGCCATTTTCCTGCCCAAGAGCAAATTGTTTTATTTTCAGTTGATGGTTGGCCTATAGTGTCCGCTGTACTGAATCAATAGTAGTTAAGCTCCGTAAGCGCTACTTTTGGAATAGTGGGTTATAAAAGTGGGTGGGGTTAATCAGCATGAACAAGGGGAGTCACATTATAAGCTTTATTTCTCCTGCAAATTTAATGGAATTCATATATACCTTCCTTTATGAGTTGAAATAATGTCTTTGGCAACATCGTTCTCAAATTCTACCTTTTAAAGTAAAATCTTATGTCTGCAGAATTCTTTTAGAGACACTGTCAATTTTCATTAATTTTGGTACTTTGACTTCAATATATTCTACCATATCTCTAGAACCAGAGGATGTCTTCTTACCAAGAACCAAAGGATGTCTTCTTACCAAACTAACATGAGTTCACCGTTGGGAGAGTGCAAATTGTTGATTTAATTTTGGTGACCTTGACTTTTGTTTCAAGGTCACAGTAAGACTTATTATGTTAATTTTAAGTAAAGTTTTGACCATTGCCTACCTAGTAGCTCCTGAATTAATATGAAATGGTGCCCAAAGTGGCCTGAATTAAACATTATGAGGAGTTAGAGCACTAGTTATGGTTAAATGGCCTTGAAATCATGATTAAATGGCCATGGCATCATCTTTAAGGTCAAGGTCAATGTTAGACTAAACGAAGTTTTGTCATAGATTTCACACAATCAGTCAGCAGAAATAAAGAAATATACCAAATCTGAGTGTTTTAATTTGAAAATCAATGTTTAATATGCATTAATGACCTTGACCTTGGTCTGAAGGTCGGTATTAGCTAAACATATAGTGGAGCAAATTTGATTGCATAAGTGGCCTAGAAAAGGAAGATAGTGGTCTACGGAGTGTAACATTTGTTTTTATATATCAAAATGACCGTCTGGGTCTCTTGTTTTCAAATTCAGCGTTTGCCAAGGTCAGCGTTTGCCACCTTGGCAAACCTTGCATAACTCTGTAGTGGCCAGTTATTTACGTTACCCCTTTAAATTTTGAATATCAAAGATATTTATTGAAGTGAATAAGATATGTGTTTATACTATATATATGTATCAAATCTAAATATTTTCTGTAAGAATAGTTAACATGCTATAAATTAGGCTGCTCAGAAAACAGTTTAGAACTTTGGTGTTGTTGCTTTCGTTACAATATATCATGTACCCCTTGGAAATTTAAAATTGGAACTTAAGTTGTTGCATTTTACAAAGACTCTAATACTAAAAGGCCCAAAATGATCATTTTTACTTACTATTCGATTGGCCCTTTTCAGTGCGTTTCTAGCAAAACAAATATGAGACCTCTAGCTTTTATACTTTGTCAACCACGTCCTGTTGAACAGTTACACCTATTCGCTGTTTTTGACTGCAAAGTCATTTTTCGTATAATTGTTCGTACACAAATGGCTAATAACCAATTCAAACTTGAGAAATTGGGGCCTTTTGCAAAAATATCATGTTAACCATTGTATAACACAATAGCCTAAAATTATTTTTGACCTTACAACACATTTTAGCCAGAGTAACGTACTTAACAGATTAAAAAGTTTGCGTAAAGCGTCTATCATTCCCGCCAGAAAAAAACAAACTCTTTTTAAATTCTGACTTTTAAACAATGCAGTTGTGATGTATATGCATATAATCTATTGTAAAATGAAATCTTTGCATTGTTTAATACACTAATCAGACAGCAAACAGTGTTATTTACATGACATGCAAAGATGAGATTGTCCTAAAACTGGAAAAGAAAACCTTAATCTATCAACAGAACACTTTTTTAGCTCACCTGAGCCAGAGGCTCCGGGGGAGCTTATAGGATGGGAAGGCTCCGTCGTCCGTCGTCGTCCGTCCGTCCGTCGTCCGTCCACAATTTCAAACGACTTCTCCTCTGAAACCACTTGGCCAATTGTAACCAAATTTCATATGTGGCCTCCAGAGGAAGGGGGAACGAAAAGTTGTTCAAACGGTCCTGGTCACATGACCAACATGGCCGCCATGCCCATATATGGTAAAAACCTAAAAAAATCTTCTTCTCCAGAACCAGTAGGCCGATGGCCTTGAAACTTGGTATGTAGCATCGGGTATGTGAGTACTACCAAGATTGTTCAAATTATGACCTTGGGTTGACCTTGACCTTTTTTACGGCAAGGTCAAATTTGCTTCCTGGTGCTTTTTTATGGCAAAATGCTAGAAGATAATATATCTTGGAAACTGCTGAAGATTTTGGGCTAAAAATTGGTTTCTGCAGTCATCTTAATGAGTACATGAAGATTTATGAGTACAAGAGGTCAAGGTCATTCTTTGACCTTTGACTCAGAACTCTCATATTTTGACATTTTCAAACATTTACTCGAAAGTCACTGGGCCAATTAAAACCAAATATCATATGTGGCCTCCAGGGGTTAAGGGAAGGAAAATTTGTTCATACGGTCCAGGTCACATGACCAACATGGCCGCCACACCCATATATGGTAAAAAACTTTAAAAATATTCTTCTCAAGAACAAATTGACCGATGGCCTTGAAACTTGGTATGTAGTATTGGGTACTCAAGTACTATCAAGATTGTTCAAATTATGACCTTGGGTTGACCTTGACCTTTTTACGGCAAGGTCAAATATGGGAAAATGCTAGAACATACGATTTCATTGGAAGTTTTGAAGATTAAGGCTTCAAAACTGGTAAATACAGTCATCTGAATGAGTACATGAAGATTTGTGAGTTCAAGAGGTCAAGGTCATTCTTTGACCTTGGAACCAGAACTCATATTTTGACAATTTCAAACAATCTCCGCAAAAACCACTGGGCCAGTTGTTACCAAATTTCATGCAGAGCCTCCAGGAGATGAGGGAAGGAAAATTTGTTCAAATGGTCCAGGTCACATGACCAACATGGCCACCATGCCCATATATGGTAAAAACCTTTAAAAATCTTCTTCTCTAGAACCAATTGACCGAAGGCCTTGAAACTTGGTATGTAGCATTTAGTACTACAGTCCTATCAAGATTGTTCAAAATGGTGACCTTGGGTTGACCTTGACCATTTTACAGCAAGGTCAAATATGGGAAAAGCCTTGCATATAAGATTTCATGGACAGCTTTGAAGATTTAGGCCTGAAAATTGGTAAATACAGTCATGTTAATGAGTACATGAAGACTCATGAGTACAAGAGGTCAAGGTCGTTCTTTGACCTTTGACCCTGAATTCTCATAGTTTGACATTTTGACACTTCTTAAAAGCCACAAAGCCAATTGTAACCAAATTTCATACAGAGCCTTCAGGGGTTGAGGGAACAAAAATTTCTTCAAATGGTCTCGGTCACATGATCAACATGGCGGCCATGCCCATATATGGTAAAATCATTTATAAATCTTCTTCCCCAGAACCAATTGACCGATGGCCTTGAAACTTGGTATGTAGCATTGGGTACTCGAGTACTATCAAGCTTGTTCAAATGATGACCTTAGGTTTACCTTGACCTTTTTTATGGCAAGGTAAAAAATGCAAAAATGCTAGAACATAAGATTTCATGGGAAGTTTTGAAGATTTTGGCCTAAAAATAGGTATATACAGTCGTCTTAATGAGGTCATGAAGAATTATGGGTACAAGAGGTCAAGGTTATTCTTTGACCTTTGACCCAGATCTCTCACATGTTGTCATTTTCAAACATTTACTCAAAAGCCAAAGGGCCAATTGTAAACATATTTCATATGGAGCCTCCAGGAGTTGATTGAACAAAAATTTGTTCAAATGGTCCAGGTCACATAACCAACATGGCTGCCATACCCATTTATGGTATAAACCTTTCATATTTTTTACCCCAGAACCAATACACATATGGCCTTGAAACTTGGTAAGTAGCATGGGGTACCAGAGTACTACTAAGACTGTTCAAATGATAACCTTGGGTTTACCTTGACCTTTTTTGCAGCATGGTCAAATATGGGAAAATGCTAGATAAGATTTCATGGAAAGTTTTGAAGATTATTGCCTAAAAATGGTATATATGGTTGTCTTAATGAGTACATGAAGATTTATGAGTACAAGAAGTCATGGTCATTCTTTGACTTTTGACCCAAGACTCATATTTTGACAATTTCAGACATTAGAAAAAGCCACTTTGCCAATTGCTCAGGTGAGCGGTTCAGGGCCTCATGGCCCTCTTGTTTTCAATTAATATCCAAATGACATTAAAAATGTCACATCATAAGAATTTACTAATCAGAACTTTTAGTTTTGTACTCAGAAAGGTAACGTTTGTAACCATTATTTGAAAATAATCATCGAGATTATGTGTTAGTGAAAAATATGCCTAAAACGCATTAGTTTTGTTAAAAAAAATTTAAAACGGCATTTTAGACAGGTTAAAACCCACCCTTTGTAATTCATCACTGAAATTTCCACGGCGATGCATCCGTTGTTGTGTAACGATGTTATAGTTTGTGTTGGCCACTTATCTGTTGTGTTCGAAAAATTGATTTGTTTTGTCTGTTTATTCGCCATCATTCTGATGTATATAAAACAGAAAGAAAGAAGGTGAAAATATACATTTTGTGTGCCTGGGTATGCTTGATGAAAGCTAACTTGTTGACATCTGCATGAAATGGGCGCACGTATATTCTGCTACCCAGTAGTATCGCTTGAGTACTTGTTGTATGCTTTATGTTACTATTTTAGTTTGGTGTTATGGGAGGGTTGTGGCACTAGTTGAATCAACTAGTTGATATCAAGATATAATGGCGGCAAGCGTGATGGGTCGATAGTGAATCGCGGGATTGTAAAGGACCTGGTATGATAAGGGCCGTTTTTGGCCCCCATTCAAATTCATTCTCTTAAAAATGCATGGTTTCTATAACTTATTATTTGTGCGTATGGGAACAAGCAAAAATAATATGTTTCGTGTTTTTTAATTCTCAGAATAACATGATTTCTGACATGCCTACGTTGTTTCAATAAAATGAAGGGAAATTGCGAGAGAATTTGAGTTTAATACATATTCCTTTCAAGAAATAAGTCAATTACAATAACTTTTGAAAGCTCCTAACAACAGGCTTTTGATGAACTGCTTATATGAAAGATTGCACTGCTAATTACCTGAACACTGCACAAGGCCTCTCCAGGTACCCCACCCACTCAAGTTTGCAAGTCCAGAGACGCTAACCAAAAAATTCCAACAGATCAAAATGAAATGTATACCAGATTATTCCTTGTGTTCTAACTAAGAAAATGAATACCCACAACATATGTTTATTTTGTCTATGAGCAGAGATATGGGCGTTTTTATGTTGAGAACGCTGGGAAAATGTTCCAAACGCTGCCAGTTTGGTAACAAAAAGTTAAAAATAAACATTGAGCCCGGTCTCCAGCACATTTAATATTTTCATGGCATGTAAATATATTAAAATTTTATCTGTATACAAAATATTAAATGTGCTGGAGGCCGGGCTCATATATTTTGAAAGCCACAAAGGCTACCAAAAGCGTCATTTTCGTCAGAATCCGCTGGGGGTATGGGTATGTTCAGTACAAATATCACAAATATTTTGTGCAAGAACTGGTTAATTTTGTGTTTGCTGTTACATTCAAGGTTTGAACTTTCATATGAATACATTTTTATTATGGAAATAAGACTTTTAAACAAGAGGCCCACGGGCCACAAAGCTCACCAGATCTCTAGCTCAAAATTGCTATCAAATTTGTATAGGCTCAGAATTGCAGTCAATTCGTACAGGCTAATACAAAATATACAACTACAAAGTCTCAGTCTGACAGTCTGTTGAGTTGCTAACAAAATATATAACTGATTGCAGTAAATCCATTTTTTAATTTTCCCCATTGCAAGTCAATGCAAACCTAAGTTGCCACAGCAACCAAACTAAAGAGAGGATTTTATAAAAAAAACAAAAAACCCATAAATTTTCAATCATCCTGCCTAAGGATACTACAGATGAAATCTGGGCCTTATCTGCCCAGTGGCTTCTGAGGAGAAATTTTTTTTTTAAGTATTTTTTTCCCCTTTTTTTTGCATTTTGGTTTCCATGGCAACCAATAAAAGGAGCAGTGGGCAAAAAACAACAACAACACATAGCTAATAAGAGACTTCTCAAGGAACAATCTATAAAAGTTTTGTCAACATATATGCAATGGCTTGGCAGTAAATGCCATTCTTTAATTTTCCCCATTATAAGACTATGTAACTCTAAGTTGCTATAGCAACCAAACTAAAGGGCTGATTTTCATAAAAAAACATAAACTTTCAATCCCCAAGCCCAAGGATGCCACAGATGAAATCTGGGCCTTATTGGCCCAGTGGCTTAAGAGAAGATACTTTTTGAAATATTTTGTTACATTATTTTTTACATTTCGGTTTCCATGGCAACCAATAAAAAGAGCAGTGGGCCAAAAAAACATACAGCTGATAGAAGACATCTCAAGGAACATTTCTATAAAAGTGTTATCAACATATCTGCAATGGCTTGGCAGAAAATGCCATTTTTCAATTTTCCCATTATAAGTCAATGGGAACTCTAAGTTGCCATAGCAACCAAACTAAAGAACCCATGATCATAAAAAACACAAACTTTCAGTCCCCAAGCCCAAGCATGCCACAGATGAAATCTGGACCTTATGGGCCCTGTGGCTTCAGAGGAGATAATTTTTTAAGTATTTTTTCCAATTTTTTTTGCATTTCGGTTTCCATGGCAACCAATAAAAGGAGCAGTGGGCCAAAAAACATATAGCTGATAGAGGACATCTCAAGGAACATTTCTATAAAAGTTTTATCAACATATCTGCAATGACTTGGCAGAAAATGCCATTTTTCAATTTTCCCCATTATAAGTCAATGGGAATTCTAAGTTGCCATAGCAACCAAACTAAAAGGCCAATTTTCATAAAAAACACAAACTTTCAATCCCCCATCCCAAGGATGCCACAGATGAAATTTGGGCCCAATCGGCCTAGTGGCTTAAGAGGAGATGTCGTTTAAAAGTGTTGACGGACGGACGACAGACGACGACGACGACAGACGACGACGACAGACGACGACGACGGACCACTGCCTATCCTATAAGCTCCCCCGGAGCCTTCGGCTCTGGTGAGCTAAAAATGAGTTTTCTGGGGGCCAAATATGGGCCTTATCATACCAAGTCCTTTGGAAGTATGCGGCTTTAATATAATTGTAATACATAATATTAGATAATATGTAACAATAGGGAACAATCATTCATTCAAAGTGCTAAATCATTCAAAATAGTAACTTTAATGGGGTATTTTGTGACGTGAAATATTGGACAACACTGGACTATACACAGTATACAAGGACATACATGGACATATACATGGGTGAGTGAGTTATGATTCAAGTGTATATGAAGTGTATATGAACAAACGAACAGTGTCTTTGTTGTAGTATTATCCGTTGGCTCGTGATTTGATACTGATACTGATACTGAACTGAACTGAATTAAATTTGGATCATAAACAATCTAAATGTGACTGAATTTGTTATCCTAGATTTGATTAGAATCTGTTATCCTAGATTTGACAAGATTAGATTAGATTCGAATTTGAAATCGAATCTAACTTGAAGTATATTTTAGTATACAGTACACTATATACTGTACAAATGGCTGCTAGTGATTCTGAATACATGGCGTGTGAGGGTGATGAAGGTGACGAAGGAGCTTCAGTTAGTGAGAATCTAGGCGCTACAATAGGGGATAATGAAGGAGCCTCGAATAGGGATACTGATAAGAAGCGAAGGGTTCACCCCTACAGCTAAATCCTATGAAAAAACAGAATTCTATGCCTGACATTAGCTGTTTATCACATAAAGAAAGAAAGAAGGACAAGCCAAAGTCGTTTCCCGAAATGGTGAAAATGACGTTTAGTGATAAGTCGTTTACTAAAACAATCACTCCTACTCTGTATGACATGGTTAGTCCCCTAATTGAGCGATCAATTGAGTCAGCTGTTTCCTCGGCTATTGAAGGGGTAAAATCATCAATACTTAGTGAAATACTCAAATCTAATAGAGACTTAAAGGAGACTATTAATAATCAAAATAAGACAATAGCAGAACAGAATAATATAATCTCAGAACAAGGGAAGATAATCGATGCCAATAAGTCTATCATCGATGACCTCGAATGTGAAGTTCAGCATCTCAACATGGAGCTGGACTCCCTGAAGATGGAAGTCAATAACCTAGAGCAGTATGGTCGGCGTAACTCTGTACGGTTTAATAATTTGAACATTGATTCAGATATGGGTGAGTCTGAGCTGACAAGATCCGTGACTAGATATATCAACTCCAGCATTCTAGTAGAAAATGAAAAAATATCTGAAAGTGACATTGAGCGGTGCCACCCAGTGGGTAAAGCTGGTGGTGATTCGGTCCAAGGGCGCGATTGATCAATTAGCTTACCGTAAATCTCCTAAAAAAGTATAAAATAAAAAGAAAATTTACTTTTTTTAAGTGAATACCAAAAATATTTCATCGAATGTGTTGAAAACATCTGAATTTTCACGAGTGCGAAGTGAAAATTCAGATGTTTTCAACACATTCGATGAAATATTTTTGGTATTCACCTAAAAAAAGTAAATATCCTCTATTTGTTTGTCGGTCTGAATTATGGATTTCGTGGCAGTGAAAACCTTATACCTTTTTAGCCCCTGTACTCTTCTTGCTCATCTCACTCATTCCTATGCTAGCGAGAAACATTAGTAAAAAATCCAATTTTCTTGAAGACAGAACACACTCTGTTAGTATCTGTAAAATTTAGAGAGAGAGAGAGAGAAAGAGAAAGAGAGCGCGTGATTTACAAAATGTTAATATCAAATTCTTCTGACCCTAGACAGAAATAATATTGATTTACATAGCTTTCATAGATGTAGAAATTTTATTTTATTCATATTTAATTATTTATCTACTTATTTATTTGATATGAGTTTTGCGGGTCTTTTAAAAACATTTCGTTTTCGTGCCGATCGTTGAGCAGAGTTGGACGAAAACCGGATCTCCCGAAACAAAGGAACATTTGACCTTCCATAAGCAGAATTTGACTGTCTGACATGTGTCGCTGAGAACACACAGCGGTAAAAGACCTTAAAAGAGTCAGCGCTCTTATTAGTCTATAGCCATAATGCTACCCGCCAAGCTAGCGGTCTCGGTTCAAATTCCACAGGAAGCGGATATTTTCCGTCCATCGCAAACAAGTTGCCATTACACCTGGCATTTATACCGCTTGATATAATATACATGTATATATATATTGTTGAAAAGGCCGTAAAACCACACAATCATCCATCTACCTAGTTAATAGGATCTTAGGTAATACAATACATACAATACATTTCCAATTCATACACCACTCGCACTCATCCGGTAACAGTTACATACAATACATTTATTAGAGTCTCGCCTCACTAGAAAGCATAATATACATTTAACTTTCATAAATGAGCGACTCTTTATTAGAGCTTTGAGAGACTTTATACACTTACATATTTACTATTTACATACATCGTAAAACCTTAAAACAGTTACTGTCCTAAAAACAAGGGATACTTTTAAGAGCTGTACTAACTATGACGATGTTCGGAAACACGTTTTGTATTAAAAACCGCAGAAGAAGTCATACGATCGTTCAGCAACAAGGCTACTTATCCATTATCTTCATCGCTTTTACCACTGGGACGAAATTCTTTCTTGTTTTTGAGAACAAACTGTAGCAATCGGGCAATGCTATTCGATAGGACACTCTTTAATGTTTTAAAAATTATTATCGGTTTAAAATGAATATAGGCGCCCCCTTCCCACCCACCACTTGGCCGTCTGGATGACCGCTAGTATTTAGTGCTCTTTTAATTGCTTGATCATCTGGCTCGGGGCATATGTGAGACAAGCCAGGCTCTGCTTGCGGGTGGACAGGTGTCTTTTCTCGGGGATCTCCCTTTTTCGCCCCAACTAATGGTTGACTCGGCTCAAAATGAGTGAAACAATCTTGACATTCCGAGTAAACCGAAAGTGAATCAGGCCGGGTTTTGCACTAAAAACATTGATCGTATGAAGTCGCATCTGAGAGCATCTCTATTTGCATGTATATCGCATATTAAATAAACAGCAGAGAATTCGATTAAGTGGGTAATTGGTGATAACTGGGGTATACGTTGCATACACCTTAAAAACAACATACGGGTATTCATTAGATTCTTATAAATACATGCAACAAAATTATGGAAATCTAGCCCCACACTATTCCTGGGCAGGCTCAGACCTCCTAAGCGGTTAACAAGTACTAAGTGCACTTACTTTCACCAGTAAATGATATTTATAAACGATAACTCAAGCGCGGCACGTGAAAAGGTGTCATTTTGGTGATATAAATCTTCGTTTAAATCTCCAACAATGATAATATTCTTAGATATTTCTAATGCCTTTTCAATATTGAGATTCAGCTGCTCAAAAAAATTAATATCTGAAGTACGGGGACTGTAAAAGGTTCCTAATAAGTAAATTTCTCTATTAACCTTAATTTCTGTCCAGACAGATTCATTACAAAATATTTCAAGATCTTTACGTCGAGAGTGCAAAATATTTGACGAGACATAAACCAGTATACCCCCTCCATGGCAAGTACGATCTTTTCTGTATGGTGGGTCAAACTTATTAGAAAGTATTAAGGAATCCATATTTATATTGACATCAAGATGTGTTTCACTAAAGCAGAGTATATCAAAATCCAAAAAAGTGTCTTGTATATATTCGATTTTATTTCTGATACTTCTAATGTTACTATGAATGATAGAAAGAGTGTCAATTCGTGAATCTGGTCCCGGGTTACGTTCAATATCACCAGCTTGTAATAAAAGTAAACCTAAAATCAATATGACATTTATATTAATTAGTCAATCATTAGGAATAGATGATAAAAAACGACATAACTCTGAAAGTATCTTCAACAACTCGATTATAGGACCAAGTAAAAAGTCGACTGGTAACTTAATTCTACAACTAGAGCGATATATGATGCCACCGCTGTGAAACAGACCAATGCAAATACGCCATTGTTGCAGTCCGTTATCCATTCGGCATCATTATAAGATCTTCAGTCCAGGTTAACTGCACCGGATCTGCATCACACCGGCACCATCTGCCCAGATCACCTGACAAGACTGGAAAGTAAACAGTATATACAGAAAAAAGGTGGAGTGACAAAAACAAAAGAAACAAATTAATGAAAGCAAAAAACATATGAAAACACAAGACTAGTTGCCATGTAAATTTGGAAGCAAAGTTGTAATCGAAAAGCAAACTATGTAAGACAAATCTAAGACAAATCTCATCGGGAACGTAGTTTCGAAATACCACTGTAGCAGCGCTAATTCGGCGCCGTGACGGCGAATCAACATTGGCACAGGGACACGTCGACGCCACGCTTCCGATGAGATTATTCTATAATATTTCTACAAGTATCTTCCATAGCACAAAAGAGGGGTATATTTGTATTTAATTTGTTGTTTAGGCACATTGAGTACGTTGATTTTATTTTCGTTCGCGAAATCACTGCTTTCCAAAACTCGTCCAAGCTGGAAGGAACAGTAAACGTCAAATATTAGTTAAATTCTCGAGCTATAAGGTGAAAGCCAGAGTGTTCTCTAACAAGTCGAAACTCAAAAATAATCCTGACAAAACCTTTATAACAGAGGATTTGACCGCCTTAAATCACGAAATAGTTTAATCACTACTCCCGCTAAAAAAGGCGCGCAAAATTGACAGTTTTTGGACGAGGAACGGTAAGGTGATGGTTAAAAAGTCTATCGAAAGTAGACCATTTACCTTGAATAGTGCAGCGGAAGCTGAACAGAAGCTTAGTTCAGAGATGATGGAACTCGCAGAAGGCTGAGACGATGTCTGGCAACGTGAAATGTGTGCATATAACATCTTGTTTTGATATAACAAAAACGTCGCGTGAGACGGCGCCTGGGTAATGTGCGATCTGTGAAGGCTCGGATCGGCCTGCGCATCTGTGCAGGGTGACCCGAGCCTTCACATGTCTATTGGTGGATTTCTGAGGACTAAGGACTATTTCGTTCGAACAATGAAAGCTGGGACCAATCTTACGGGTTGATCTTATTCTTCGCTTTTCGCACACGCCCTTGGATGTCTTCTCATGCGGCAGTTTGTATTTTTTTTGCTAGGTATCGTGCTTGAAACAACTGTGTGTAGAACTTAATTCCCCGTAATATCTGTCAAAGGAAGTCATTAGATTATTTTCGTATAACTCAAAGCATTAAGACAAAATTTTGTGTCTTGCAGGAATATGAAATCGTCGATTCTCCAGTGCCGCGTGAAACGGTGTCTTGAACTATATGTGGGAGGGGAATGCGCGGTTCAGCTTGCGCATCTGCGCTGGCTGATCTGCGTTTTCTCCTCTCACATTATAGCCTTTGGGTATTTGTGGACTTGACATGCGGGCAGGGTAACTCATATCAGTGTGTGCACGCTGATCTGGGTTTCACTGTCTGCGCATGTCCTTCGACACCTTTTCACGTGTCGCGCTTGAGTTATCGTTTATAAATAACACTAGGGCGAGTTTTGGGAAACAGTGATTTACCTACGAGGTAAACTATTTCTTTTTTATTGAGTTGTATCATAAGAACGACCATTTACCTTGAATAGTGCAGCGGAAGCTGAACAGAAGCTTAGTTTAGAGATGATGGAACTCGCAGAAGGCTGAGACGATGTCTGGCAATGTGAATTTCGTGCATATAACATCTTGTTTTGATATAACAAAAACGTCGCGTGAGACGGCGCCTGGGTAATGTGCGATCTGTGAAGGCTCGGATCGGCCTGCGCATCTGTGCAGGGTGACCCGAGCCTTCACATGTCTATTGGTGGATTTCTTAGGACTAAGGACTATTTCGTTCGAACAATGAAAGCTGGGACCAATCTTACGGGTTGATCTTATTCTTCGCTTTTGGCACACGCCCTTGGATGTCTTCTCATGCGGCAGTTTGTATTTTTTTTGCTAGGTATCGTGCTGGAAACAATTGTGTGTAGAACTTAATTCCCCGTAATATCTGACAAAGGAAGTCATTAGATTATTTTCGTATAACTCAAAGCATTGAGACAAAATTTTGTGTCTTGCAGGAATATGAAATCGTCGATTCTCCAGTGCCGCGTGAAACGGTGTCTTGAACTATATGTGGGAGGGGAATGCGCGGTTCAGCTTGCGCATCTGCACTGGCTGATCTGCGTTTTCTCCTCTCACATTATAGCCTTTGGGTATTTGTGGACTTGACATGCGGGCAGGGTAACTCATATCAGTGTGTGCACGCTGATCTGGGTTTCACTGTCTGCGCATGTCCTTCGACACCTTTTCACGTGTCGCGCTTGAGTTATCGTTTATAAATAACACTAGGACGAGTTTTGGGAAACAGTGATTTACCTACGAGGTAAACTATTTCTTTTTTATTGAGTTGTATCATAAGAACGACCATTTACCTTGAATAGTGCAGCGGAAGCTGAACAGAAGCTTAGTTTAGAGATGATGGAACTCGCAGAAGGCTGAGACGATGTCTGGCAATGTGAATGTCGTGCATATAACATCTAAAAACGTCGTCTGAGACAGCGCCTGGGTAATGTGCGATCTACGAAGGCTCGGATCAGCCTGCGCATCTCTGCAGGGTGATCCGAGCCTTCACATGTCTATTGGTGGATTTCTTAGGACTAAGGACTATTTTGTTCGAAAAATGAAAGCTGGGACCAATCTTACGGGTTGATCTCATTCTTCGCTTTTCGCACACGCCCTTAGGTGTCTTCTCATGCGACAGAATGTATTTTATTTGCTAGGTATCGTTTTACTAAGGTTGTGCTTGAAAAAATTGTGTGTAGAACTAAATTCCCCGTAATATCTGACAAAGGAAGTCATTAGATTATTTTCGTATAACTCAAGGCTTTGAGACAAAATTTTGTGTCTTGCAGGAATATGAATACGTCGATTCTCCAGTGCCGCGTGAAACGGTGTCTTGAACTATTATCACATAAAATGTTTTTTTTTTTTACTTACTTAAACTGATTAAATCATACATTTTCAATTCACTTTAGTTGGTGAGATTGTCATTGTTTGTAAGTTAAGGCAAGTATTAATCTTGAGAATATTTTCCATAAATGATCATCAAATACCCACCTTATCTGTTTATAGCATGCTATCAGAGAGCTCAGTGGAATACAAGATACTAAATGGCCGTTTTTAAAACTGACCACGGGCAGGGGGACAATTTTGAGAGGGCGAATAATTCACAAATCGAAACAGCTTGAGTTGTCGTACTTCTTTTGGCCGCATAGTGCAGTCGGTAGGGCGTCTGATGTATTTGCCAGAAGCCCTGGGTTCGATACCCGGTCCGGCAACTTACTTTCATTTTCCTTCCGCTGATTCAAGAAGGGCGGTTTTCTTCGTAATTTTTGCTTTACTATTTAATCGATCTTTTTCCGAAGGTATATTTCCAGATCCCTGGAAGGAATCGAATGTAATCCCGATTCCCAAAAAAGGTGATAAAACATCGCCGTCGAATTACAGGCCAGTTGCTTTATTGAGTAATGTCAGTAAATTGCAAGAACGTATCGTTTTTAAAAACTTATATAATTATCTTTATGCAAATAATTTGTTATATAAATATCAGTCTGGTTTTCTCCCTAACCATTCAACAGTATTCCAGCTTATTGATATTTACCATAGTATATGTCAGACCTTTGACAACCATCAGTTTTCATGTATGGTTTTTTGCGACATTTCCAAAGCTTTTGATAGGGTCTGGCACAAAGGTTTATTGTTTAAATTAAACAACATGGTGTACACGGAAGCTTATTACACTGGATATCTAATTACCTCGACAACAGAAAACAAAAGGTTGTGCTTAAAGCAAGTAGTTCTTCTCCTAAAATATTAAACGCTGGTGTTCCACAAGGATCTGTACTGGGCCCTCTATTATTTTTGATATATGTAAATGATATTTCTGAGTCCCTCCTTAGTTTAACAAGATTGTTTGCCGATGATACTCTTTATTACTCAGCCACTAGCCTGCATGATATTGACGGTATTATAAATCACGACCTCAGTTTGCTATCTGCATGGGCTAGCCAGTGGCTAGTTACATTTAATCCTAACAAAACCGAAGCAGTTTTATTCACCTTAAGACGTTTTGATACACTGCCCCGTCTAACGTTTGGCAATACTCAAATAAAATTTGTCGAAAACCATAAACATCTTGGTTTAACTCTTAGTAGCGATGGTAAATGGAATGTTCATATTGATAATATTATAACTTCAGCTTCAAAAGTCCTTGGAATAATGCGTAAACTTAAATACACTTTTAGTCGAAAAGCACTTAATCAGATATATACCTCTTATCTATTGCCTATATTAGAATATGCTTCCATTGTTTGGGATGGCTGCTCAGCCCAGAATTCATATCTATTAGACAAAATTCAAAATGAAGCCGCGCGCATTGTAACGGGCTTAACTAGATCTGTATCAATAGCATTCCTTTTTCGTGAATGTGGTTGGGTCTCATTAGAAGAAAGGAGGCGTCTACAGAAATTAAATTTTATGTATAAAGTCCATAATAATCTAGCCCTTTCTTATATCATTGACCTTATCCCACCACTTGTTAGAAATGTCTCTGATTATCAGCTTAGAAATCAAAATAATTATTCTGTACCTTATACCCGTACAGAAATCTCACGAAAATCATGTATTCCCTCGTCAATTTCATTATGGAACTCGATCGACAACAATCTGAGAGAAATAAACACACTTACAAGTTTTAAATCGAATACTAAGAAAATATACACGAATGCTTCTGCAACTCCAAGTTATTATTCGTATGGCTGTAGATACATATCTGTATTGCATGCTAGACTACGTAACAAATGTAGCAATCTGAATTTCGATCTCTTTACAAACTACTTAACACTTGATCCTACCTGTTCCTGTTCAAATGAAATAGAAGATGCCGAACATTACTTCTTTCGATGCCCAAAATACACTACGGAGAGGCTATTGTTATTTAACGCTACAAGAAATTTTCACCCTCTCAGTACTGACACTGTATTATTTGGTAAACCAGAATTGGGTACTGAAAACAACATAATTCTTTTTAAGGCTATCCATAATTTTATTAAGTCTTCAAAGCGGTTTTAGACTAGTTACAGCTATATATATATAGTCGGCTGGTTTATACATTACTTCTTTCGATGCCCAAAATACACTACGGAGAGGCTATTGTTATTTAACGCTACAAGAAATTTTCACCCTCTCAGTACTGACACTGTATTATTTGGTAAACCAGAATTGGGTACTGAAAACAACATAATTCTTTTTAAGGCTATCCATAATTTTATTAAGTCTTCAAAGCGGTTTTAGACTAGTTACAGCTATATATATATAGTCGGCTGGTTTAATAAATGTTTAACTGCTAAACTTCTTCAACAGGGCTATCGGTATCATAAGCTTAGAAAGGCTTTTTCTAAATTCTATCGCAGACACCATGAATTGGTTTCAAAATTTGATGTCGGATTAAAATTTCTTTTACACCAAGGCCTATCGGATCCAGAATTTTATGGTGACTTAGTATACAAATTCAAAAAGATTAAGGGTAGGACTGATTTTTCTGATCAATTCCGAAAAATAATAATACGTCACAAACGTATTGGCTATAATTTAAATGTTATGCGACAGTCTGCAGGCTTAGTGATTAACCCAATCACGGTTGATAACTTTGCTGCACTCTTTAATTGCACACCGGGGGATCGGTCGTCAGACTCTATGATGGCCCCGACCTAAAGCTATATATTGTAGTTGGTTGGGACCGGAGCCTTTTTGTCTGTTGCTTGGTCCACCGGGGCTCAACTGGTGACCTTCTTTTGCTTCAGATTTCCAGTGGGGTTGTTTGGCAGGACAGGGATCTCCACCTGTCAGACGGCCCGTTGTATCTGTTGAGTCCTCGTCTTTGCTTCTTCATGGTGTTGAAATTTGATTTATGTGTTTACCGTGATGATTCATTGACGAGTTAGAGGGTTATCATGCGAACCGAACAACCAACTAAATGTTTTGTACCACTTCAGAAACTGAGGGTGAGGTTGGGCCTGTAAAATCGATTTAAGCCCCCCAGTAATTCATTACTGACCGTTCCAAGGCGGTAGTTCTGTTGTGGTTTTCTGTTGCCTGTTTTTGGTGTCAGAGTTTCTGTGATGTTTTACCTTATGTATGTTCTTATTATTTTTGGTTCGGTTTGGGTTGCTGAGTGGCCACCTTTTGGGAACAAGCTGCTCACTCGGTTGGCCATATGTTCTCTGTATCTTGATTATTTGTAATCTTAGTTGTTTCCAACTATGGTTTGAGGGCCGGATTTGGATTTTGATTGTTTCAGTTCCTGGTCTTTGCATACTTTTTACTTATATGTATACACTTTGCCACCATCGTTTTCAATTCCCACCAAGATTTGGCCCGGATCACCTGACAAGACTCCTTTGTATAGCTAGTTTTTCTTTTCTTATTTGGTACTGTTTATAGTTATGTTATGAATATGTTCGCTTGCTGTCATTATTATGCTTATTTATATCTGTTAATGTATGATGTAGGGGGCGGGCCGTAACTAATGTTGTGAGAACTTGTGGCCCAACCCCATTGCTTGTCACTTATAGCAATAAAATATGCTTAAAATAGTTGAATCAGTTTCTGATCGTTGCCCTTTTACTCTTCTTTACCTGTAATGACCTTTTCCTGTAAAAGCAATATATGAAACCATAGTTTTATTACTTTTGGCCGCATAGAATATATTTAAAACAATTACTTTTGGCCGTATAGAATATATTTAAAACGAAGTAACGAATATAACAATTTAAAAAGAAAAAGTTATTTTATCCCACTGCTGCTAGTGTCAAGTGGCATGTGCCTAAGGTAAAATGCTTCCTTGTGCTTCATGTTCTGGTCATTTGGCATCATCTGGGCTCTTTCTGAGTCAGTTTGAACAAGGAAATAGCTGGTGCTAGGTGGCATTGGCAGTGTCGCAACATTACATTCCTTAGTTAAAGAGAGGTTGCTGTTATTTTTTGTAATTCATCCCTTGCTTCCAGAAACTCATCCTTCAGAATTTAACTTTTTAGCTCACCTGAGCCGAAGGCTCAGAGGTGAGCTTATAGGATGGGAGTCGAGCCGTCGTCCGTGGTGCGTGGGTGGGTGCGTGGGTGCGTCAACACTTTCAAACATAAATATCTCAGAGACCAGTGGGCCGATCGCAATCAAATTTTATCTGAAGCATCATTTGGGTGGGGGAAAGGCTGCATTAGGTTTTGGTGCCGATCAGCTCAGAACTCTGGTTTCCATGGCAACAGATAGCCCCCATAGGGTTATAATGGGGAAAACGGCGTCATCACGTTTTCTCGACTGTTTTTGATTAGATCCTTATCATACTTGCAGGTAATGATGACATACACAAGAGCTTGGATGAGTTCGAAATTTGGCCGGATTCGAGCACAGACTACGGAGTTAGCTGCCCTTGAGCGTTAGAAAAAATCCCATAGGGTTATAATGGGGAAAATGGCGTCATCACGTTTTCTCAACTGTTTTTGCTTAGATCCTTATCATACTTGCAGGTAATGATGACATACACAAGAGCTTGGATGAGTTCGAAATTTGGCCGGATTCGAGCACAGACTACGGAGTTAGCTGCCCTTGAGCGTTTGAAAAAAAATCCCATAGTTTTATAATGGAGAAAACAACGTCATCACATATTTTTAGAAAAACTTTGTCATCGCTCTATTGCCTACATTTCTCAACGGATTTTAAAATAACTTCACACAAATGTAGGGCATGACAATATCTCGAGCAAGTTTGACTTTGAGGATGCTGCGCCCAAGGTCAAGGTCACTGTGGCTATTTTTAGAAAAACTTTGTCAGCGCTCTAGCACCTACATTTCTCAGCAGATTTTAAAATAACTTCACACAAATGTAGGGCATGACAATATCTCGAGCAAGTTCGACTTTCAGGATGCTGCGCTTAAGGTCAAACTTTGTCAACGCTCTAGCACCTACATTTCTCAGCAGATTTTAAAATAAATTCACACAAATGTAGGGCATGACAATATATCTTGAGCAAGTTTGACTTTGAGGATGCTGCGCCCAAGGTCAAGGTCACTGTGGCTATTTTTAGAAAAACTTTGTCAGCGCTCTAGCGCCTACATTTCTCAACGGATTTTAAATCAACTTCACACAAATGTAGGGCATGACAATATCTCGAACAAGTTTGACTTCCAGGGTGCTGTGCCCAAGGTCAAGGTCACTGTGGCTATTTTTAGAAAAACTTTGTCATCGCCCTAGCACCTACATTTCTCAGTGGATTTTAAAATAAATTCACACAAATGTAGGGCATGACAATATCTCGAGCAAGTTTGACTTTCAGGGTGCTGCGCCCAAGGTCAAGGTCACTGTGGCTATTTTTAGAAAAACTTTGTCAGAGCTCTAGCGCCTACATTTCTCAACGGATTTTAAATCAACTTCACACAAATGTAGGGCATGACAATATCTCAAGCAAGTTTGACTTCCAGGGTGCTGCGCCCAAGGTCAAGGTCACTGTGGCCAATTTTAGAAAAACTTTGTCAGCGCTCTAGCACCTACATTTCTCAATGGATTTTAAAATAACTTCACTCAAATGTAGGGCATGACAATATCTCGAGCAAGTTTGACTTTCAGGGTGCTGCACCCAAGGTCAAGGTCACTGTGGCTATTTTTAGAAAAACTCGGTCATCGCTCTAGCGCCTACATTTCTCAACGGATTTTAAATCAACTTCACACAAATGTAGGGCATGACAATATCTCAAACAAGTTTGACTTACAGGGTGCTGTTCCCAAGGTCAAGGTCACTGTGGCTATTTTTAGAAAAACTTTGTCAGCGCTGTAGCACCTACATTTCTAAGCAGATTTTAAAATGAATTCACACAAATGTAGGGCATGACAATATCTCGAGCAAGTTCGACTTTCAGGGTGCTGTGCCCAAGGTCAAGGTCACTGTTGCTATTTTTAGAAAAACTTTGTGATCGCCCTAGCACCTTCATTTCTCCATGGATTTTGAAATAACTTCACACAAATGTAAGGTATGACAATATCTCAAACAAGTTCGACTTTCAGGATGCTGTGCCCAAGGTCAAGGTCACTGTGGCTATTTTTAGAAAAACTTTGTCATCGCTCTAGCACCTACATTTCTCAACGGATTTTAAAATAATTACACACAAATGTAGGGCATGACAATATCTCGAGCAAGTTCGACTTTCAGGGTGCTGTGCCCAAGGTCAAGGTCACTGTGGCTATTTTTAGAAAAACTTTGTCATCGCCCTAGCACCTACATTTCTCAGTGGATTTTAAAATAAATTCACACAAATGTAGGGCATGACAATATCTCGAGCAAGTTTGACTTTCAGGGTGCTGCGCCCAAGGTCAAGGTCACTGTGGCTATTTTTAGAAAAACTTTGTCAGAGCTCTAGCGCCTACATTTCTCAACGGATTTTAAATCAACTTCACACAAATGTAGGGCATGACAATATCTCAAGCAAGTTTGACTTCCAGGGTGCTGCGCCCAAGGTCAAGGTCACTGTGGCCAATTTTAGAAAAACTTTGTCAGCGCTCTAGCACCTACATTTCTCAATGGATTTTAAAATAACTTCACTCAAATGTAGGGCATGACAATATCTCGAGCAAGTTTGACTTTCAGGGTGCTGCACCCAAGGTCAAGGTCACTGTGGCTATTTTTAGAAAAACTCGGTCATCGCTCTAGCGCCTACATTTCTCAACGGATTTTAAATCAACTTCACACAAATGTAGGGCATGACAATATCTCAAACAAGTTTGACTTACAGGGTGCTGTTCCCAAGGTCAAGGTCACTGTGGCTATTTTTAGAAAAACTTTGTCAGCGCTGTAGCACCTACATTTCTAAGCAGATTTTAAAATGAATTCACACAAATGTAGGGCATGACAATATCTCGAGCAAGTTCGACTTTCAGGGTGCTGTGCCCAAGGTCAAGGTCACTGTTGCTATTTTTAGAAAAACTTTGTGATCGCCCTAGCACCTTCATTTCTCCATGGATTTTGAAATAACTTCACACAAATGTAAGGTATGACAATATCTCAAACAAGTTCGACTTTCAGGATGCTGTGCCCAAGGTCAAGGTCACTGTGGCTATTTTTAGAAAAACTTTGTCATCGCTCTAGCACCTACATTTCTCAACGGATTTTAAAATAATTACACACAAATGTAGGGCATGACAATATCTCGAGCAAGTTTGACTTTCAGCGTGCTGCAGACAAGGTTTTTGATTAGATCCTTATCATACTTGCAGGTAATGATGACATACATAAGAGCTTGGATGAGTTCGAAATTTGGCCGGATTCGAGCACAGACTATGGAGTTAGCTGCCCTTAAGCGTTTGAAAAAAATCCCATAGTGTTATAATGGAGAAAACAACGTCATCACATTTTCATTTTTCATCGGATCCTCTTCATACTTGCAGGTAATGAGGATATGCATAAAAGCTTGGATTAGTTAGCATTTCGGCTAGATCCCACCACTGACTATGGAGTACCTGCCCTGAGCATCCAAAAAATCAATGTCACCACTTTTTCTTGGTTTCTACTGATCCGATCCTTTTCAAACTCGCAGGTAATGAGGAAATGCATAATATCTTAAACAAGTTCAAATTTTGGCCAGATCAGGCCAACCACTACGAAGTTAGCTGCCCTTGACAGCTCTGTCTATTGTGCTCTTGATCGGATACTTTTTAGACTTGCATATATTAAATGAGGGCATACATAATGTTTTGGATGAGTTTAATTTTCAGCCTGATTGGACCACTGACTGTGGAGTTAGCTGCCCTTGAGCATCTTAAATATCCCTATAGGTTTACAATGTCTCTCAGGTGAGCAATTGTTGCCCTTTGGGCTACTTGTTTATCAGTTTTTATCGGTCTTAGAATTTAAGGAGATGGGATACAATTTCACGTAAGTTATTCTGCCAATTTTACTTTGGCCTCCTTTCTTAATGGGCAAAAACTTTTAAAAAGAATTTGCTGCTGTAAAAAAATGTTTCCTTTAAGAGCAGACCATGTTTGGAAAGGTTATAGCTGTCTCAGAAGCGAATAGGAAACATCTACGGAAATGAATATTGTTTCTTTCTAACAAATTGCAGTAAAACACTGAGGTGTGTCCTTTCACATCAATACAGTATTATTACAAAGACTTGCCAGAAGATCATGTTGAAGCAAGGAACACACACGAGAAAGAACATAGAAGACTCAGCTTAACTGATTTCTTTCAAAATCGGATGATATTGCCTAGAGGCACGTATAAGATGATTATGACATATTGTTATTACTTTAAAATCATTTTCAAAATGCCTTTTTAACTGAGTCAATGATAATTCACTTACTTTGACTTCTTGGTTTGGTATTTAAAAAGGTAACGTATACAACATTCAAATGTAAACGATTTGTCAGATTAGATTTATGATTTTTAATGATATTTTTTATTTTTAATGATATTTTCTGTTTGATATAATGCAATAAGGTGTCGCTAGCACCTGCTTCAGCTTAATTGGCTCAAATTGAGCCCGAATGATTCCAAACATAATTTTCAAGATGACGAAGTACGGGGAAGCTTTCCACAGTAGCCCAACGGTACTTTACTGTAGCTGCAGTAGGAAAAAACTACACACACTTTTTAACCTGTTATGTACGTTACTTTGGTGAAAATATATGCTACAAGGCAACTTTGGGTTTATACATTGTTTTTATAGAAAAGGTAAAATTAGAGTAAAGGGGCAATGAGCAGGAATTAATGTTATCTTTGCAACAACCCTACCACGATACCAAACTGGAAATAGCTGCATGAAGATATAAGACAAGTAGTGAGACGATACTAGCAGCTAGCCAGATAAACATGCAGCCCCTTACAAGTTCATGGGTACAAAGCTAGCCTTAAACAAACAAAATTAGGCATACAAAATTTTCATCTATTTTCTTTCCTTTTCCATATATGCCAGTTATACACCAGAATGATGGCAAATATACATATGAAACAAATCGAGTTTTTGAAGAAGACAGATAAGTGGACAACACAAACTATGACATAGATACACCAGAACTGATGCTCCACCTTGGGGCTGTCAATAATGAGTTACATGAGTGGATTTAAACCGGTCGTTCTAAAAATATTTTTACTCAAAATAATAAAGGTTACGCGTATTTGGCAGTAGCAATATCTAATCTCGGGGAGTTTTTTTTTTCAAATGTTACAAACGTTATCTTTCTGACTATAAAAAACTGTAAGTTACTAGAAGTTATTTGATATTTTGTGGTTTTGTTTAAACTTTTAAAATTATTTGGATAGTAATGAAAAAAAAAATCATGTACAGATTAACTCATGAAGGCTTCGATTGAACATCAGGGCAATCTGAGCATTGCATGTCATGTAAATTACACTGTTTTCCGTCTTTGTAGGTGATTACTATGCATAAATTTCATTTTACGATAAACAATAAACAT
Organism: Ctena decussata; assembly: GCA_963989385.1. Classification (NCBI taxonomy): domain Eukaryota; kingdom Metazoa; phylum Mollusca; class Bivalvia; order Lucinida; family Lucinidae; genus Ctena; species Ctena decussata. The sequence goes on from OZ022499.1 coordinate 94,579,782, forward strand.
ATTTATCACAACTGCGTTGTTTCAAAGTCAGAATTTGAAAAGAGTGTTTTCCTGATGTGAATGACAGACGCTTTACGCAAACATTTTAATCTGTTAAGTACGTTACTCTGGCTAAAATGTGTTATAAGGTCAAAAATAATATTTAAGCAATTGTTTTATATCATGGTTTACATGATCTTTTTGCAAAAGGCCCCAATTTCTCAAGTTTAAATTGGTTATTAGCCATTTTTTGTACGAACAATTATACGAAAAATGACTTTTCAGCCAAAAACGGGAATAGGTGTAACTGTTCAACAGGACGTGGTTGACAAAGTATAAAAGCTAGAGGTCTCATATTTGTTTTGCTAGAAACGCACTGAAAAGGGCCAATCGAATAGTAAGTAAAAATGATCATTTTGGGCCTTTTTGTATTAGAGTCTTCGTAAAATGCAACAACTTAAGTTCCAGTTTTAAATATCCAAGGGGTACATGATATATTGTAACGAAAGAACACCAAAGTTCTGAGCTTTTTTCTGAGCAGCCTAATTTATAGCATATTAACTGTTCTTACATAAAATATTTAGATTTGATACATTTATATAGTTTAAACACATTTCTTATTCACTTCAATAAATATTTTTGATATTCAAAATTTAAAGGGGTAACGTAAATAACTGGCCACTACAGAGTTATGCAAGGTTTGCCAAGGTGGCAAACGCTGAATTTGAAAACCAGAGACCCAGACGGTCATTTTGATATATAAAAACAAATGTTACACTCCGTAGACCACCCCCTTGAAAGATAGCCCATCAAGTTTGCTCAACTAATAGTGAAACAAATTTGGGTTAAACTTTAAGGTTATAGAAAAGTCTGTTATGAAATAATGAACATCTGAATGTATTGGTGACCTTCAGATCAAGGTCAAGGTCATTATATGTATATTAAGCATTGATTTACAAACAGAAAAATACATATTTGTTAAATTTCTGCTTACTAGCTGTCTGAGATCTTTGATTAAACTCTTTCTAATCTAACCATAACCTTGACCTTGAAGATGATGTCGTGGCCATTTGATCATCATAACCAGTGATCTAACTCTTCATAATGTTTAAGGCCACTTTGGTCTTGATTTCATATCATTGCAGGAGCTATTGTTTAGAAAATGGTCAAAACTTGACTTAAAATTGACATTATAAGTCTTACTGCGACCGTGAAACAAAGGTCAAGGTCACCAAAATTCAATCAACAGTTTGAACTCTCCCAACGGTGAACCCATATTAGTTTGGTAAGCAGTCATCCATTGGGTCTAGAGATATGGTAGAATATATTGAAGTCAAAGTACCAAAATTAATGAAAATTGACAGTGTCTCTAAAAAAAATTCTGCAGACATAAGATTTTACTTTAAACGGTAGAATTGGATAATAGATGTCACCAAAGACATTACTTCAACTTATAAAAGAAGGTATTTATGCATGGCATTAAACTTGAATGAGAAATATAGCATATAATGTGTCTCCCCTGGTTCATGCTGATTTACCCCACCCACTTTAATAACCCCATTATACCAAAAGTAGCGCTTACGGAGCTTAACCATTATTGATGCAGTATAGCGGGCACTATAGGCTAATCATCGGCTGGAAATAAAACATTTTGCTCTTGGGCAGAAAAAGGGCCTTATAGGCACCCCCTTTGCTAGTGACCCAATGTAGTATATACTTCGATAAACATCAGAAAAAAATGAGTTTATTACTTACGAGCACTCGTATATTTACATTTGTTTCAATCAAAACATTGATGAAAAATATTATATAAGTGCTAAAATTGAAGCATTAAAACATTAACACTCAGTTTTTCTGCTAACAGCGGAACAGCGTCACTGACATCATGACGTCGCCAATGTTCAATCAGATTATAATGAGCCGTGGTTTATTATATGTCATTTAAAGTCAGATGAAGGTGCATGGCTCGATGTAATTATTAGAATGTAAACTACATTACATTCCGATGGTTTACTTAAGCACTCTTCGTTAAGACACCAAGAATGTAAATATTTTCTTCTCACCATGATTTGTACTAATATGGAAATGTAAGATGTGACATATATAGCATTTGGTGGAATTATTGTTTTAGGTAGTGGTGAAACTTGGCATGGTGAGCTTGATTTGTTTTCTCTTGGTGTGGGAGTTACTGCAACAATAGATGTTGAAGAAACTAGTGGTACTAGTGATACAGGTGACAGTTCTGATGAAAATGCTGATGGCGGTAGAGTGGATTCTGTAGGTGGTGGTGGTGATGCTGGAACACACAGTGCTGCTGTTAATGAAGGACCTGGTTCACAAGGGGAGCGCACCAATATGGAGTTCAAGTTAGATGTAAAACAAAAGAATGTTGGAGGCATGCAGCAGGTTATCTCACAGGCAGTAGTTTTTGGATGGACTGAATATAATAGACACAGAAATTTGAGTCCATACATACCGTCAGTATATATTGATAACCATGGATTTTGTATTCTGGTTTATAATCCTGTAAAAGATTCATTAATTTTAGCTATTCATGCTGTACAGTTTATTGATGAGGCCCTTCGAATACCTAAACCACTAGATGTATATTCAGGCATTTTTGCACTTTGGATTGTTATTAATCATAGACTTTTCTTCAAAAAAGATATTGAAGACAATGTGGAAAGTGGTTTCAAAAGTCAGGTAGCAGTTAATCATTATGAAAAATTGACGGCCTTCCAGTCCCTGGTTAGAAATAATTTTGAGGTTAGTCAGATTTGTTACCAGAGTTGCGTGACTTTTGGTGATAAAAAGAGAAAGAGATCATCATCTTCTTCAGAATAATCAGTGTGAAAGAAAAACGGTCTTTATTTTACCTAACAGCTTTGTTGACGTTGTCCTCTCTTCTGTCAACCTGCAACAACGTCAAATTTGCTCTGATTCATGTCAGATTTTGTCAGTGGATGCAACTTAAGGAAAGGCTTTACGAATGAAGGTTTTTACCAGTTTTCGCGGCTGGGTCTTAATGTTGAGTTATGCTCCATTATGCATTTCTTAAAATGAGTTTACCACTATTTAAAAAAATGGATTTGCGGGGTCTTGGTCACATGCTCATATATAGTAAAACCATTCAAATATCTTCTCCGGAATCAAAAGGCCAATGACCTTGATACTTTGTATGTAGCATAGGGGACTCAAGTCCATCGTAGTTTGTTCAAATGCTTAAACAGTGGATTCCACAAAACACCAATAGGCTGCAGACCCTGTTCAGACTGCTCCAAGGAGCTTTCCAGTCTGGGCCTGCAATGAAGATCAGACAGTACTGTCTGAATGTTTGTTTATGTATGGTACAGTAGAACTTCATTGGCTCGAACAGGCTTGGGACCACGAAAATTAGTTCCAGCCAAGGGTAGTTCTAGTCATCCAGGATTAGTTTCCATATAAAGTGACCTCAAGGGACAAAGACAAGAGTTCTAGCCAGGTGGGGTGAACGAGCCATCAGGGTTCGAGCCATTTAAATTCTACTGTAATTAGGCTTAGTTAAGTGTATATCTACTGTTTTTATAGTCTTGTAATGTCATTGTTTTGATTGCAAAAGAAAAAAATGAATTTTTTTTATTAATCTAGATATTTGGACACTTTTATTGTTATATTACCCACAATCTAGTTTGAGGGGGATACACTGTTTTCACCTTTTTAGCTTGCCTGAACGAAGTTCAGGAAGAGCTATTGTACTACCCCCGGCGTCGGCGTTAGCGGCGGCGTCGGCGTTAGCAAAATGTTAAAGTTTTACATCAAAGTTTTTAGGTGATGGGCAAGGCGCTGTCAGGAGGGCTATCCTGTCCCACTGACAGGTCTTGTTTCTTCCGTCCGTCCTTATGTCCGTCTGTCTGTCCAGAACTTACCTTGCTCTGAAATTTGAAAAATTGTGTCCATTGATGTGACATGAGAAAATACTTGACACTTAATTATCACATTTTCTAGACAGTTTGATGGGTTTTCTTGATATTAAGTATGTTATCCCATATTGAATGAAGATGTGCATAAGTTACACCTTTTAATCCTGGAATCCTTTGCTCGAGTTATGCCCGTTTTGATATGTTTGTCCTACTTAAAGTTTTTATGGCCCCGTGACGATAGTCAGGGGGCATTATGTTTTACCCCTATCCTTGAAGTCAAGGTCATTGACAGAATTTTGTCATAAAGATTATATTTATGAACACATAACTTCACAGTGCCAGAATGAACTCAGTTGATACTAATACTTGGACTCATGTTAGATACTGGTTCAGGGTTTTGATACATCCTGCCCCCACCCCTACCCCTCAGTTCTTTGACCTCGAGCTCATGGACTTTGAAATTTCATGTGGATTGTTTTTTTATTTTAATTTCATTTTAAGACTTATTTCTGAGATAGCTTTTGTTTATAAATGTGTTATCATTTTGGACATGCTTGCCTGAAGTTTTATGCACCGCAATCCACACCACCATAGTGACTGTGCGATGGGCAAGCACCGATTCAGGTGAGCTATGCTGTCAGGCGACAGCTCCCGTTAAGCAATCAATCTGAAACTTTGCACAAATGTTGCAGGCATACTGAAGCCTTTACTGACTTAGAAATTTTTACAGGGTCTGGCTAATACAGAATGGCAAGTTTGTATAATCAACTCCTCATACAGTTTTTAAGCTATCAATTTTAAACTTTGCACAGTTGTTCCAGACATATTGAAAATGTGCACCTCTCTTTTTGATGAGAAAAAAATTATTTTTGACAAAATTACGGCATATACGGACTTAGAAATTGATATAAGTTCTAGCTAATACAGAATGGCAAGTTTGTATAATCAACTCCTCATACAATTTTAAACTATCAATTGGAAAATTTGCACATTTGTTTCAGACATACTGTAAATATGTATGTGCCTTTAATTATTTGACAAAACTACAACCTTTTATACACTTAGAAATTTTGGGGGTTTTGACTATTACCGAATGACAAAATCGTATAATTAACTCCTTCCACAATTTATTACTTATCAATTTGAACTTTCCCATATATTTTACAGACATATTGAAGATGTGCATATGCCTTTTTAAAGAGAAAACATTCATTTTTGACAAAATTACAAAACAAGCATTTTAAACTTTGAAAATTTGCAGGTCCTGTCTAATACAGGATGGCAAGCTGTCCCAAGGTTTATAAGCTGTCAGTTTGAAAGTGGGGGGGCCTGTAAGGCCCTTTTTCTGCCCAAGCCCAAATTTTTATTTTCAGCTGATGATTAGCCTATAGTGTCTGCTATATTGAATCAAGAGTGGTAAAGCTCCGTAAGCGCTACTTTTGGAATAATGGGGTTATTAAAGTGGGTGGGGTTGAACCAGGGGAGTCATATTGACCTTGCCGGTAAAATAGGTCAAGGTTCACCCAAGGTCATGATTTGAACAATCTTGTTAGCACTCGTATACCCGATGCAACATACCAAGACTTAGGTTTCTCCCCACTCAAAATTGTGTCTCAGTGGTAACTTTAAAACCTTTGAAGCAAATTTAACGAAACTTCACAGATAGATATAGCATATTGAGAAGGTGTGTCACGCACAAGACTTTGCTCAAGGTCAAGGCCACAGTACGGTCAGAGGTCAATAGTGTCTCAAAATTGTTTCTCAGTGATAACTTATAAACTACTGAAGCAAATTTAATTAAACTTTACAGAAAGATAAAGCATATTGAAAAGGTGTGTCAACCATAAGATTTGGGTTACCGTGTTCAAGTCTGGGTCCTAATCAGGGGTCAAAGGTCAAATTTTGTCTCCGCCATAACTTTAAACCTGCTGAAGCAAATTTCATCAGACTACACAGAAAGGTCTACCATAACAAGAAGGTATGCCACACGCAATATTTATTATTCCAAATCTAAGGTCAAGGTCACAATCTGAGTCAGAATTCAAATCATGTCTTGGCAATTGCTCAGAAAAGTACCAAAGCAAACCTTACAGCAAGATGAAGATGATTAGAAGATTTCCCATGCACAAGACACGGGTTCCCACGCTCAAGGTCAAGGTCATAGCCAGAGGTCAACTCATTATCTTTAGTTACTTAGTAACTACCGAAGCAAACTTAATTAAACTTCAAAAAAGGTAAAACATATTTAGATATGTCACAAACAAATTACTATTTTATTGCCCAAGGTCAGGGTCACAGTCAGGGGGCTCAGAGGTCAAATCATGTCTCTGAACTTACTCAAAACTGCTGAAGAGAATTTCATCAAATTTCACAGAAAGGTAATGCAAGATAAGAAGTTAACTTTGAAGTAAAGCATAATGGCAAGTTATGCCAGGTGCAACATTTAGGTTCCCACACCCAATGTCAAGGACACAACACATTTTGGTGAGTGGTTGAATTAAGTCTCCATGAATCCTCTTAAACTTCGGAAGTACATTTAAACATCACAGAAAAGTAAAGCGTAATGAGAATATATGTCATGTTCAAGACTCAGGTTCCATGCCCTAGGTCAAGGACACAACCAGGGCTTAAAGGTCAGTTTAAGGGGCCTTCGGGGGCCTTTGTGACACAATGTAACATTTCTTGATATTTCACATTTTGTTCATAGGTCATTTTTTAGCTCGCCTGAACGAAAGTTCAGGAAGAGCTATTGTTGTCACCACGGCGTCGGCGTCCGCGTCAGCGTTCGAATTGGATGTTTTGGTTAAAGTTTTTTAAAGACCTATATCTCCTTAACCCATAGATGGATTCTTTTGATACTTGCACTGTAGTTAGATATTGGTCCAAAGTTTAACAGGGTACCACCCCCACCCCACTCAGTGACCTTGGACCTTGATGTCAAGGTCATGGACTTAGAAAATTGGGAGTTTTTTTGGACTGGATGTTTTGGTTAAAGTTTTATAAAGCCCAATATCTCCTTAACCCATGGATGGATTCCTTTGATACTTGCACTGAAGTTAGATATTGGTCTAAAGTTTTCGAAGGTACTACCCCCACCCCCCTCAGTGACCTTGATGTCAGGGTTATGGACTTAGAAAATTGTCTTTTTATTGATTGGATGTTTTGGTTACAGTTTTTTAAAGACACATATCTCCTGAACCCATTGATGAATTCTTTTTATATTTGCCCTGTAGTTAGAGCTACAGAATACTACCCCAACCCTGCTCAGTGACCTTGATGTCAAGGTCAGGGACTTAGGAAATTTTGGTCTTTATTAAAGTTTTGTAATTGCGTACTGATTCATAATGCTTTGCAGAGATTTAGTTTATACTTGAACTGATGTTAGACACTTTTTTGACTTTTTACAAAACACCTTATACATACCCTAACTGGATGACCTTGAAGTCAAGGTCATCGACTTAGAATTTTGTCTTAAAGATTTTGGTTAAAGTTCTATATTTATGAAGACATAATTTCACAGTGCAGCGATGATGGACTCAGTTGATACTAATACTTGGACTGATGTTAGATAATGGTTGATGGTACAGCTTAGCCTCCACCCCCCTACCCCCCCCCCACCCCCAACCCACCCCACCCCCACCCCTCTGTTTTTTTTTTACCTCAAGCTCATGGACTTGGAAATTTTATTTCATTTTTAGCTCGCCTGAACGAAAGTTCAGGAAGAGCTATTGTTGTCACCACGGCGTCGGTGTCCGCGTCTGCGTCCGCGTCCGGATTGGATGTTTTGGTTAAAGTTTTTTAAAGACCTATATCTCCTTAACCCATGGATGGATTCTTTTGATACTTGCACTGTAGTTAGATATTGGTCTAAAGTTTATCAGGGTACCACCCTGACCCCACTCAGTGACCTTCATGTCAAGGTCATGGACTTAGAAAATTGGGAGTTTTTTTGGACTGGATGTTTTGGTTAAAGTGTTATAAAGCCCAATATCTCCTTAACCCATGAATCGATTCCTTTGATACTTGCACTGAAGTTAGATATTGGTCTAAAATTTTCGAAGGTACTGCCCCCATCCCCCTCAGTGACCTTGATGTCAAGGTCATGGACTTAGAAAATTGTCTTTTCATTGATTGGATGTTTTGGTTAAAGTTATTTTAAAGACACATATCTCCTGAACCCATAGATGAATTCTTTGTATATTTGCACTGTAGTTAGATCTACAGAGTACTACCCCAACCCCGCTCAGTGACCTTGATGTCAAGGTCAGGGACTTAGGAAATTTTGGTCTTTATTAAAGTTTTCTAATTGCATACTGATTCATAATGCTTTGCAGAGATTTAGTTTATACTTGAACTGATGTTAGACACTTTTTTGACTTTTTACAAAACACCTTATACATACCCTAACTGGATGACCTTGAAGTCAAGGTCATCGACTTAGAATTTTGTCTTAAAGATTTTGGTTAAAGTTTTATATTAATGAAGACATAATTTCACAGTGCCACAATGATGGACTCAGTTGATACTAATACTTGGACTGATACTGATGCTAGATAATGGTTCAGGGTTTTGATACATCCTAGCCCCCCACCCCCCACCCCACCCCCTACCCTCAGTTTTTTTACCTCAAGCTCATGGACTTTGAAATTTCAAATCATTTTTTTTATTATTTTAAGACTTATTTCTGAGATCCTTTTGTTTATAAATGTGTTTTCATTATGGACATGCTTGCCTGAAGTTTTATGCATAGCAGTCCACACCACCATAGCGGCTGTGTGATGGGCAAGCACCAATTCAGGCGAGCTATGCTGTCAGGCGACAGCTCTTGTTATCCTTCTTATACATATCTGTCTTTTTTATCAGTAAATAGGGCAAATAGACTTAATGTGCGAGTCCTCAGTTTGTTAGATCTTGGGTAAAAAATAGAAAAGCTGAAGGCACCTTTGATAGCTTAAAATATTGATTCAAAAAGATGAACTTCCTGAAAAGAGCAGATTAGCGATTCTAAATTGGCACTGATTACAACACAAATCGTCACTATGTGACTAGATTTAACAGATATTGAAATGGAAAGGAAAGTGAGCATTCTTGCTTTCATATGGAGTTTGTAAAATCCATTATATATGCATAATGATAAAAATAATATGAGGTTGAACAATAATTGGTATGGTGGTAAAGATTATCAATATTTTAAGCTGAAAGGGCACTACTTTTCTTACATCACAGGCATCTCCAAGCCATCACAGGCACTTCCAGCTGATTTTTGTCTCGCCTGCGAAGCAGAGGCGAGACATAGGTATTGCTTTTCCGGTGTCGTCGGCGGCGGCGTCGGCGGCGTAAACTTTTGTCGAGTTTTTGCGTTTAGGTCATTTACTCAGAAACTATAAGGCCTAGAGCCATGAAACTTGGTTCATGCATACATCTGGAAGAGTAGATCTCAAAGCCATCATCAACATTGAGTCCTGACCTACATGTCACGGTTGACTGACTTTGCAAGTTTTTGTCGAGTTTTTGCGTTTAGGTCATTTTCTCAGAAACTATAAGGCCTAGAGCCATGAAACTTGGTTCATGGGTACGTCTGGAAGAGTAGATTTCAAAGCCATCATCAATATTGAGTCTTGACCTACATGTCACGGTTGACTGACTTTGCAAGTTTTTGTCGAGTTGTTGCGTTTAGGTCATTTTCTCAGAAACTGTATGGCCTAGAGCCATGAAACTTGGTTCATGAGTACGTCTGGAAGAGTAGATCTCAAAGTCATCATCAATATTGAGTCTTGACCTACATTTTACGGTTGACTGACTTTGCAATTTTGGTTGCATTTAGGTCTGTTTCTCTGAAACTATAAGGGCTAGAGCCATGAAACTTGGGTCATGCATTAATCTAGAAGAGAAGAGCTCAAAGAAATCATCAATATTGAGTCTTGACCTACATTTTATGGTTGACTGACTTTGCAATGTTTTGTTGAGTTTTCAAGTTTTAGTCTGTTTCTCAGAAATTATTAGGGCTGGAGCCAAGAAACTTGGTTCATGCATACATCTTTGCTGATTGAGCTCTGTTTTTGTGACAAAGCGCTAGCAGGCGAGACACCGCATTCCGCGGAATTCTTGTTAAAGAGTACAGCCTTATCAGGAGATTTCGAAATTTATTTTCGGAGCAACAGCTTTGCTTCGGATCATTGTGTCGAGATGAATGGATTCGGAGGCATTACGATTGCATTTTCGACCTATTCGACGGTCGAAAATACATGTAGTGCGCTGGGTTCAAATTCAAATGTTTGATCTTTCAAATTAATGGAAATTTCTGGTAGATACAATTTATATCTTATCCGTATCAAATGGCACACTCCACTTGAAATAACTCTCTGGTTATCATACACGTTCATAAAAGATGGATACCTACCTCTTATTTACAATTTTCTAAGTGCCTCCATTGGAGATACCTGTGATAGCTTACCGGCAGTAAGCATTTTTAGAATACCCCTTGTATAGTTGTACAGCCCTGTGGGTTATCTTGTATTTTATGGCTTATGTTATGGCTATCATATAAACATTACGACTGTTGTGCAAATGAATTTTTTATAGTGTATCATTGATTGTAGAATAAAACTTTTATAACAGTACTGGTTATGTTTGTTTGTATTTTTCTTTGTTACATTCCATGTTTATAGCTAACACCTGGACAAATTGAAAATCTTGCAGCCTCGAGAGATACTAATATTCATGAAGGGCAACAACCTACATCATTCGATGCGTCACTAATTGATCTAATAACACCTATTCGGAAAATCATCTATTTGGAATAGACCGACGAATCTCTATGTTGATAACTTTTCGTGAAAAGACTGCATGAACCAAGTACATTCTAAAAAGGGCAATGTTTCAACATGAAAGTGACTCCATAAACTGTTGTAGAATTCGCAAATACTTTGACTAAATACACCACAATATAGGTTGAAGCATATTTGGTCAAACTGTTCGCAAATCAACTGAATGTCAGAAGCTGACTTCCATGTAGTAAGATTGTCCTTTCATTGCCGTGTTTGGTACACCCAGTGGCTTTTCGAAGATTCTGAAATTTACAAGATTTTTTGGAAAATTCCGAACACTGGACCAATCGAATTGGTGTAATTTCTAAAATACGTCACTTGCTGATGACGTTGGTTGTTAGGGGTGAATCATGAAAGCAAAGCAAACGCACTTAAGTGGTGATTCGTGGTAAATACGAAAGTCTGAATAAAACCATAAAATTTAACATATCTCCCTGAAAGTAAGCAGACTCTTTATTTCCGTTATTTCTACAGTTTAGAATACACATTAGAGGAACATAGTTTAAAAAGTGTTTTTTAATCCGGAAAATTCAAATGGTGATTTTCTGCGCAGAAATCATAACAAAAATGTCGTTATTGAAAATATACTTAGTTAATAAGGTACCTTATTGCATTACGAAGGGCGCCCTAACATTTAATTGTTTCAGTCTTTCTCAATTGGAAGGTAGACAAGATGAAAACTGTAGCTTATTTTAAATTGTTAACAGTCTGGGGACTTGTGGATTTCCATCACGCATATCTGTGATGGTTAACCATGCACTTAAAATGAAGTAACATGATGGCTTACTATAACATAATTACTGAAATTACTGAAGGATGAAACGTGACGGAAAGCCACAACGTTGGTTTCTTCTGGTGTTATGGCTGACCATAACGAATCCAAAAACCCTCAAGTACTTGCAAACTGAATAACTGGTACAAAGTAAAAAGATGGGCAATGATCAGGAATTAATACAATCAAATCCCACATTTGGCTCTCAAAACCAAATGGGAAAGAAGCACATACACACAGAAAGTGACACAAGTTTACGAAAGACACGCACAGTTAACCGAATGAGTTGCTCTTTCCCAAACAGATGTTCTTTCAGCTACCCCAATAACAGCATCAACATCTATTTTTACTTATTTTTTTATTTTAGTTACAAAACAACACAAAACAGACGGCAGATTGGGCATCAATACGGGTGACCAAACCGCCAGAAACCATAGACAAGCGGACACAGCACAATATAACATCAAGGAACCGCAACAGAAGTACCGCCTTGGAACGATCAGCAAAAGATTACTGGGGGCTTAAACATGTTTTACTGGGCCCAAACCTCGCCCTCGCTTCTGCAGTGGTTAGCTGTTTGGTCCGCATGAAGGTTTCCTAACTCATCAATGAATCATCACCGGAAACAAACAAATCACGGATAATGCCTATGGTGAATCAGAGGTGAGGACTCAACGGAAAGAATGTATTACATAACATAACATAACATCGTTTATTTCGTAATGGAAGGCCACCGGCACATAATACATAGCAATTTGATACAAACAATAGAAGTGACATTTGAATACATGTGACACAATAGTAAGTTTTATCAAATCTTTTCCGAAAGTTACGTATTTAAGATACTTCATGCGAGTGTACCACGATACAATATGCCAGCAATCAGGCCAGTCTCGTAATATTATGGTCGTATGAAGCTCGAAAATGCCACAGAAATGGCAATTGCGAACGTCGTACGATGAATTTTGGTTGGTTGATTTGATGCTTAACGTCCACGGTAAACAACTAAGGTCATGTCGGGACGGTCAGTTAACCTAACCACACTATTCCTGGGCAGGCTTAGACCTCCTAAGCGGTTAACCAGTACTGAGTGCACATACTTTCGCCAGTAACTGACAACTGCCCTTCTTGAATCAGCAGGAGGAGAAACGAAAGTATGTGGCCAGACCGGGATTCGAACCCAGGACCTCTGACTTACGAGTCAGGTGCCCTACCGATTGCGCTACCCGGCCCGGCTTCGTACGATGAATTTACGTCATTTAGGTGCACTCTTACGAGAAATTGTCCGAGATTGCATATTAAATATACTGTTTGTTGTAATATAGTTGTAACATATCGTCAACCGGAACAATTTGGCAAATGTTTCCATTTTCATGAATTCAACCTAAAGAAAAACATTTGTAAAGTTCCGAGAATAAGTGCCAAAAATAGTTGCCGACTGTTTCAGCTTCATGAAACTTTACTGTTTCGCAAAAATAAAACAGTCACAAATATTTCTGGATTCACGGTATCAAACAAGATATGTATCAGTTTGTAACAAATCCTTTCTGTGTAAGAATGCACTTACTAAAAAATTAGAGATAGAAATAATTGAATGTTTATCAGTTTGCGACATAATGGTATTAAACATATTAACAGTTATTATATCTTTGTTCCACTGTGGCCTAAAATACAAATCTCTAATATCTTTATAAAACGGACAAACACAGAAAAAATGAAATTCATCTTCTATACTATATACGTTTCGTTTCAAACATAGTTGACAGAATCGTAAATTTCTTTCAATATTCTAATGTCTCTTTTTTTCTATCCTTAACGAATGACTTGAACATCGAAAATTTGCCAAAGTTATTCGAAGTAAATATAGTAAATCGAAAGTAAAATACATTTCAATTTCTAAAACCTGTTTAAATTTACTATAATATATTGATTTAGGAGACTCACTGATGTCAGAATGCCATGTTTGTAAGCAACAATCCTCAAGGCGTTGCTTAAATACATTAACAAATCTGGTAATATCACCAACAGTATTTGCTTCCCATACATACCCAAAACCGAATTTATAAAGAAATGCCCTAATATGTGAAGCCCATGTGAGTTTACCAGCTTCTGATAACGACCGAAGCATGTTGTAACACTGCTTTGGGTATCTATAGTTAGGCATTTGTAACAATTTTGCCCAATATTTTACACATTTACTCATGTATGTAACAGAAATTGGATACCTGCCACATTCACTAAAGGAAAGAAATCTGCAGTGTTTTGATTCAATCCAACAAATCTTTTACAGAATTTAATGTGTACCTTTTTTATGGTTTTGCTATATTCGTATCCCCATAGCTCTATAACATAGAATAGGTTATACTTTGGAATCAAATAGCTTGAATATATCTATTGGAGAAAAGTAGCCAAACTGACGTTGATATTGGAAAATTTTCATAACAGCTTTACAAGCTTGATGTGCTAAAACTTCTTCTGCTAAACTCATCAGGGCCACCAGATCGATTCGAGTTCAAACTAATTAGACTTCTTCTCACTTCTTCTTCGGATATCGGCTCTTCCAAATCTTCAGTATTACGTTCTTGCGCTAGTTTTCTGAAAATATGTCCCTCATCAATATCAGTTTGTGATGCGGGGAAAGCAAACAAAGTTTTAAAATAATCTACCCAATCACTGCTATTTATTTCATTCTTACACTCTGACTTAGTATAAGAGCTACCTATGATATTTTGCCAAAATAATTTAGGATTTTTTCTAGAGTCATTCTCGACCAGACCCAATTTTACAATTTTGAAACCCTGCAGTCTGGTCATGCATCATGTGAAATTTGAGACCCATGAGTTTAGTGGTTTTAGAGAAGTTGTTTGAATTTGTTTGAATAAGTCGTTTTTTGACATTGGTATTTGAGCAAAATTACATTGGTAAACAGAAAGTAGGTCACCGTGACAAAACTCCGCTACAGATTTTTTACATTTTTACAATTTTGAATACCAAGGTTTCACTGATGTTCCATGCCAAAATTCAGACAAATATACCCAGTAGTTCTGGAGAAGTTGATTTTGTTGTTTTTGCTATTTTTAGTAATGGCGGCCATCTTGGATTATCGACCTGACCCAATTGCACAATTCTGAGACCCTGGAGTCGGGTCATGCTCCATATGAAATTTGAGAACCATAGGACCAATAGTTTTACAGAAGAAGAGGCCGGATACATTGGTATGGCAATAGCTCACTATAGCCCTTTGGGCCAGGTGAGCAAATGATGGTACACCATTTGTTTACAAGGTGTAAGGTTGCAATGGACTAAGCATTGTCGAGGTAACATATCTCATATTCATATCTGAATTTCCTCAGAAGTAATTGGTGTTAATTCTGTTATATTTTTGACATAGTTTCATGAAAACAAGGCCTGTCAGTGGGACAGGTTAGCTCGCCTGACAGCGCCTTGAACGTCACCTAAAACACGAGGCCCAAATGGGCCTGATATCGCCCACCTGGCTATTTTGGCACCTTCTGATACAAAATTGGTCCAATTCCACTGGGATTTTCTCATTTCACATTTGCTACTTTTAGTAACAGAGGCCAACTTGCCTGGTTTATATATATTTGTTGGTTGATTTGATGCTTAACGTCCACGGTAAACAACTAAGGTCATGTCGGGACGGTCAGTTAACCTAACCACACTATTCCTGGGCAGGCTTAGACCTCCTAAGCGGTTTACCAGTACTAAGTGCACATACTTTCGCCAGTAACTGACAAACTGCCCTTCTTGAATCAGCGGAAGGAGAAACGAAAGTATGTGGCCAGACCGGGATTCGAACCCAGGACCTCTGACTTACGAGTCAGGTGCCCTACCGATTGCGCTATCCGGCCCGGCTTATATATATTTACTTTTGAAAAACCTGAACGCAAGAATTATTTTGCCACAAATTTCGTCAAAATACATTCAGGGCTTACTAAGATATTGTCATTTTCATGTTCTGTGCTATTTTAGTAACGGCAGATGGCGGCCATCTTGGAATGCCAAAATGCAAGAAATTGAAAAGGCTTCATGAAATAACCATTCGGACATAAAATTGGTCCAATTCCATTGAGATCTTGTAACTTCAACATTTTGCAATTTTTAGTAACAGAGGCCATCATGACTGGTCTATATTTAGTTACTTTTGAAACACTTCAAAGCAAGAATCATTTTGCCACAAATTTCGTCAAAATCCATTGAGGGATTACTGAGATATTGTTATTTTCATGTTCTGTGCTATTTCTGGTAATGGCAGATGGCAGCCATCTTGGAATGCCAAAATGCAAGAAATTGAAAATGCTTTATGAAAGGACTGTTCTGACATAAAATTGGTCCAATTCAAAATTGAAAATGCTTTATGAAAGGACTGTTCTGACATAAAATTGGTCCAACTCCATTGAGATTTTCTGATTTTCACATTCTGCTATTTTTAGTAACAGAGGCCATCACGTCTGGTCTATATTTAGTAACTCTTGAAAGATCTTAATGCAAGAATCATTTTGCCACCAGTTTCGCATACCTGTCAACTATTAGGAATTTTCATGGGGGTGACAGCGCGCGAACCAACATTTTCGACCATTTTTTTGGACGACTAAGCGCGCGGAGAAAATCTCATACATTTCCGTGGGGGAGACTTTTTTTTCTAATATAAAAGAAGGCTTACAAAGCAGTTTTGTTTCTTAGAGATAACTTCACCTTTCAAAACAATGCATTTGTAAAGTCTTATAATGGAGAAACACTCAATCTTTAAAGTTCTTTGTCAGTGTAACTACATTAAAGTCTTACAGCATAATTCAATTATGACTGATGGATGCTATGTCCCAATCGAGATAGGGTTGCAAGCCTTCGACGAATCCAGTGCTTTGCATGATCGTTCCTACCGCCATTTCCCAGGCTTAAATGTCTCTCGCAACAAGCACTGTGTGAGAAAATGACCATCTCACTTTTCTGCATGCAGGGAAACTCAATCGCTTGCGTATGATGGCATTGCTGACCATCAGGCTGTGATAGCAGCTGTCAAACTCAGGCCATCAATACAAAAGGTAAAACCTAGAACAGTGCATTTATACTCGAAGGCTGATTGGGACATTATGAGGCAAGAAATGCTTGAATTTCAGTTAACATTTCTCTCCACCTGTGAAGGAAAAAGTACGAAGAGCTTTGGCAGGAGTTCAAGGGTAAGGTTGAGCACCACATTAACAGGTATGTTCCCACTAAAACTCTCAGAGGAAGGAAGAACCTACCCTGGATTACACAGGGGATAAGGAGGAAAATGAATAAGCGAGACCGCTTGTACCAGGTACAAAAATCATCTGGGAAGGATTCGGACAGAGAACTCTTCAAGAAGGTAAAGTATGAAGTTGACTGTATGATAAAAACATCATACAATAATCACCTTGATAGTCTAGTTGGCATCATAGATGACTCCCCATGCTCTGACAGTCCTCGCCCAAATACCAAAAAGCTCTTCTCCTATCTTAAAAATCGTAGGCAAGAGTCTCAAGGCAGCTCGCCCCTCAAACAGGATG
Organism: Ctena decussata; assembly: GCA_963989385.1. Taxonomy (NCBI): domain Eukaryota; kingdom Metazoa; phylum Mollusca; class Bivalvia; order Lucinida; family Lucinidae; genus Ctena; species Ctena decussata. Next base: position 94,596,808 of record OZ022499.1, read on the forward strand.
AACAGTTATGAACTGACAATGTACAAAAGGCAAATCTACTGAATGAGCAATTTCAATCCGTTTTCACTCCTAAATCCCCATTAATGCTCAAACAGTTATGCTTACAGACGGTACAAGACCTTCAAGAATCAGGTCACTGCAGTCCAGAAAGTATCCCAACAGAAGCCAGAAATACCTACCATAGAATGCAAGACATAAACATCTCAGTTAAAGAAAGATAAAGCCTAATGAGATGATATACCATGCACAAGACATAGGTTCCCACACCCAAGGTCAAGGTCACAGCCAGAGGTCATAGGTCAAGTCATTCATTCTCAATTACCTAAAAACTACTGAAGCAAACTTCATTAAACTTCATGAAAAGGAATAAAACAGTGAGCGAATATGTCACAAACAAATTACGGTTCTGTTGCCCAAGGTCAGGATCATAGTCAGGGCTAAGAGGTCAAATCATATCCCTGAACTGACTCAAAACTGCTGAAGCGAATTTCACCAAATTTCACTGAAAGGTAAAGACAAATATACCCAGTGGTTCTGGAGAAGAAGTTGATTTTGTTGTTTTTGCTATTTTTAGTAACAGCGGCCATCTTGGATATTCAACCTGACCCAATTTTATAATTCTGAGACCTTGAAGTCAGGTCATGCTCCAAGTGAAATTTGAGAACCATGGGTCCAGTAGTTTCAGAGAAGAAGATGTTTGAAGAATTTGTTTTCAGTTGTTGACGGACAAGGCATGATGCACGATGAATGCCGGACGCTTTGGTATGACAATAGCTCACTATGGCCCTTCCGGCCAGGTGAGCTAAAAATGAAACGTAAAATTTTAACATTTTACTAACGCCAACGCCGCCGCAACCACCAACGCCGAAGCCGGGGGTATTACATTAGCTCTTCCTCAACTTCGTTCAGGCGAGCTAATAATGAGTTGTCTGCAAAACCATTAGTTTTTGTTGTTTATTGCAAATGTTAATAATGTTCATTATTCAGCTGTCAGGTTTTCACAGAATGTCAGGTCCTGTGTAGGAAGTTTGAAGACTTCAGAAACTGAGCTAAAAGCAAATGGTGGACAAAACTGTCTATGTTCAATGATCTTTTATAGGTCAAGGCCGAATACGCAGCATCGTTTTCAGTTGATCTTCCACAGATGCTACTGTGTAGAAAGTGTGATGACTCTCCCCTTTTGTTACTGAGAAATTTAGATAAACACAACAGCTGAATATTATGCTAACCAAACAAAAATTTACATGCGCATGGGTATGTGCGGGCGGATGCACAGGAAGGGTATCATACATGCCCCCTTAGTATCTCATAGGCGTGTTAAAAAAACACAATTACTAAATTTCAATAGCTGAATCTGTATTTACTTTGGCAAAACAACTCACAATAAGCAATAATAAACAAATTAATTCATTATATAAACACTTTATGCTAATACAAGACATCTGTAAGACCAGAAATTTGAAAAATAAATAGTATCTTCATAACATAATTCATTCACAGGAGACACCTAAATATCAGAGCTGGTACAAAATACCAAAACTGGTGACTCAGTATGTTAACAACTGCATCAGGCTGTTGTAAATATATCTAAAAAAACAAATGGCCCACAGGCCACAAAGCTCACCAGATCTCTAGCTCAAAATTGCTATCAAATTTGTATAGGCTCAAAATTGCTGTCACATTTGTAAAGGCTAATACAAAATATACAGCTAGAAAGTCTCAGTATGAGAGTCTGTTGAGTTGATTACAAAATACATAACTATTTTCCATATTTTGATTGCAGTAAATGCCATTTTTTAATTTTCCCCATCATAAGTCAATGCAACTCTATCGATGAAATCTGGGCCTTATCAGCCCACTGGCTTCTAAGGAAATAAAGTTAAGTGTTGTTTTTTTTTCTTTGTTTTTTTTGGAATTTTGGTTTCCATGGCAACCAACAAAAGGAGCAGTGGGCCAAAAAACATATAGCTGATAGAAGACTTTTCCCCATTACAAGTCTATGGGACTCCAAGTTGCCATAGCAACCAAACTAAAGGGCCAATTTTCATAAAAATACAAACTTTCAACCCCCAGCCCAAGGATGCTACAGATGAAATTTGGGCCCAATCCGCCAAGTGGCTTTAGAGGCGATGTCATTTAAAAGTGTTGACAGACGACAGATGACATATGACAGACGACAACTTACGACACGGATGGACGACTTACGACACGGATGGACAACTGCCTATCCTATAAGCTCTCCCTGAGCCTTTGGCTCTAGTAAGCTAATAAGCACAGAAGAGCTATCAGTTTTGTACGAAAACATCCTTTTGACCTGACATGCATTGCTTAAAAGCTTCGAGATATTCAAAACAGTTACCTAGCTATAGCCCGCACAATTAAATTATAACAAAAATTATCAGAAGACAATAAAGTGCACCTACTGGGAGCTAAACTTTAACAAGGGCTTGTTCAATAGAACAATACAGGCCAAGTGAAATGAGATCAACTACAGTGTCAGAATAAACTGTTATCCGAAGAAATCATGATCATGAAATATAAATCACTGTGACCAACTTTTACTTTAAGATCAAAAATCGGTATACACTTATTTTCCCAAGCTATCTTATCACACCTTAAATAGTCCTCAAAGTATATGGTAAAAATTTCTGGATCATAAAATATTGGTCACAGTGAGCATTATAGTTACCTCCTGTGTAAGAATGGCATAAAACTCGTGGGTCAGTTAAACATAGACAATTCCGGAATATTTTAGATACACAGACATGGACCCCAAAACAGAGGTGTGATCAGGTGCCTGCGGGGTAGTAAGCATCACCTGCAAAATATGAATTCAATGCACCAATGCTTTCAACATGTAGCCTGGCCGGGTAACGCAATCGGTAGGGCACCTGACTCGTAAGTCAGAGGTCCTGGGTTCGAATCCCGGTCTGGCCACATACTTTCGTTTCTCCTTCCGCTGATTCAAGAAGGGCAGTTGTCAGTTACTGGCGAAAGTATGTGCACTTAGTACTGGTTAACCGCTTAGGAGGTCTAAGCCTGCCCAGGAATAGTGTGGTTAGGTTAACTGACCGTCCCGACATGACCTTAGTTGTTTACCGTGGACGTTAAGCATCAAATCAACCAACCAACCAACTTTCAACATGTATCTTTTTTCCATACAAAACGAAGTCGAAAAAGGGCCATAACTCCCACAATAACAGACGTATTTTACCCATCATCGAACTTGACCTGTATTTTATGATTATATACCTGTGTATAAAAAATGAATTCAATATATCAATGTTTGCAAAAGATAATGAACGAAAACCATGTTTTCATACAAAATGAAGTTGAAAAAGGGCCATAACTCCCAGAATAATAGACGGATTTTACCCAACATCGAACTTGACCTGTATTTTATGATTATATATCTGTTATAAATATGAATTCAATACACCAAAGTTTTCAAAAGATATTGAACGGAAACTTTTTTCATGCAAAATGAAGTCGAAAAAGGGCCGTAACTCAAACAATAACAGACAGATTTTACCTGTATTTTATGATAATATATCTGTGTATAAAATATGAATTCAATACACCAATGTTTTCAAAAGATATAGAAAGAAAACCATTGCGTATGGGACGTACATGACTGTCTATTCAAGGGCCAAAAAGTTTTAAATTTCCTAGCATGAGTTTGTACAGGTAACAGATAATGGCATGCAAACTTTCATGAAAATCTATTTAGTACTAAAGAAATTAAATTGATTTTTTGCCCTCCACCTTTTCACAAAAGACCTATACACTAACACACACAAAAATAGCAATCAGAGGAGACGGCAAACCCCCCGACGAAGACCCCCATGGGCCTTGTTAAAAAGGGTGCACTTCATAACACATATAAGTAATATATTGTCATTCTTTCATGCTTCTGATTGACATTATCTGTTTAACAGATGCATGATTATGTAACACTCAGACTAAAACAGTATGCTTGACTGCTAAAAAGAGGTAATATCTCAAACAGCCACCATGTACACAAATGTATAGCATACGATATACTCAACTTTCGTGTGAATAACTTCTAAAGTACAAGCCCTACAAACCTAATTTTGAGCTCTCTAGTAAGTGAATTTGGACCAAGAATCCAAATCGGGGAAAATTGTTTTTTTTTTTTTTTTGGTTTGGGGAGGGTGAGGGGAGTGAATGTGGAGGGGTCAGAGAGAGTTAGGAACATAGGAACACTGATAAGATATCACAGCATGATCATCAATAATCTTAAAGGTATAAGATTATAAAAATTGTGGAGCAGGCCAGGGTTATACAGATATGATATGGACCAGAGACTCAAACTGCAGCTCAAACTACCAAAGGGAAAGAACTCATAAAGTATGAATGCAAGAGTTGTCATTCATGTATGAGACAAATCGTCTGGACCTGTTCTGCATACCTGAGAAGTATCATGAAAATATTTCAAAAGGTATTCAAGTTATGGAGCAGACACCTAAAACCATCAAAGGAAAATAACTCAAAAAGTAAGAAAGCAAGAGTTGTCATTCTTGTTCGCGACACATTGTCATGACCTGTTCTACACATCTATGAAGTATCATGAAACTACTTCAAAAGGTATTCAAGTTATAGAGCAGACACGAAAGCACACCTAAAACCATCAAGGGGAAATAGCTCAAAAAGTAAGAAAGCAAGAGTTGTCATTATTGTTTGCAACACATCATCATGACCTGTTCTACATATCTGTGAAGTATCATGAAAATATTGCAAAAGATATTCAAGTAATAGAGCGGACACGAAATCACACCTAAAACCATCAAGGGGAAATAGCTCAAAAAGTAAGAAAGCAAGTGTTGTCATTATTGTTTGCAACACATCATCATGACCTGTTCTACATATCTGTGAAGTATCATGAAAATATTCCAAAAGGTATTCAAGTAATAGAGCGAACACGAAATCACACCTAAAACCATCAAGGGGAAATAGCTCAAAAAGAAAGAAAGCATGAGTTGTCATTATTGTTTGCGACACATCGTCATGACCTGTTCTACATATCTGTGAAGTATCATGAAAATATTCCAAAGGGTATTCAAGTTACAGAGCGGATACGAATCTACCAAAAAAATCACCAAAGTGGAGATAACTCAAAAAGTACAATCGCAAGAGTTACCAATCCTGTATGCGACACATTGTCATGACCTGTTCTACGTTATATAACTGTGAAGTATCATGAAAATATTCCAAAGGGTATTCCAGATATAGAGCAGACAAGAAATGTTTACGGACAGACGGACGGACGCCAGGCTCATCGTTATATCCCCCGAACCTTTCAGTCGAGGGATAAAAATTTACATGCCCACAGGCCCATGCATGTGGACGCACAGGAAGAGTATCATACAAGCCCTCCTAAGTATCACAGAGGTGAGCTAAAAACAATGATTTTAAATTTCAATAACTGAACCTGTAATTACTCTGGCAAAACAACTCATATGATAAGCAAAATAATTCATTAAAACATATTAATTCCTTATACAAACACATTATACTTTCATTACAGACATCTGTAAGACCAGAAAAATTGAAAAATAAATTGTATCGTCATAACAGAGTTCATTCACAGGAGATACCTAAATATCAGAGCAGGTACAAACTAGAGATGGCAGTGGGCATGGCTTACTAAATACCCCCCACATTTAGCACTTAGTTTGCCTTGTCATCCAGCTTTTACATATACACCTCATTTAAGTTACATGTTAGAAACCAGAGGACCAATGGTCATGTAGCTCACCTGACACCTTCTGTCAACAGACACAATGTGCAATTTCGCCCATTTTTACAAATTTGAAACCAGTGGCTTATAAGGCATGCATATTTTAATTTTAAGATCTCAGTGAAATGGAGCAAAGTTAAAAAACATGACCTTGACCTTTGATGACCTTATGTCTTCATGTATCCATTTAGTTTAACCATTTTTTTCCAATTATTATATCTAGGCTTAAAAAATTTCTATGAAATCAACTGTTTAAGCATTTTCCCATATAAAAGCATAACGTACCAAAGTTGACCACGCCATAAATTAGGTCAAGGTTAATGCACAGTCATGAATTGTTTAATATATGTAGGGCCCGAGTCCCCAATCCGACATACCATGCTACAAGGTCATTGGAACTTTTGTTCTGGAGTAGAAGATCTTTCAAAGGTTTTTACCATATATAGGCACAGCGGCCATCTTGGTCATGTGACCATCTTAACAAACTTTGGTTCCTTTGGCCAGTGAAGCCCCATATGAAATATGGCTTTAATCAGCCCATTGGCCTCAGAGAAGAAGATGTTTGAAAATGTTGACAGGTGACAGAATCTCAGTGACCTTGAACAAACGTCAAAGAATGACCTTGACCTTAAGCAACATAATTTCTTTATTTGCCCATTTATTTAACTATATACACCAAATATTATACCTAACACTTAAATAGTTTCTGAGAACTCCACTGTTTAAACATTTTCCTACACAAAAGCATAACGTAACAAAGTTGACCGTGTCGAAAAATAGGTCAAGTTCAACCTACGGTCATCATTTGTATAAACTATGATCAGCTCGAATGACCAATGCAACATACCAGGTTTCAAGGTCATAGGCCTTTCAGTCCTGGAGAAGAAGATTTTTGAAGGGTTTTTGAAATATATGGGCGTGGTGGCCATCTTGTCATGCCCAAGACCATCTGAACAAACTTTGGTTCCTTTGACCCACTGAAGCTTTGTAAGAAATATGGCTTCAATCGGCTCAGTGGTTTCAGAGAAGATGTTTGAAACTGTTCACAGGAGAAAGAATCTCAGTGTCCTTGATTAAACGTCAAGGAATGACATTGACCTTAAAGGTAATTATTTCTTCATCTTGTCATTGAGTTAACCATATATAGCAAATATTATACCCCAGACTTAAATAGTTTTTGAGAAATCAACTGTTTAAGCATTATCCCATATGAAAGCATAACGTACCAAAGTTGACCGTGTCGTAAATTAGGTCAAGGTCAACCTACAGTCATAATCTGTATAAATTATGATCGGCTCGAATGCCTAATGCTACATACCAGGTTTTAAGGTCATAGGCCTTGAGGTTCTGGAGAAGATGTTTGGAAGGTTTTTACAATATATGGACGTGGTGGCCATCTTGGTCATTTGACCAAGACCATCTCTTTGTCATGTGACCAAGACCATCTGAACAAACTTAGAATCCTTAGGCCCACTGAAGCTTTGAATGGAATATGGCTTCAAATGGCTCAGCTGTTTCAGAGGAGATGTTTGAAACTGTTCACAGGAGACAGAATCTCAGTTCCCTTGAACAAATGTCAAAGAATGTCCTTGACCTCAAGGACATAATTTTTTCATTTAGTTTATAACTATATATACCAAATATTATATCTTAGACTTAAATAGTTTCTATACTTTCTGAGAAATCAACTGTTTAAGCATTTTCCTATACAAAAGCATAACATACCAAAGTTGACAATGTCGTAAATTAGGCCTAAGGTCATCATTTGTGCAAATTAGGCTGGGCCCGAATGCTAAATGCTACATACCAGGTTTCAAGGTCATAGGCCTTTCAGTTCTGGCGAAGATTTTGAAGGTTTTTTACAATATATAGGCGTGGCGACCATCTTGGTCATGTGACCCAGATACCCTGAACAAACTTGCGTTTTCCAACCTAGGTAGGCTCCATATGAAATATGGTTTCAATCGGCTCAGTGGTTTCAGAGGATAAGATGTTTGAAAATGTTGACAATGGATGACGGACGTACGACGGATGCCTGGCTATACTATGAGCTCACCTATGAGCGTAATTTACAGGGTGTCCACAATTTGAGTAAGGCCGATTTCCCTGACATTTCCCTGACTAAAATCAAATTTCCCTGACTAACGTTTTTGTATTTTGCACGTAAAGTTCTGACATCTGTTGGCCTCTTCCTCCCATACAGCCAACCCTTTCCACCTTTTACTTACAAACTGTAATTGTATTACTCTTTATACATGTATATTTGTTTGTTTTTCTTTGAATTTATTTTCTAATTTTCTTTTTCTACATCCATACATGTACATGTATTTTCAAAAGTTATTATACTGTTGGATAAGTGCTTGAAATTAAATGCATGTCATAATACAGGGAAATCTGTTAGCCTCCTCCCTCCCTACAGCCAACCCTTACCACCTTAAAGTTCTGACATCTGTTGGCCTCTTCCTCCCATACAGCCAACCCTTTCCACCTTTTACTTTACAAACTGTAATTGTATTACTCTTTATACATGTATATTTGTTTGTTTTTCTTTGAATTTATTTTCTAATTTTCTTTTTCTACATCCATACATGTACATGTATTTTCAAAAGTTATTATACTGTTGGATAAGTGCTTGAAATTAAATGCATGTCATAATACAGGGAAATCTGTTAGCCTCCTCCCTCCCTACAGCCAACCCTTACCACCTTTCTTACTATCAATTGTCATTGTATGACTCTGTATTTTTATTATTTTTTTTAATTGTTTTTCTTTGATTTTGTTTTTTATTTTTTCTTTAAAAAAAAAACAACAAAAAAAAACAATCTGCAAATGTTTGACTCTGCGAAAGATTTGGTCAGTCAAAGAGCTATTCATTGCACTCATGCGGCTAACTGTTATAGGTGAAGTGTTATCCAACTGATATTTAAGACAAATTCCCAAAAGTTGGTGACTGTTGCTCTGTAGAATGGTTGTTTAAAACCAATAACTCCAATTTGCTCTAAAGGTTTCAAAACATGGTGGAGCTTAGAACTTTTTGATCGCTCCTCGTATATGGGTATGCTGGCCATCTTGGTCATGACCATCTGTTCAATCTTCCAACCCAGGGAAGCTCTACATGAACAAGAGGCCCACAGGCCACAAAGCTCACCAGATCTCTAGCTCAAAATTGCTATCACATTTGTATAGGCTTGAAATTGTACAGGAAAATACAAAGTATACAACTACAAAGTCTCAGTCTGACAGTCTGTTGAGTTGACAACAAAATACATAGCTAGTTTCCACATTTGATTGCCGTGGAAACCAAATAGGATAATTTTCAAAGGATTTTGGCTATTTTTTTCCTTTTGGTTGCCATGGCAACTGATCAAAATGAGCAGTGTAAAGAAAAAAAATTCAGAGCTAATAGAAGACCACTCAAGGAATATTTCTGAAAATGTAAGCTCAGAATATTATCTGCAATGGCTTAAAAATGAAGCTCATTTTTTCCATTATAAAAATTCCATACCAAACATGTCCTTTGATCAATGACAATATAAATTTTATATAAATATAAATAAAATCTGCTAATATGATAAGTATGTCCATGAAGTCTATGCTTCATAGAGCATATGGTTTCTGAGAATATGATTTAATTTTTTTTTTTTACATGTTGGTTTCCATGGCAACAAATAAAAAGAGCAGTGGGCCAAAAAAACATATAGCTGATAGAAGACTTTTCAAGGAACATTTCTATAAAAGTTTTGTCAAAATATCTGCAATGGCTTGGCAGTAAATGCCATTTTTCAATGCCATTTTTCAATTTTCCCCATTATAAGTCTATGGGAACTCTAAGTTGCCATAGCAACCAAACTAAAGAGCGTATTTACATAAAAAAACACAAACTTTCAATCCCCCAGCCAAAGGATGCTACAGATGAAATATGGGCCCAGTCGGCCTTGTGACTTCAGAGGAGTTAATTTTTAAGTATTTTTTTGTAAATTTTTTACATTTGAGTTTCCATGACAACCAATAAAAAGAGCAATGGGCCAAGAAAACATATAGCTGATAGAAGACTTTTCCAGGAACATTTCTATAAAAGTTTTGCCAAAATATCTGCAATGCCTTGGCAGTAAATGCCATTTTTCCAATTTTCCCCATTATAAGTCTATGGGAAGTCTAAGTTGCCATAGCAACCAAACTGAACAGATGATTTTATAAAGAACACAAACTTTCAATCCACCAGCCCAAGGATGCTACAGATGAAATTTGGGCCCAATTGGCCCAGTGGCTTCAGAGGAGATGTTGTTTGAAAGTGTTGACAGACGACAGAAGACATACGACGACAGACGATGACGACGATGATGGACAACTGCCTATCCTATAAGCTCCCCCGGAGCCTTCGGCTCTGGTGAGCTTAAATAGCTACAACTGATTCAGTAGCTTCATAGGTAAAGACCTCTGAAAATGTTGACAGGTAACGGAACCTCTGTGACCTTGAACAAAGGTCAAGCAATAAAAGGTCATTATGATATTGAATTTTTGCCCAAGACTGAGGGAGTTACCCTATATCAAGCCGGACTAGGTTCAAAATAATAGACACTGATTCTAAATCATGATAACTTAAGCCAGTCTACATCCCTTTGAAATCATGAGGACTTAAGGCCTTCTCTTTCCAGTCTTTCTCTTTCTTTTATAACGTGAGAATGACTCTCTGCGTGGAGAACAGAAAAGTTGCAATTATCACGAATGTGTTTGCCAAGAGGCATTATAATTTCATGCATGTATAAGGTCAATCTTGGTCTCACCAGGTCATGAAAATTTGATTTTTCATAGAATTTGGACTGATCTCCCTGACCTGGGCTGCATCTAGAGAACTGTAACATGTTCAATGCCATCCATATACTCAGAACATTCGAACGATTAAGTGCTCCATTTGGAAGCCACAATGGCATTGCTTCTCCCATCATCAACAGGGTTGTACATGTGAATTGTCACATACTTATCAGAGGCTAAAAAACTTGGGATAAAACAATTTTTTAATTCACTGTTTTTCTTAACTTGCAAGAATGCATTAACAATTGTTTGTGCAAGCATCTGAGACAATGTTTCATTAGGTTTGACATCTGTAAAAGAAATTTGTCCTGGTCCATTAGGCATGTAATCATTCGAAAGTTTTACTTCGATAACTGTGGTACTTAAAAGTTCTTCATCCCCAGAACTTCCTGCATCACCTCCATCTGATCCTAAACTATCTGACTTCATCCTTTTTGCCAACGGTTGACCTTCATCCTGGCAGACTCTATATTCCAGCGTATCACCACAATATGCTGCTTCAATATCTTCACTTTCAGTCTCTGACTGTGTGGTTATTTTAACAACACTGTGATCCAGCAGAATGTCACCATTGCCATGCCAAACTTTATAGTTACCTGTAATTTAAAAAAAAAACTAGACAATCACTAAAGGTAATGAATGCCCCTGCCATATGCCTCACTAGATGAGTAATGTATTAAGAGGTATTTGTGTGAAATTATATCAAAATCTGTCCATAATAAAGGTGCTCGAGGGATGACAAATGTTTTTCTAAAAAAAAAGCATCTGTGACCTTGACCTCGGCTCTACACTGAAAGGTGAACTTAACTAAGATATTGTCATAGATAATATTTGTGTGAAGCTGTATCAAATTCAGTTAACAAATAAAGGTACTAGAACCTTGACAAAGTTTTGCATGTACCTATAATAGCATCTAAGACCTTGACCTTGGACCGACAATGCTGAAACGTAAATTTGTCCCAGATATTGCCATGCTAAATATTTGTGTAAAGCTATGTCAAAATCATTCCAGAGGGATGACAACATATTTTCTAAAAATAGCAATCGTGACTTGACCTTGAACTTAAAATTCTGGATCATGAAATAGTCTGTCGATGAATAAAGGGGCTAGAGGGATGATATATATTTTTCTAAAAATAGCGACTGTGACCTTGACCTAGAACCTGCAGTGCTGAAATGGTGATTTATTCAAGATATTGTCATACTTAACATTTGTGTGAAGTTATATCAAAGTCGATCCAGTAATAAAAGCGCTAGAGAGATGCCCAAGTTTTCGGAAAATAGCAATTGTGACCTGGACCTTGATTCTTCCAACCTGAAACGCAAACTTGTTCGAGGTATTGTCATACTCAATATAGCTTTGACCTTATATCAAAATCAGGTCATAAATGAGGCCGCTAGAGCCACAACAAAAGGTGTGCTTGTATATAAGCCACTGAAATATGGTCAACATATGTATGTCATTCAAGGGGACATAATTCTGCAATGAAGACCTGAATCAAAAGTTCTGTTTCCTTTATGCACATGTTCAATGCATGTCTCAGCTGTGCCATAAGTTTCAACTCCCTGCATCTAATACTGTAGGAGGAGTTGCGGAGACAAAAACAGTACTGCAAATGCAAGTGTAAAATATGGTCAAAATATGTATGCTATTCAAGGGGACACAATTCTGCAATGAAGATCTGAATCAAAGCTCTGTTTCCTTTTGGGTCGGTCAAGATCAGGTGTCCATAGAACCTTACACTAAGGTGAAAAAATAAAGTTTCAAAAGACCTGAAAATTTGATCAAAACTTCGTTGTACCATACATCGTACAAATGAATTAGACTTCAGCCGCTTTCTCAAAATTTTCTTTTGAAGCTACACACCCATCAGCCGTCACGGACACTACAAAACTGTTTTATATATAATTACTAAGACAAAAAGTACCTTAAAGAAATTAGTTATCAAATTTAATGCTTGTGATATTGAAACTATTGTAGGAACATATTCTAAAGTAGATCTGACCTCAACTGAATTGACATTTTTGACAGTAAGCGACAATTAAATGAAAACAAGAGCTGTCGCCTGACAGCATAGCTCGCCTGAATAGGTGCTTGCCCATCACACAGTCGCTATGGTGGTGTGGACTGCTATGTATAAAACTTCAGGCAAGCATGTCCATAATGACAACACATTTATAAACAAAAGCTATCTCAGAAATGTCTTAAAATAAAAAACAAGAGGCCCACGGGCCACAAAGCTCACCAGATCCAGCTCAAAATTGCTTTCAAAACTGCTGTCACATTTGTACAGGCTAATACAAAATATACTACTACAAAGTCTCAGTCTGACAGTCTGTTGAGTTGATAACAAAATATATAACTGTTTTCCATATTTTGATTGCAGTAAAATTTTCCCCATTGTAAGTCAACGCAACTCTAATTTGCCATAGCAACCAAACAAAAGAGCTGATTCTCATAAAAGATAAAACACATATTTTCACTTCCCCAGCCCAAGGATACTAAAGATAAAATCAGCCCAATCGGCCTAGTGGCTTCAGAGGGGATCATTTTTTAAGGGATTTTTTTCTTTCTTTTGCTTTATGGCTTCCATGACAGCCAATAATAAAAAGGGAAGTGGACCAAAAACATATAGCTGATAGAAGACTTCTCAAGAAACATTTGTATAAAAGTTTTGTCAACATATCTGCAATGGCTTGGCAGTAAATGTGATTTTTCAATTTTCCCCATTATAAGTCAATGCAACTCTAAGTTGCCATAGCAACCAAACTAAAGGGCAGATTTTCATAAAAAACACAAACTTTCAATCCCCCAGCATAAGGATACTACAGATGAAATCTGGGCCTTATCGGTCCAGTGGCTTCTGAGGAGATAATTTTGTAATTATTTTTTTTCCATTATTTTTGCATTTTGGTTTCCATGGCAACCAATAAAAGGAGCAGTGGGCCCAAAAATATCAACGCTAACAGAGGACTTCTCAAGGAACATTTCTATAAAAGTCTTGTAAGCATATCTGCAACAGCTTGGCAGTAAATGCTATTTTTCAATTTTCCCCATTATAAGTCTATGGGAACTCTAAGTTGCCATAGCAACCAAACTAAAGGGCAGATTTTCATAAAAAACACAAACTTTCAATCCCCCAGCCTGAGGATACTACAGATGACAGCTGGGCCTTATCGGCCCAGTGGTTTCAGAGGAGATAGTTTTTAAGTATTTTTTTACTTTTTGATTGCATTTTGGTTTCCATGGCAACCAATAAAAAGGCAGTGGGCCAATAAAACATACAGATGATAGAAGACTTCTCAAGGAACATTTCTATAAAAGTTCTGTCAACATTTCTGCAAAGGCTTGGCAGAAAATGCCATTTTTCAATTTTCCCCATTATAAGTCTATGGGAGCTCTAAGTTGCCATAGCAACCAAACTAAAGGGCAGATTTTCATAAAAAACACAAACTTTCAATCCCCCAGCATAAGGATGCTACAGATGAAATTTGGGCCCAATCGGCCCAGTGGCTTCAGAGGAGATGTTGTTTAAAAGTGTTGACGGACGACGACGACGACATACGACATACGACATACGACAGACGCCGACGACGACGGACAACTGCCTATCCTATAAGCTCCCCCGGAGCCTTTGGCTCTGGTGAGCTAAAAAAAAATCCACATGAAATTTCAAAGTCCATGAGCTTGAGGTCAAAGAACTAAGGGGTAGGGGAGAGGAGGGCAGGGCTAGGATGTATCAAAGCCTTTAACAGTTATCTAACATCAGTCCAAGTATAAGTATCAACTGAGTCCATTGTGGCACTGTGAAATTATGTCTTCATTAATATAAAACTAATCAAAATCTTTAAGACAAAACTCAAAGTCCATGACCTTGACACAAAGGTCATCCAGTCGGGTAAGTATATAGTGTTTTGTAAAAACTCAAAAAAGTGTCTAACATCAGTTCAAGTGTAAACTAAATCGCTGCCAAGCATTATGAATCAGTACGCAATTAGAAAACTTTAATAAAGACCAAATTTCCTAAGTCCCTGACCTTGACATCAAGGTCAGTGAGCAGGGCTGGGGTAGTACTCTGTAAAACTTTGGACTAATATCTAACTACAGTGCAAATATAAAAAGAATTCATCTATGGGTTCAGGAGATATGTGTCATTAAAAAACTTTAACCAAAACATCCAATTAATAAAAAGACAATTTTCTAAGTCCATGACCTTGACATCGAGGTCACTGAGGGGGGTGGGGGAGGTACCTTGGAAAACTTCGGACCAATATCTAACTACAGTGCAAGTATCAAAGGAATCCATCCATGGGTTAAGGAGATACTGGGCTTTAGAAAACTTTAACCAAAACATCCAGTCCCAAAAAACTCCCAATTTTCTAAGTCCATGACCTTGACATCAAGGTCAAGGAGTGGGGTGGGGGTGGTACCATGTTAAACTTTGGACCAATATCTAACTACAGTGCAAGTATCAAAAGAATCCATCCATGGGTTAGGGAGATATAGGTCTTTAAAAAACTTTAACCAAAACATCCAATCCGGACGCTGACGCGGACGCTGACACGGACGCGGACGCGGACGCCGTGGTGACAACAATAGCTCTTTCTGAACTTTCGTTCAGGCGAGCTAATGAACAAAATCTGCACTCTTGATGAAGCAAGTTTCTACCAAATTCCACTTTTGATTTTGTTAATTACTTTGCAGTGTAGTCAAAATTGTATGTTTGTTTCTAAAACTTACTATCATATCTATAAGGAACAGGCATTTTTGTGGATACTGTCGCCTCTGGATCAACAGTTATCACCTTTTTGTGATGACCTTATTAGCGTCACGGACACTACATAAACATCTGTGAGTTCTGTGCAAAGGTATTTGTACATTTTAAAAGTAATTTAAAAGCTCAATAGCTCTGCTGAGTGTAGTTTTTACTTCAGGCAGGTCAATCAAATTATGTTCACTTCCACTTATAAGTTCAGGACCTGGTAAACAGAAGCTAATAACTTCAAAAGATAAGTACCTAATATCAACACAGGGTTGTAATAAACAATAAACTGTATACAATTTTAAGCTCCTATAGTCATTTTTTTCTTGGATGGTATTTTCATGTTTTTATTCATTATTTGAAATAATGTTTGCATTTTTGCTCCGGCAGTTTAGATTTTTATGCAACGTTATATATACGAAAAAAATCTCATTTCAATTAAGATTGCCAGGAAACTTATTTTACCTCAATTCAGGTTAATTGTGTATGAAATTTTATTGTAATAATGAATAAGTTTCATTTTGAATCACTTCCAAACATTCGATTTTGATTTGATCTCAAAATGGGCATATGCGTGCATACTGAAATTGCCAGCTGATTATGTAGGGTCCGTGACGCTACCTGGGTTAATGCAAAGGAAGGACACGATTTTGGTGTTATTTTTGACCATTACTTCATACACTATTGACTATTATACTGTTACTTTTATATTAAAATCTGTTCTGACCACTCTAGAGAGATGTCAAGATATTTGTCACGGACCCTACAACTGTCACGGACACTACATTTTCATGTTTTGATTCAAAATATCTGAAGTACTTTTCTGTTTTGATGCTCCATAATAGGCATCATTACAGCCATACAGGAATATGACATAATGATGAAAACAGGATCTTATATCAACATCAAGAAAATGAGATATCTTGACTGTCACGGACTCTACAGAAATTTGGCTGAATTGTAAAGTCTGATTTTGAGCCCCTGGTATTTTAATTTCAAAGATATGGGAGATTCAGTAACTATGTAAATGAAAAGCTTCATATTACCTAATTTCAAAAATGTTATTTTGGATAAACGAATTAGTTGTTCTTACTTCAAAATCTCTAGCTCTTTATTACTCATGGTTCAAAACAGCAAATGGATAACGAGTGTGTGGTTTGAATCAAATTGCCATAACTTGAGTTTCATTATTCCGATTTCTTTAATTCAACAAGAGCTGTCGCCTGACAGCATAGCTCGCCTGAATAGGTGCTTGCCCATCACACAGTTGCTATGGTGGTGTGGACTGCTATGTATAAAATTTCAGGCAAGCATGTCCATAATGACAACACATTTATAAACAAAAGCTATCTCAGAAATGTCGTAAAATAAAAAAAAAATCCACATGAAATTTCAAAGTCCATGAGCTTGAGGTCAAAGAACTAAGCGGTAGGGGGGAGGAGGGCAGGGCTAGGATGTATCAAAGCCTTTAACCGTTATCTAACATCAGTCCAAGTATAAGTATCAACTGAGTCCACTGTGGCACTGTGAAATTATGTCTTCATTAATATAAAACTAATCAAAATCTTTAAGACAAAACTCAAAGTCCATGACCTTGACATCAAGGTCATCGAGTCGGGTAAGTATATAGTGTTTTGTAAAAACTCAAAAAAGTGTCTAACATCAGTTCAAGTGTAAACTAAATCTCTGCCAAGCATTATGAATCAGTACGCAATTAGAAAACTTTAATAAAGACCAAATTTCCTAAGTCCCTGACCTTGACATCAAGGTCACCGAGCAGGGCTGGGGTAGTACTCTGTAAAACTTTGGACTAATATCTAACTACAGTGCAAATATAAAAAGAATTCATCTATGGGTTCAGGAGATATGTGTCATTAAAAAACTTTAACCAAAACATCCAATTAATAAAAGGACAATTTTCTAAGTCCATGACCTTGACATCAAGGTCACTGAGGGGGGTGGGGGTGGTACCTTGGAAAACTTCGGACCAATATCAAACTACAGTGCAAGTATCAAAGGAATCCATCCATGGGTTAAGGAGATACTGGGCTTTAGAAAACTTTAACCAAAACATCCAGTCCCAAAAACTCCCAATTTTCTAAGTCCATGACCTTGACATCAAGGTCAAGGAATGGGGTGGGGGTGGTACCATGTTAAACTTTGGACCAATATCTAACTACAGTGCAAGTATCAAAAGAATCCATCCATGGGTTAGGGAGATATAGGTGTTTAAAAAACTTTAACCAAAACATCCAATCCGGACGCCGGCGCTGACGCGGACGCGGACGCTGACGCTGACGCGGACGCCGACGCCGTGGTGACAACAATAGCTCTTCCTGAACTTTCGTTCAGGCGAGCTAAAAAGGTGGTAACTCCAAAAGCTTCTGTCCTTAAAATTAAGCAAGTTTCTGCAATCCTTAATGGAATATTTCTTAACAAATAAAGCATAAAATCATTGCAAATTTCAATTGTAAACAGATACCGCTGAAAAACGCCATTTTTTGACCACAAAAGTTGCTAGTATAATTTCTAGCACAGCAGGACCAAATTTTTTTTTGCTTATCAACCTTGGTATACTTAGCCGAGTTTGAGGGCATAAAAATAATCTCTCTAACTGCTCTCTTATTAGAGATATGAGGTGATAACATGCAGAAAAATTCTGTGGACACCTGATCTTGACCGACCCGTTTATGCATATGTTCAATGCATGTCTGAACTGTGTTGCAAGTTTCAACTCCCTGCATCAAATACTGTAGAAGGAGTTGCGGAGACACAAACAGTACTACAAGTGTGAAATATGGTCAAAATATGTACGTTATTCAAGGGGACATAATTCTGCAATAAAGACCTGAATCAAAGTTCTGTTTCCTTAATGCATATGTTCAATGCATGTCTGAACTGTGTTGCAAGTTTCAACTCCCTGCATCAAGTATTTTAGGAGGAGTTGCGGAGACAAGAACAGTACTACAAAGTGTGACAGACGCACATACCTATGTATGTTATTCAAGGGGACATAATTCTGCAATTAAGACCTGAATCAAAGTTCTGTTTCCTTTATGCACATGTTCAATGCATGTCTGAACTGTGTTGCAAGTTTCAACTCCATGCATCAAATACTGTAGAAGGAGTTGCGGAGACACAAACAGTACTACAAGTGTGAAATATGGTCAAAATATATATGTTATTCAAGGGGACATAATTCCGCAATAAAGACCTGAATCAAAGTTCTGTGTCTAGACCTTGAGCTGACCATAGACCCCCCCCCCCCCAGCGGGAATTTTGGACACTATAATTTTCTGAAACTACATTATATACGAAACAAAATGACACATGTTAGCCCTCTGTACGTTGGGGCATTAACGTGTAACGTTAACGTTACTTACACTACCCAAATTTACATATTCACGTTATAATAGAAAATACACATTGGTATACAAATGTTAGTATTCGCCCTAAATAATGTTTGGTTTTGTCTGCTAGTACATAAATCGCTGTTTCAAGGTAATTGACATTGTTAACGATAAGTTGACTAACCCGTATAACGTAGTTTACGTTGTATTTGACGTTTTTCCCCTTCAGTGTCTAAATACATGTAATATAAGGAGAAAATTGTAAGAATGAAGTGAAGAGAAAAGTAATTGTCATATATATGACTGTTTCAATAGTCTAGTATAAAAAACAAACAAACTAAAGTCTTACAAAACTCATCAGCAGTCACGATAAATATGTAATGTATATAACCACAACAAAAATTCGAAAAAAAAAAAACAACCAGACTAAATCTCTGAATTGGTGGACTGAAGTTTATACATGCTCCATCAATCTTCTTTGATTCATGCACAGCTTAGATAAGTTAGGCAGCAGTTAGCAGTGGATATATTAAATGTGGACAGAAACTTATTTTTGAAGAATTAAACCTACAAAATGACGAGAAAAGCAAATAAAGCCAACATCAGCTGCATTTCATTTTTAATATTATCTATATTATGTCTTAAGTAGACACTGTTGTATATGTAAATATGAAGAAACACCCGTTTTATATGTCCTCAAACTATAAAAAAATCATTGGATAGTGTATATCTAAAATCAATCTAACAGTAATGTTACGTTACATATTTGTAATATGTCGGGGGATAAGATTTGTGAGTCATCTGTTATCAAAAATTTAGTTTCCGGGCAATATGAATTATTCATTGCTGTAGTATTAGCTTACCACTGGTCGTCAGATGGCAATTTAGCTCTTTGAAATGCACAAAAAACTCAGCAAGACGCACATAGATTGTTATAGCTGAAGCATTTTGACCTTGCCTTCAATTCAGTTTCACTTAAAAGTGACTTTATAAAGATGATATTTTTTTTAAATCTTATGCATAGAATGAAATAAGTAAGAGTTGATATATGCTACAACTGATTAATATTTAGGTTCTCGTCATGATGGGGATAAAACCAATTTCGCGACCTGTGCTGTTGGCTGAGCCATTCAATTACCCTACATACAAATATGCAACTGTGACTGCCAGCCGAGGCAATCAAAAGCAGTACCAACTCTCCCAACAGGGATAAACACCATTTTTCTATGCTGTCAGTCGAATCGTCATCCACGAGCCTCTTTGCACAGTAACTGCTTTACATAGATTAGCAAATATGTGTGGCTCCCGTGATCTTAACTTACATATTAATTTGTGATCTACATGATCTGTTTATGCAGCTCCCGGCCATCAAATACATTACAAACTATTAACAATGTGAAAATTTAA
Organism: Ctena decussata; assembly: GCA_963989385.1. Classification (NCBI taxonomy): domain Eukaryota; kingdom Metazoa; phylum Mollusca; class Bivalvia; order Lucinida; family Lucinidae; genus Ctena; species Ctena decussata. Next base: position 94,616,901 of record OZ022499.1, read on the forward strand.
GGCTGACAGAAAGTGACATACTTTATAACGCATACATCATTCTGTCATCAGCTTGTTCAGTAGTTCTATTTTTCATTATGTTGTTACAAATATTTAACTGGTCAGGTAATTTAGCAAACCCCATGGTTTTATTCCCACTTGTTGTTACCATCACGGACTAAAGGTGTTACGAAATACAAATTTCAGTCAGACAATTTTTCAATATGTAAGCAACTAAAATTGTTGTTTGGATATTGCCAAAATGCTGTATTCCATAACAGTATTTAATAAATTTGGACAAACATGATAAAATAAGCAGTAAGATGTCATAAATAAGCAGTTTTCAACCATATTCATTGCTAAAAAGTAAACAATATGGTAATACATGGTCACAGAGATCAAATGCAGTAAGTTATTTAGGTTAACCCTTCCTTGGCATGTATAGGTATGCACTATTTCTATTGTTTGATTATTTGCTCTTTAGAAATACTGTTTTGCTAGTTTAGGATATCGGAAATGAAGAATCCATAAACTCGCAATGAATACGTTGTATACGTTACTTGTTCTGCCTTTCTTTTCTTTTTTTTCTCAATATTATGCTGCAAAGCATAACTACAGTGTAGGCGAATACATTCTGAAGGAGAACAACTAAGATTTGCTCATAGATATCTGAACAGCGAGGACTAACATTAATATATTCTGTCATTTTCTTTTGCTATTTCATTATGTGTGCAGAGCTACTGGAACACTGTCCCTGAAACATTTTTGTCCAACTAAACGTATCTTTATGTTCTTTGGTGAATAGATGCTTTAATAGATGGTTGAATGTAGTTAGATTCTTTAAGAGATTATCGAAAGTATTTAGACTTTAAAAAGAAAGAAACAAAAGCATAGAAATATAGATCATCTTAAACATAGCATTAATAGATTGCTACAGTATGCTAGTAAACTGCCAGTGTCTCTTTTCTGTATTAAATGTTTCTGATACTATTCTCCCAAACTCCTGGATGACACATTATTGTTAAATACATAACAAAGCAATGTATTGTCACTACCATTAATTATTTTCTAAAGTTTGTTTCTTAACGGTAACTCAGCAATGTTGTTTCCCTTGGTAACGTAAAATATACGGTAGTCTTACAAAAGTAAGAATACGCTGCCAGCAAATATCTACATTAGCTTTGATGCAGAACTGTATTTGGCTTAAGTCTTCAAACTTCAGGTTTACTGTTCTGCTTTATAGTTTTTTCAGTGTGCACGTAAAAACTATACCAAATCCTGTCAGTAACCAAGGTGGTACTACATTTGCATTGTTAATTACTGATAATTTATAATTTTATACTAAACACGTCTAAAGCGCTTAGCTTTTTATGTTATCATACTGATTGTATATCATTTTATTCGAGTCCTATATGCAAAATCTATGCTGGCTTAGCTGCGACTTTATCTTTTCTGCTGTGGTATTTTGTTTATTTATTTTTTAAGTTGTATTTAACAAAATTTAACGTATGTTACTGTCTTTAGAACTCTAATGTACAAATTATAAAAGAAACAAACTGGGCAACGCCATTATGAAATACTTTTATCTTTGATATAATAATAATAACAAAGTTGCCAGCAAAAAACCCGTTTTACATGTGCAGAATATGTCAATGCCCTTAACATTACAATTTGTAGTATACTGGTTTTAATCACGTATACAACACACCTCATGAATCCCTAAGAGTAATAACTGAGAGAAGTGTTGCTAGGTCCAAGTACACAGTATATCATAACAACACCCAGACTTATATATGTTATTGTTTTTTATGTGACAGTGGGAAAAAACTGATTAAAGGTATTATAATGAAATATTTTAAATGTTAATGTTATTTACGTTACTTCTAGTAATGACTTATCATAGAAAATAAACCAGAATGCATTTTCTTTTATATTTAAAGATTCTTTCATGAAGAAACTGCTACCAACGAAAATAAAATGATTCTATCATCAAATTATGTGAGTTTACCAAAATAGCCCTCAGTAACGTATATAATTGATCATTATGGCCGACTAAAATGCGTTCAAAATATTGTGGAACTGTTCCTTGCTGTTTAGATAGGCTGGCATATTCAATATTACCTTTTCCTGTTGTTTTTTTAATTCATACAGTGTAGTTCAAGCACTTGAATTATACAGAAAGTGATAATTGTAATATGGAACATTTATAAGGGGGTACTGTGTTAAACATCCTATTTCTCCCAAAGTATACAAGATAGGATAATAATTTTTGCAGAATTGAAAAAATCAATAAATTGTCTTTAATACAGTAACAAAGATATGGTCTAATAATAAAGGAGTAACTTACAAAAAGAAAGTATTTTGGATAGAAATAACAATTTTAATGGAGTGTAAAGACAAATGTCACGTATATGACACCATCGATGTGAGCTAAAGTGACCTGTCAAACATCATAACTTTTAGCTACTGGATTGTTCTATTAGACTCCACTATAACTTTAAACATAGGAAAGTGATTTCTATTTTTTTATAATTTTTTATTATTTTTATTTTATGTTTATTTTTTAATGGGTAACGTTTGTAACAGGCTGTTACAGCTTAATGCCCCACTCGCCAGAGGGCTAACATGCTGCAAAATACTTCTAAGATGCTGGGCTTTAAGAAAAATATGGTCTACAAAATCCCCCCTGGGGGGGGGGGGGGAGGTAAACCATTTCTGGCTCATGGCCTAGTCCTTTATGCACATGTTCAATGCATGTCTGAACTGTATTGCAAGTTTCAACTCCCTGCATCAAATATTGTTGGAGGAGTTGCTGAGACAAGAACAGTACTACAAAGTGTGACGGACGGACGGACGGACAAGGGCAAAACTATATGCCCCTCCCCACTGCGTGGCGGGGGCATAAAAAAGCAAATTCGGTGAATTTATATCCCCGCCGAAGTGGGCCTGATTTGTTTATGGTTATAAGTTACATAAAATTCTATTCACTGGTTACTTAGTTCAGGCTGAACTTGTGGACTGTAAATAAAATCAAGGGCAAAACTCTGGATAAAAGAGGCATAAACTGAAGCTATTCTTAAACACTTGTCTCAGCATCACTGCACGATGATGATACATCTCCAATTCAGTTTCAAGAAATTTTGTTCACAGAAATTTTTTTCACAGAATACCTTAGTTATGGCTAAATTGTGGATTTTAAATCAATTCAAGGGCATTAAATCATGCACTATTGGAGCAATTATAACAAAACTGAATGTGCCCTGCTTTGTCATGACAATACTTAATTATTTTAAGTTTCACGAAATTCCATTCATTGGTTACTTAGTTATGACTCAATTTGTTGATTTTAAACCAATTCAAGGGCAATAACTCATTGCTTACTGAAGCAATTCCGACAGAGCTTAATATCAACCAATGTGATATGGTGATACATATTAAGTATAAGTTTCATAGAATTCTGTTCATTGATTACTTAGTTATAGCGATATTTTTCAACCTTAAATTGATTCAAGGGCAATAACTCATACATTACTGATGCCCTTCTGACGAAACTTTACGTGCATAACCGCACTATGGTGATACATATGCAGTTTAAGTTTCATGAAGTTTTGATAATTGGTTACTTAGTTATGACTCATGTTATAAATTTTAGTCCATTAAAGGGCAATAACTCATGTACTACTGAAGCCAGTCTGCCGAAACTTCACGTGCATCAGCGCCTTATAGTGATATGTATTTATTTTAAGTTTCATGAAATTCCCTCCAGTTGTTACTTCGTTATGGCTCCAGACGGATGGACATAAGGACGGATGGATGGAAGGAAGGATGGACAGACAGATGGACGGACACAGAGAAAACTATATCCCTCCGCCTTTGGCGGGGGATAACAAATACAATAGGTCCATGATGGACCTACATCCCTCACCTGAGTTATGATGAAATAACATGGGAGATCACCTATTTGATGATGATTCAATTGGACCAATTCTGCATTTTCCAATCTATTATTCTGACGAAGTTTCATGAAGATTGGATCAAACTGTGCGCTCTAGAGTGTATATGTTTTTCTAAGATCTGACCTAGTCAACTTGTTACTGAATCAGAATATTCCAGTTTCAAACTTCTTTTCATGGAGATAAACATTGTGACAAAGTTTCACAAAAGTGCAATGGAAATATATAAGTTGCTTAATACAGGTTGCTTGCTTAATAGAGGTGGCCACTAAGACAGGCTTTACTGTAGATATATTTTTCCCGGTCTTTCACTCTGTGATATGTCGTACTTGCTCAATATTCATCTCTTTGTTTGGCGGCCTATTTTATGGCTTGTACTTTTATTTATATCAAGTTTCTACTTGTATATTCACTGGTTTGATTTACTGATCAAATAGTAAAATGTGCATATAGAAAATCCGCCAATAATAAATTGTAATTTTAATTTCTTGCTGTCTCTTTTCATCGAAGCAAAATGACGCACTGAAATAATTTATATATTATGCTTAACATAATACTTAATTATTAAGTAAGGAATGCGGCTCACCTTAACATTATATAAGTACTCTTCTTCAGTCAAGTTAATCAACGAAACATATTTTCATTGACTGAGAATGTCACATGGTGCATATCTATGCGTATGCTTTGTGCGCGAATTTGTAATGCGCGAGATTTTGCCCGCCACATTTTAGTAGTTAAGAAGATTTTTGAATATTTTTCTATGTATTTCTGTGGTTCAAACCCAGGACCCCCTGGGGCGGGGCCATTTTTGACCCTGGTTCCATTATTTGAACAAACTTGGTAAAGGGCCACTAGACTATTCATCATATCAAATTTCAAGCATCTCCTAAGAAGTTCTGGAGAAGAAGATTTTTAAGTATACTCAGCGTCAATGAAAACTCACCAGTTTAGAACTTATGGCATATTCTGTTTATCTAATATATGGCGTATGCAACAGACAATTCAAGAAAACTTCATATTCTGGAATCGAGATAATATGTATACAAACCTAACTTTTTTTCATCAGTAGGCGCTGTCAAACTAACATCAAAAGTGACGTTCTTGAAAACTGTCAACATCAACCCACACATTTAAAGCGTAATAAATCCATATTCCGCGATCTGCCGGAAACTTGATTGCCAGTGTAGCGTTCTTTGAAAATGCTTGTTGACATACAACCAGTTATACGCTATCTAATAAGGACGTGATTAGGTTACACGTTACGTCATACTCAGGCTGGATTATTAGTTGGTGTTTGTCGCGCGAAAAGTCTGAAATTCATTTTATACAACCAAGCTCAACATTTTCGGATGGAAAAGGTAATGTTTCTACCTTCAGTTCCTTTCGTATATCCGTTGTTAAATGAATGTGACAATTAAGTGACGTTCAACTCTAATTCAGTTTATTGCATGCGGTTTTCTGGATTTCTTATCTATGGCGATTTGTGAGGCTATCTATTCTCCAGCAAATGCCAGCAACAAAGAATTTCTACAATATGAAATTCATACTAGTTCGCCAGGGTTTTTTAATTCAGAGCTTACGTAACATCACAGGCTCAGAGCGTATGTTTTGGCTAAATTTTATCATTGGCGTAATAACGTAGCTCAAAATAGTAAATATATAATGTAGATACAGTATTGTCATGAATTTGAAGAATATGTATGACATTGAAAGACTAGTGCGTTTTCATTGATGCTGAGTATATATTTTAATTTCCAACCAAAGACTCCCTTTGGTTCCCTTTGGGGACTTTGGTTCCTTTGACCCAGTTCAGCTCCATGTAATATGGCTTGAATTGGCCCAGTAGCTTCAGAGATGTTAAACAACATCGAAGCACACCTCATGGGTGCCCGATTCATAGAGTTACAAAGTCTTACAAATATAATATGAGGCTATTTGCAGTGTCAGGCTGAACCATTATCCCAGATATATGCTGAATACCTGCTAAACTATTAATCCATGTTGCCAAGTATGATGTCAATCTCTTAAACAGTTTTGGAAATACAAGGCAATATCAGTGAACCCTGAAATATAAGTCACAGTGACCGACAAATAGTATGAACTTATTTGCACCTGGTCAAACTGAACCATTATCCCATGTATGGTGGAAATCTACTAAATAGTGTTCAAGATATGTCAAAAGTCACTGAACCATGAAATGTAGGCCAGTGATCTATTAATGTATGAGGTAATTCGCAAAGTCAGACTGATCCACTACGCCAGATGTGAAGTTAATCTATCAAACAGTGTTGGAAATATAAGGCAAAATCACTGGCCCATGAACAAATGTCAAGGGCACAGGAGTCTGCATGGATGCTCCCCAGCTGCTGCAATTATAGGGATATGCTATTTGAACAATTATCAACTCTCGTCTCAAAGATATCATCAAAACTAAAACTTTTGCCTTAAAAATGGTGCCAAACACCAAAGTCAGTCAACCGTAACATTAAGGTCAAAGACATACAATTGTGTCATGCAGCTGCTGCAGTCATATGGATGTATTATGTACTAAGTATGATGACTGTGGCTGGTAAGTTTGTAAAAGATAGAGTTAAACATCAAGTTAAACACAAAAGTTAACATTGGTTAACCTGATCAAGGACGCCGACGAGGACGCTGACAGAGACGCGGACGCTAACGCTAACACAAGAGGCCCAAATGGGCCTGATATCGCTCACCTGGCTATTGTGCAACGGAACCATTCTGATACAAAATTGGTCCAATTCCACTGAGAATTTCTCATTTTCACATTTTGCTACTTTTAGTAACAGAGGCCAACTTGCCTGGTCTTTATATATTTACTTTTGAAACACCTCAATGCAAGAATCATTTTGCCACAAATTTCATTAAAATCCATTCAGGGGTTACTGAGATATTGCCAGTTTCATGTTTTGTGCTATTTTTAGTAAAGTCAGATGGCGGCCATCTTGGATTGCTAAAATGCAAAAAATCGAAAAGCCTTCATGCAAGGACCATTTTGACACAAATCTGGTCCAATTCCATTGAGATTTTCTAATTTTCACATTTTTCTATTTTTAGTAACAGAGGCCAATATGACTGGTCTTACAGTTAGATATTTTTGAAACATCTCAATGCAAGAATCATTTTGACACAAATTTCGTCAAAATCAATTCAGCGGTTACTGAGATATTGTCATTTTCATGTTTTGTGCTATTTTAAGAAACGGCAAATGGCGGCCATCTTGGAATGCCAAAATGCAAAAAATCGAAAAAGCTTAATGAAAGGACCATTCTGACACAAAATTAATCCAACTCCATTGAGATTTTCTAATTTTCACATTTTTCTATTTTTAGTAACAGAGGCCAATATGAATGGTCTACAGTTAAATTTTTTTGAAACATCTCAATGCAAGAATCATTTTGACACAAATTTTGTCAAAATCCATTCAGCGGTTACTGAGACATTGTCATTTTCATGTTTTGTGCTATTTTTAGTAACGGCAGATGGCGGCCATCTTGGAATGCCAAATTGCAATTAATCAAAACGACTTCATGCAAGGAACATTCTGACACAAAATTGGTCCAATTCCATTCAAGGGTTCTTGAGTAATTGTCCTTTTTATGTTTGTGCTATTTTTAGTAACACCAGATGGCGGCCATCTTGGAATGCCAAATTGCAATTAATCGAAACGGCTTCATGCAAGGAACATTCTGACACAAAATTGGTCCAATTCCATTCAAGGGTTCTCGAGTAATTGTCATTTTTATGTTTGTGCTATTTTTAGTAACGGCCCCCATGGTGGCCATCTTGGATAGTCAACTGGCACAAAATTGAAATAATTCCATTCAAGAACCAATTCTGACCAAATCTGGTCAGAATTGGTTGCATTTTCTTTAGATATTGACATTTGAGCAAAATCGGCCTTGTAAACGCTAAGTAGGTCACTGTGACCTAATTCCACTATAGATTTTTTTTATTTTTACAATTTTTAATACCAAGGTCCCACTTATGTTCCATGCAAACTTTCAACCAAATATACCAACTGGTTCTGGCGAAGAAGTTGATTTTGTTGTTTTTGCTATTTTTAGTAACAGCAGCCATCTTTGATTCTTGACCTGACCCAATTTTACAATTTTGAAACCCTGCAGTCTGGTCATGCTCCATGTGAAATTTGAGATCCATGGGCTCAGTTGTTTAAATAGGTCATTTTTTGACATTGGCATTTGAGCAAAATTACACACGTAAACAGAAAGTAGGTCACTGTGACAAAACTCCGCTACAGATTTTTTTCATTTTTACAATTTTGAATACCAAGGTTTCACTGATGTTCCATGCCAAAATTCAGACAAATATACCCAGTGGTTCTGGAGAAGAAGTTTATTTTGTTGTTTTTGCTATTTTTAGTAACTGTGGCCATCTTGGATTTTCAACCTGACCCAATTTTACAATTCTAAGACCCTGGAGTCAGATCATGCTCCATGTGAAATTTGAGAACCATGGGACAAGTAGTTTTACAGAAGAAGATGTCTGAATATTTGTTTTTAGGTGTTGACGGACAAATTCCGTGACGACGCACGACGCACGCATTGGTATGACAATAGCTCAATATGGCCCTTCGGGCCAGGTGAGCTAATAAACGCTAACGCTAACGGACACTCTGACTACGACGCCGAGGGTATCGCATAAGCCCTCCTTTATAAACCACACTGGGGTTTTATTAACCATAAGTCCATTGGTCCTGGACCAGTGATATTTGGGCATGACCAGTTGATGTCTTTGGTAGCTGGTCCTGCAGTTCTGAATTTGAAATTAAATGAAAACACGTGATAAAGACAAGCCGAAACATCGGGAGGACCACTTAAACTGTGGATAACTTGGTCCTGTGGACCACCAGTCATTCAGTCCTTCGGGAAATCCCTGAACCAAATATTACACCTTAGCTTTAAAATTTCTGAGTAATCCACTATTTAAGCTTTTTCCCATGTAAGAGCATAAAACGCCTAAACTGACTTGCCATTAATTACGTCAAGGTCAACGCAGAGTCATGATTTGTACAAACTATGATGGCCCCGAGTCTCCAATTCTATAAACCATGCCACAAGGTCACCAACCTTTCAGTTCTGAAGAGCAAGGCTGCGTAGCGCAATAGGTAGGGCACCAGACTCATATGTCAGAGGTCCTGGGTTCGAAACCCTGTCTGGCCATATACTTTCGTTTCTCCTTCTGCTGATTCAAGAAGGGCAGTTGTCAGTTACTGGTGAAAGTATGTTTAACCGCTTAGGTCTAAGCCGGCCCAGGAATAGTCTGGTTAGGATAACTGACCGTCTCGACATGACCATAGCTGTTTACCGAGGACATTAAGCATCAAATCAATCAATCTATCAGTTCTGAAGAAGATGATTTCTGAAGGGGTTTTACCATATATGGATGTGGTGGCTATCTTGGTCATGTGACCCAGACCCTGTGTACAAACTTTCATTTCCCCCATCCTACTGGGACCCCATATGTAATTCAGCTTCAATCAACCCGTTGATTTCAGAGGAGCAGGTGTTTGAAAATGCTGAGGACAGACCATGGACAGACAACAGGTGCCTGGGTATAGCACTAGAGCAAGTGAGCAGGGGCTCATGTATACCCCCGACCAGCGCCACCCCCTAATTAAACCACCGCCTAATGAAACCAATCTTATATATGGTATGAACCTAGAAGTAAACTTAGTCACCTATCAAATGGTTCCATCAAAGTATATTACAAATATCAGCAAAGAGTACCAACTCAACACAAAACTTTATTGTAAACCTTTAAGTGTTTCCATAACCTTGGTCAGCAGCTACATGCAGATGATGTCAACTAATCTGCATGAACACAGAGAAGTAAATCTAGTCATATATCAAAAGGTTTCATCTAAGGATGTTTGAAATATAAACAAAGAATGTAAACTTAACGCAAAACTTTAACACAAATATTCAAGTCTATGACCTTGACCTTTGGTCAGCAGCTATGATCCTAAAAATAAAATAAGTCAAATATCAAAAGGCTCCATCAAAGGATATTGGAAATATCAAAGAAGAATATAAACTTCACACAAAATTTTAACACAAATGTTTAAGTCTGTGACCTTGACCTTTTGTCAGCAGCAGCAACCAGATGATGCCGACTATTGTGCATGAACATAGAAGTAAACCTAGTCATATATCAAAATGTTTCATCAAAGGATGTTGGAAATATAAGCACAGTATGTAAACTTAATGCAAAACTTTAACGCAAATACACACGTCTGTGACCTTGACCTTTGGTAAGCAGCAGCATACAGATTATGTCAACTACTCTATATGAACCTTACAGTAGCCCTAGTCAAATAGCAGAAGGTTCCATCAAAGGATATTGGAAATATAAAAGAGAAATATAAACTTAACGCAAAACTTTAACGCAAATGTTTAAGTCTGAGACCTTGACATTATGTCAACAGCAGCATCCCAATGATGTAAACTATTCTGCTTGAACCTAGAAGTATACCTGGTCACTTACCAAAAGGTTCCATTGAAGGATAATGGAAATATAAGCAAAGAATAAAAACTTAAGGCAAAGCTTTAACGCAAATGTTAACGGACGGACAAACGGAAGGACAGACGGGCGAACAGACGAACGGACAGACGAAAACTATATACCCCTCGACATACTTTGTATGTCGGAGGTATAATAAGCTCACCCATGAGCCTACAAATTTGCACCCCATTAGACACCAATATACTCATGAAACATCCCACAATGTACCTCTGGTACAAGGGGCTGAAGGAAGGACTCTATAGGGCTAATTACAAATTTGTGGACACAGTCCATAAAATCCGAATGCAGTAAACTATTTTTTTTAAACTTAACCAATGCTTGTCTATATATAACTGAATAATTTCTCACAACATGAAGTAAATTCAGTGATTATTGGGTTTGGAATCTATGTTTGAATATACCAGGGGTTGTCTGTGCAGTGCACTCCAGGTTTTCTTAGCAGGAAAATGCAAAATTTCCTTTTAAAATAATCAAATATATTTTTTATCCCTAAAATTTCGGTATAAAACTTCAGCCAAGAACTAATGTGGCATCTCTCAATTTCAAACGATATGCATAGTCATTACTGGCATTTGATGATATTTTGTACAAACAAAACACACCATCATCGTCAGATATTAAAGATGAAAATAACATTTTCACAACATCTGCACACAATCAGCTTGTCTAAAGGTTCACATAAGCAAGAGGACCAATGGTCCTGTAGCTCACCTGAGCTCCTACTGTCAACAGACACATTTTGTCACTTCACTCATTTGTTACAAATGGTTTTAGAAGAGTGCGATTTTGACGTCAAACAAATCCAATACAGCTGTAAAGTTATACTGGTTACAAAACTGGTTAATAAAGGAGGTCACTAGAGCACCTTGTCATAAATTACATAGAAATAAACATTCTGAATAAAAATTGGATCAAAACTGTGCCCTCTAGAGAGTACTCAAGGTTTATTTTTTAACATTTGTATTAAGTTAAATCAAAATCAGTCCATAAATGATGACAAAGGTTTTCTAAAAATAGCAACTGTGACAATGACCATAGAACGCTGAAAAGGGAACTTGTTCAAGATATTGTCATACTAAACATTTTTGTAATCGGTCCATAAATGAAGTTGCCAGAGCGAGGACAAAGTTTTTCTAAAAATAGCAACTGTGACCTTGACCTTAGAATGCTGAAAAGCAAACTTGTTCATGATACTGTCATACTAAACATTTGTGTGAAGTTAAATCAAAATCTGTCCGTAAATGAAGGCGCTAGAGCGATGACAAAGTTTTTCCAAAAATAGCCACTGTGACCTTGACCTTGACCCAGAACGCTGAAATGCAAACTTGCCCAAGGTATTGCCATACTTATCACTTGTGTGAAGTTAAATCGAAATTGGTCCATAAATGAAGGCACTAGAGCGATGACAAAGTTTTTCTAAAAAGTTATATGAAAATCAGTCCATAAATGAAGGCGCTATAGGGATGACAATGTTTTCTAAAAATAGCCACTGTGACCTTGACCTTGACTCCAGAAAGCTGAAAAGCGAACTTGTCCAAGATATTGCCATACTAATCACTTGTGTGAAATTAAATTGAGTTCGGTCCACAAATGAAGGCGCTTGAGCGATGACAAAGTTTTTCTAAAAATAGCCACTGTGACCTTGACCTTAGGATGCTGAATTGCAAACTTATTCAAGATATTGTCATACTAAACATTTGTGTGAAGTTTTAATCAAAATCAGTCCATAAATGAAGATGCTAGAGCGATGACAAAGTTTTTCTAAAAATAGCCTCTGTGACCTTGACCTTGACCAAAGAATGCTGAAACGCAAACTTGTCCAAGATATTGTAATACTAATCACTTGTGTGAAATTAAATCGATTTTGGTCCACAAATCAAGGCGCTAGAGCGATGACAAAGTCTATGAGAAAATATTTTATTGCTCAAGGGCAAGTAACTCTGAAAAGAATGATCCAACCAGGCCCAATTTCAAACTGGTCCGAGATGTTTTGGCTGTCCTCAATATCTGCAACTTACAAGAAGTTGCGACCAAAAATGAAGAAGCTAGAGCCCGGACAACATTTTCGCCATTATAAGTCTATGGGAAAATATTTTATCGCTCAAGGGCAGGTAACTCTAAAAAGAATGATCCAACCTGGCCCAAATTCGAACTGATCCGAGATGTTTTGACTGTCCTGGATACCTGCAAGTTACAAGAAGTTGCGATCAAAAATGAAGAAGCTAGGGCCCGGACAACATTTTCCCCATTACATATTTCATCGCTCAAGGGCAAGTAACTCTAAAAAGAATGATCCAACTTGGCTCAAATTCGACCTGTCCCAGATGTTATAGCTGTCCTGATTACCAGCAAGTTACAAGAACTTGCGATCAAAAATGATGAAGCTAGGGTCCGGACAACATTTTCGCCATTATAAGTCTATGGGAAAATATTCTATCGCTCAAGGGCAAGTAACTCTGAAAAGAATGATCCAACCTGGCCCAAATTCGAACTGGTACAAGATGTTTTGACTGTCTTGGATACCTGCAAGTTACAAGTTGCGATCAAAAATGAAGAAGCTAGGGCCCGGACAACATTTTCCCCATTACATATTTCATTGCTCAAGGGCAAGTTACTCTGAAAAGAATGATTCAACCTGGCTCAAATTCGAACTGGTCCAAGATGTTTTGGCTGTTCTGGATACCTGCAAGTTGCAAGAACTTGCGATCAAAAATGATGAAGCTAGGGCCCGGACAACATTTTCCCCATTATAAGTCTATGAGAAAATATTTTATCGCTCAAGGGCAAGTAACTCTGTAAAGAATCGTCTAACCTGGCCCAAATTCAAACTGGTTCGAGATGTTTTGGCTGTCCTGGATATCTGCAAGTTACACGAAGTTGCGATCAAAAATGAAGAAGCTAGGGCCCGGACAACAGCTATGGGACCTTTTTGTTGCCATGGTAACCACAGTTTTAAACCAATCTGTACCAAAACTATATGCAATCAATCCCCCACCCCAACAATGCTACACATAAAATTTGATCAAGTTTGGCCAGCTACTTTAGCAGATATTAATGTTTAAAAGTGTAGACGTACGATGTACGACGGACAACGGAAGACGGACAACGGACCAAGCCTATACTATAAGCTCACCTTGTGAGCCTTCGGCTGAGGTGAGCTAAAAAACATAAAACCAATAGAACCAGATCATATTTTACACGAAGCATCATGAGACATAAACGTTTCAAGATACTGTATATAGGAAAGCTAAATTTAATTTCGTGCCATATTTTGGACCTCAGGATGGCAATGATGCACTTACCGTAATCGCCCCATTTACCGCACATGCCCCTATAACCACACACCAAGGCCATTTTCGGAAAAAATTCACAAGCGCACACTGTTTTTTTCCTTTTGAAACTCACAAAACGCATCAAGTTCAACTTACCATTACTGTTTCAACAGCGACAGTTTTCAGTTTTGTTTTCCCGACGCAATGTGCGAAGAGAGCAACTCTATCGGTCTAAATGTCAATCGGGCATCCTCGCCGATATTTACCGAGTTGGCTGAAGTGTTATGATGTGTACGAGTGCGAACAGCGGACTCGGATCAGCTTACACATCTGCGCCGTCTGATTAGCGTATTCTCTGTCTGCATCAACAATGGGAATGTAAATGTTGATCCGAGAAGGATCGAGCTTACGAAGTTATGAGGTTGCGGGGGTGCGGAGGCGGAACTGAGTCTTTGCCTTTCGTACATGCGAAAAGGCGCCATTTCTCAGAGCAATTCTTGTCGAATATAGCAATAAATAATAAATGTGCACGTGCGCCAAAGTGCGTTTGGGAAAGATACATGAACGACAGATGAGAAACCCGGGTTGCAAAAGAAATAAATTGTCATAACGACAAACTCTTGTTTCCTGACAAAATCAGTCTGAGCTGAACGAAGCGACCAGCCTGCGCATGTGCATGGTTTGTGCATTTAAACAAAGTTCGCAGTAGCCATAGAATAGGTTTATCATTGGCATAGCTGGCCCGTGGGCCTCAGGAAAAATCCGATCAGCAAACACCCGCATCACACAGTGCATTTGCGAACATTGACCAGTCCAACAAATCTCCAGGATTCGCCGACAGTTTGCAAAATAATTGTTTGAAGATGCGCAGATTGGTCTAAGGCTTTGCTGTTTGCACATGTAATACGGTACCTTTCTCATGACACGTTGCCAATATTTTTGCACCCTTGGACGTAATATAGGACAGACAGAAATAGGAGGGAAGATCAAAAGGACCGCATCTTCCAGAATTAGAATGTGTGTGTTATTAATAGAAGCCCGTGAATCTAAAGCAGACCCCTTGCGGTGAATGAATAGCCAGAGCACTGACAAACTTACCTGACGTGTTTAATAAACAATCACATATTAGGTCATCGTAAATGTGTTGAAAAACTTTCCTTTCTTCCGGAATATGAAGAAGGATGAAGAGAATGAAATACATGCATAATGAGGACATATTTAATATTGAGAGGTATGAGATA
Source organism: Ctena decussata (assembly GCA_963989385.1). Classification (NCBI taxonomy): domain Eukaryota; kingdom Metazoa; phylum Mollusca; class Bivalvia; order Lucinida; family Lucinidae; genus Ctena; species Ctena decussata. Next base: position 94,631,913 of record OZ022499.1, read on the forward strand.
TAATTTGCGACTTGACATGAGATTGTTTTTCTCCCGGAAATGCAATTTAGATAGTTCGAACACTAAATATTTTCATGACACTTCGAACACCCCGATTAACTGTTCGAACTAAATGAGAATTAACCGTATCCATTTTCCAAAAACATCTTTACAGTAGACAATGACCGTTTGTTGTTTTTTTCGTTCTGAGCGTGCGGTTATTAGAAACTTTTTTAACCACATCCTTTTGTTGCAATTTTGAAAAAGTTAAGCGCACCGTGCGGTAAATGGGGCGATTACGGTATTCTATAAATACATTTTACACCTCAAAACTGAGCCCAAAAATGTTTACACTATATCAGAAGCTGTGCATTATAGAACCTGAGTGAAAACTTGTGACTGTCTTATTACTCTATTCCTCGTTTTGTGACTGTCTTATTACTCTATTCCTCGTTTTATATAAATGCTGAAATTGTCATTTTAGTGTCATGATTTCCTTAGAAGAGCTTAACACTTCACATATTGAGCGCTAGCATACCACAATTTATTGGAATATTCTGTGCTTCAAAATCTGTGGATCTGGAACTTTATTTGTTGCTTTTATGCAGAATATGGTGTGAATCAAATATCTTGTTTAAAGGTAGGTTCCTGTACTTTGGAATGCATCATAATTTTGATGATCTTTCATCTAAGTTGTCAGAAAGCTCTTATAAAAGGGAATGGATAAGTTTCACTAAAAATGTAAATCAAAAAAACATTAGAAAAGTTGTTTTGCAAGGGATTTCCTAACTCTGCTTTGCACACCAGTTAGCGCTATTTTCAGCTCGCGCCAAAAATAGATAACGCAGTTGACATCATGCTGCATTGCATTTTGGGATAGTTTTAACCCATCTGCCATGCCAGGACCTCTAGGAGAGCTCACGGCAAGGGAAAATTGACCTTTGGAGAATGGCATCAGCAATCACGCACTTACAGACATAATAAACATAGTTATTTTTAGAACTGGAATTCCAACGAAAGAAAATAAACCAAAAAGAAAAACAACTATTTTCTTCAACAGCTGACGAGTTTCTCAGTAGTACAAATACAGAGAAATAAGAGAATTCAATACTGCTCAGAAAAAGACAAAATTATTTTGTGGACATAATTGTTATCGCTAGTCCAGGAACCTACCTTTAAAAGGAATATAGCAAGAAAAAATCAGTTTTGTGCCAGGAAAATGGTATTTGTTGTCTGAATACGGGAATGAATATACAAAGAAAATATCATATTGTCAAATTGTGGAATAGTAGAGTGAAAGAAAATATCATATTGACAATTGTGGAATATAGTAGAGTTTTATAAAAGTTCATTGCTAGTGAGAATAGGATAGAATTCTTTACAAATCTTATTTTCATCAAACAAGTTTGTGACAAACCAATGAAGTGAAAACTTTCCATAGTCAAAGAAAATATATGTCAGTTAAAAGAATAATTGTGAGAGAAATGAGTGCCAGCATGGCTAGCAACAAGGATGAACAGCTTACAGTGAATGACACTGAGACAATAATCACAAGAGAGTTAACAAATTCACAGGAAAGTATTAACACAGAAAATCGTGAAAGCGATTTGAGTATGTTTTCTGAGAACATTTCTGAAATAAGTGGAAATTGTTCTGCTGAGATAGCAGACCCATTTGACTGCATCTTTTACCATATCATGCCATCTAAGTCAAAGGAAATGACATGTATATTTTTCTACACAAAGCCTCTATTCAATAGCATCATAGCAGTACTGGAGAAAGAGTTTAAATTTCCAGAGAACAGAGGCGGAAAATTTTCCTTAACAAGAGGGCCAAGTGGCCCTGAATCGCTCACCTGAGCAAAAAGGTTAAAGGTCAAACTAGGGTCACCATTTGAACAAACCTGATAGTTTGCAACCATTTGCAAATGGTGCTGAAGAAGAAGATTTTTGAATATTTTTCTATATATTTCTATGGTTCAAACCCAGGACCCCATGGGGCGGGGCCATTTTTACCCTGGTGCCATCACTTTAACATACTTGGTAAAGGACCACTAGGCAATGCATCATACCAAATTTCAAGCATCTACATTATGGGGTTCTGGAGAAGAAGATTTTTAAGTATATTTTAATTTTGAACCAAAGACTCCCTACCCCAGGGCCATTTTGGATCCCAGGGCCCCCATTTACACAAACTTTGTAGGAGTCCACCAGGCAATGCATCATACAAAATTCAAGCATCTGAGCCAAGTGATCTGAAGAAGAAGAGTTTTGAATATTTTTCTATGTATTTCAATGGTTCAAACCTGGGACTCCTTGCCCCAGGGCAATTTTGGACACTGGGACCACCATTTAAACAAACTTGATAAAGGACTATAAGGCAATCCTACATTCCAAATGTCAAGCATCTGAGCCAAGTGGTTCTGAAGAAGAAGATTTTTGAATATTCTTACGACATTGCTGCTGCAACAAACGGACCAAAGCATAGCTGGAAAAATTCCGGACGTTTGCTGGGATTCGAACCTGGAACTCCCGGGAGATAGTCCAATGCTCTAACCACTGAGCCAAAGAGTTAACTCCCTGACGCAGCTGTCAGAGATTGAATACATACGAAGCTATGCGCAAATCTACTACAGTAGATAATTGAAGGTAGGAGAGTTGGCCCGTAACAATAGTTTTCTATGTATTTCTATGGCTCAAACCCAGGACTCCCTGGGGCGGGGCCATTTTAGACCCTGGGGTCATCAATTGAACAAACTTGGTAAAAAAACTACTAGGCAATGCTTAATACCAAATTTCAAGCATATGAGCCATGTGGTTCTGAAGAAGAAGATTTTTTGAATATTTTTCTATGTATTTCTATGGTTCAAACCTAGGACTCCCTGCCGCAGGGCCATTTTGGACCCTGGGGCCACCATTCAAACAAACTTGGAAAGGGCTACTAGGCAATGCATCATACCAAATTTCAAACATCTAAGCTTGAGGTTCTGAAGAAGAAGATTTTTGAATATTTTTCTTTGCATTTCTATGGTTCAAACCTTGGACTCCATGCCAAGGGGCCATTTTGGACCCTGGGACCACCTTTTGAACAAACTTGGTCGAGGATCACTAGGCAATACTATATACCAAATTTCAAGCATCTGAGCCAAGCAGTTCTGGAGAAGAAGATTTTTAAATATATTTCTATGTATTTCTATGGTTCAAACCGAGAACCTCCTGGGACAGGCCAGTTTGGACCCTGGGGCCATCATTTGAACAAACTTGGTGAAGGACCACTAGGCAATGCGAAATACCAAATTTCAAACATCTGAGTCGAGCAGTTCTGAAGAAGAAAATTTTTGAATATTTTTCTATGTATTTCTTTGGTTCAAACCTGGGACTCTCTGCCCCGGGGCTATTTTGGACCCTGGGGCCACCATTTGAACAAACTTGGTAGAGGACCACTAGGCAATGCTACATTCCAAATTTCAAGCGTCTGAGCCAAGCAGTTCTGGAGAAGAAGATTTTTAAGCATATTTTATGTTCGAACCCAAGACCCCCTGCCCCAGGGCCATTTTGGACCCTGGGGCCACCATTTGAACAAACTTGGTAGAGGATCATTAGGCAATACTATATACCAAATTTCAAGCATCTGAGCCAAGCAGTTCTGGAGAAGAAGATTTTTAAGTATATTTTAGTCTCGGACCCAAGACCCCCTGCCCCAGGGCCATTTTGGACCCTGGGGCCACCATTTGAACAAACTTGGTAGAGGATCACTAGGCAATACTATGTACTAAATTTCAAGCATCTGAGCCAAGCAGTTCTTGAGAAGAAGATTTTTAAGTATATTTTAGTCTCGAACCCAAGGCCACCATTTGAACAAACTTGGTAGAGGATCACTAGGCAATACTATATACCAAATTTCAAGCATCTGAGCCAAGCAGTTCTGGAGAAGAAGATTTTTAAGTATATTTTAGTCTCGAACCCAAGACCCCCTGCCCCAGGGCCATTTTGGACCCTGGGGCCACCATTTGAACATACTTGGTAGAGGTCCACTAGACAATGCTTCATACCAAATATCAAAGCCCTAGGCCTAGCGGTTTCAGAGAAGATGTCATTTAAAGCAAATTGTTGACGACGCACGACGCACGACACACGACGGACACTGGGTGATCACAATAGCTCACCCTGAGCCTATGGCTCAGGTGAGCTAAAAACACATGTTGAAGGGAAAAAATGTATCCTTCAGTTGGATTTAAAAGAAATGACAATTAGTGTCAGTGGTCCGGGCCAGGCAGTCTGGTGTGAGAAAAACTTTAGGAAGCTGTCTGTGAACATATTCACTAATTTTGTTGAACAAACAAAATCTGTCCTGGATATCAGCCATAATTCAAGTGCCAGTGTATTAATCCAAAATTCAAACAATTCAGTCAATGTGGAGCATGACAGTACTTCATCCATGCAGCAGACCAGCAATGTAAGACCAATGTTAAATACTGACACAGAGTCTCCTCTGATGACAAACATCTCAGCTATGATGGACATGATCCATTCTTTGCAAGGAGAGGTAGCAACACTGACAGCAAAAGTAAATCAGCTGGTTTCACAAGCAGCAAATAATTTATACAGGACTGTTGATGAGACATACATGAGCAAGACAGAAGAAGCCCTCACTACTAATATAAACATATCCTCCGAACATGTTGATACTGAATCTAGAGTACAGGTACAGAATGATGTCATAAATATCCCTAGTGGGGATGAACCATCAAATATAAATGGGCATCCAGTTACCGTCAGTTCAAAAACTACAGATGAACAGCATTCAGAACCACAGCCTCGTGACCTACAGACAGAGCTTTATAGCACTGTATTAAGAACATCAACTCCTAGGCAAAAGAATCAGCAGATAGAGCAGAGACCTGGCCCTGTTCCGAGGCAAAGGCAAAGAACAGACAAAGCAAGGCAGAGTCCCAGACCAGTTCCCAGGAACTCTACACAAAACACCTTACCTCCACAGAAAATTCTCTTAATAGGTGACTCAATATTATCACCAGTCAATCCAAAAGGTCTGAAACAAAATGTGTTTAAAAACGCAATCTCGGGGGCAACAATTAACGCCGTTTTTGACAGAGTAAAGATGTTTGATATGAAGCAATTTTCTCACATAATTGTCTATGTGGGTGGCAATGATGCCTCCAGCAGAACCGATATGGAACTGTTTGAAGAGATCTATGATCAGCTTATTCAGCATTTGAACCAAATGAACAATAACTGTCATATTGTACTTTGCAACACCTGCCCAAGAGGAGATACTGGTACATCTGAGATAAATGACATTATAAAGGGACTATCAGACCAGCATAACACAGACTTTATAGACCTAAACAGGGCATTTCACGATAAAAATGGGTATATAATTGACAGTTATTATAACATGGACTCCATTCATCTCTCATCCTCTGGAGTGAAGCGCTTGTTGGGAACCATTGATAGAGATGTGGCCATTGTACATGACTTTGAAAGCTGTTCTTATGCAAGCCGCAGTCCACGTTTGTACAGACACCGAAAGTCTCCACACAGCTATACTAGGAATAGCAGACATGGATACAGAATAGAAAAAGACATCCCATGCTATAAGTGTGGAGAAATGAATCACGATACTAGTCAGTGTCGACACACAGAACAATTAAAGTGTTTTCACTGTGGTTTCTATGGACATAAAACAGGAAGATGTCTAAGGAAATAGGGGTTCGGCAATGATGCCTGTACTATGAATGAATCCATTACATTTAGAAATAGATATTCACCTTTAAACAGTGTTTGTTCAGAATGTGATTTTACAAGCTGTCAGTGTTTTAGCACTAAGACTTCTGATAACCTGAGTATGAATACTAGAATGCTATTATCTACATCAATCAGTCAATATGATTCTATACAACCTTTAAGCACTCAAAATAGTTATGACAAAACAGAAACTGAAAGTATATTAGAGGATATGTTGTTTTCAAATGAAATTTTTCAGCATGATAGTCCATCCATGAGGCCCTCTGATTTTAATGATGACGCTTGATTGTTTTCAAATGATTTTTTTCTGCATGATAGTCCATCCACGAGGCCCTCTGTTTTCAATGATGACACTACATTTATGCATAGTTCTTGCATGTCTATAGATAATTCAAATGTTATTATAGGTTCTCCAGTAGAAGTTACTCAGCCCAGCAACAGTATTCAGTCTAAAGATACAAATACAAGCTCCTCGTCTAGTGAAATTTCATCTAGTGGCAATGAGTCTTCTCTACAGCATTCTCGGGCAAGTGAAAATTCCATCTCCACACAAAATGATCAGTATGCATCTGCAGATATTCTTAATCTTGGTTTTAAGTGTAAAGGATTTAGGATGGGGCACATAAACATTCAAGGTATTAGTAATAAAATTGACCAGGTAAAATTACTTATGCAGTCTGAACACAATGAAATCCATATCATGGGCCTTAGTGAGACCAAACTGAATAATGTCCATCTGGATCAGCCATTTGCTATTCCAGGATATCAGAAGCCCTTCAGGAGAGATTGAAAAGAAAAGGGTGGGGGAGGAATCTTAGTATATGCTAAAGAAGGAATATCTTGCTGCCAACGGTCTGATTTGGAAGCTAGTAACCTTGAATGTATATGGGTTGAAGTGAAACCTGTCAAAAGTAAGTCATTTTTGGTTGGAAATTTATACAGACCCCCTAATTCTAACATCCAGTGGAATGATTTTTTCGAAAACTGCTTAGAAAATGTATTGAAAGAAGAAAAAGAAGTTTATATATTGGGAGATTTCAATAGAGATCTTTTAAATGAACAGATCAATAAAACATGGATTGATTATATAGAGCCATTTGGTTTAATTCAACTTGTCACACAAGCTACAAGGGTAACAGCTAACACTCAAACGTTGATAGATCATATTTATTCAAATTGCCCAGAAAATGTTAACTCCATAGATGTACCTAAAACTGGACTGAGTGACCACTTTCCCATATTTTTTACTGGTAAAATGCATGTTCATCCCCCCAAGAATAATCACTATGTTATTTCTTATAGATCTTTCAAGAACTTCGATGAAACAAAATTTATTAATGACCTTCAGGCTGTCCCTTGGGATATAATTCGTTTATTTGAAGATACTGATGAGGTTCTCGAGGCATGGTCCGATCTTTTCCTAGAAGTTATAGATAAACATGTACCGATAAAGCAACAAAGGGTCAAGCATAAAAACCAGCCACAATGGATAACCCCAGAAATATTGGATGCTATAAAGAGCAGAGATAGGCATAAGGCACTGGCAAATGAAAATGAGTACAAGATTTGGCGCAATAAAGTTACGCAACTTATAAGAAATGCAAAAAAAGAAAAATATCAAACATTTATAGAAAACAATAAAACTAAGCCTGGCAGTATCTATAAAATTTTTCGAGAGATAGGTGCAGGAAAGGAAATTCACAAGCAGTCCCCATTAGCATCATTGGATAATGAAAATGGCTCACTTACCCAAGATCCCAGTGAAATTGCAAATACTTTTAATGACTTTTTTGTCAATGTTGCTGCAAATATTAAAGAACCAGTTGTACATGCTAGTCATGAAAAGTTAAGAGAATTTTGCCAAAGTAAGCTTTTGCCAGATACAAAATTTCATATTCCAAATATTGAAAAAGATAAGGTATTAGAATACCTAAATAACATGGATACAAGCAAAGCCACAGGTGCAGACAATATTGGGCCTCGCTTACTTAAAGTTGCTGCTCCCTATATTGCGGATGATGTTACCTTCATTTGTAATCAAAGTATTAAAAATTCTTGTTTTCCAAATAAGTGGAAAGAAGCTAAGGTTTGCCCCCTTCACAAAAGTGGTCCTCATGAATATGTGAACAACTATCGTCCAATATCAATATTACCTATTTTATCAAAAGTACTTGAAAAGCATGTACATGATAGCCTTTTAACCTATTTAAATATACATGGCTTACTGCATAAAACCCAATCAGGATTCCGATCAAATCATTCCTGTGAGACAGCACTTGTACATATGATTGATTCATGGTTGAAAGCTGCTGACAATGGGAAAATGGTAGGAGTAGTACTAGTTGACTTCAGGAAGGCTTTTGATCTTGTTGATCATGAAATTCTTCTTTCTGAATTGGAATTATATGGCATACAGAATGAAATTTTAATGTGGTTTAGAACCTATCTCAAACAAAGAAAACAGCAAGTATCAATGAATAATATTAAATCAGAATTTATGCAGGTTATGTATGGAGTTCCTCAAGGGTCAATTCTAGGACCTCTTTTATTCTTACTTTTCATAAATGATCTCCCTTTATATACAAACTTGGTTAAGACAGATATGTATGCCGATGATACTATGCTGTATGATATTCAAATCTCTCAGGAAAGACTTGAGTATAATCTTCAGTTTGCTCTCGGTCAATTACATATTTGGTGTAAAAACAATGGCATGCTACTAAATTCTGCAAAAACTAAAGTAATGTTAGTAACAACTAAACAGAGACGGCAGAGATTAGATACTCAAAACCTTTTGCTTACCTTCAATGGTGAATCACTTAAGATGGTCACAAGTGATAAGATTCTGGGTGTTTTTGTGGACAACACCTTGTCATGGTCAGATCATGTTAAACATTTAATGAAGAAAATTTCATCAAATATATGGCTTCTTTCTAAAATTAAGAGCTTTTTATCTCAAGCACATCGTATTCAGTTTTACAAGTCCTATATACAACCTCATATTGACTTCTGCAATATTATTTGGGGCAACACCTCTGAAACAAATAAACTTAAGATTTTTAGATTACAAAAAAGAGCTTGTCGTGTTTTTCTAGATTACAATGTTGAAGATACTTATGAGGCCATGAAATCATTAAAAATTCTGTCAATATATGATCGTCTCTTTCTGAGAAAAGCTAAATTCATGTTTAAAGTATTCAATGAAATAACTCCTACCTACATTAATGAAAATTTCATGTTACGAAATGATATGAATAATACTGTTAATTTAAGATCATCAACTTCATGCTGTTTTGTACCACCCAGGCCAAGAACGGAGCAATATAAGCATAGCATGAGATACTCAGGTTGCTTGATCTGGAACAGCTTGCCAGTTGAGGTCAAAGCAGCTCAAACTTTAGGGTCATTTCATAGAAGATGTCTAAAATGGCTGGTTACTGAGTAGAACTCTATGGGAAAATGGTCTTTCAGTTCATCCCAACTTCTATTTTTTTATCCTTTTCTGTGTATCTTTTGTACATATTTTATTCATATGTATGCACATCATTATTTTATTGTAAAGGGTTCACAGCTCATTTCAGAGTCTTGTATACTTTTACCTGCAGATGTCCATCTCTAGGACCATCAGGGGTTACTAAATATGTGTATATAAGATATTTTATGTCTTTTTGGATCTGTTCTTCTTAATCTCTATATACAAAGAGAGGGAGGGATTGGGGAGAGGGGGGTTTCTACCTGTAAAATATTTGTATAATTTGGAAATGCTTGATGCTTCATTAAAAAAAAAAAAAAAAAAAAAATTTTTTTTTTTTATATGTGTATTTGTACATGCAATATTATGACTTATGAGTATAAATGTCATTATGCTAACCTTATATCAAGATTTTTATTGTTGCCTTGTCTAACTTATTGTTCTCTATTAAAGGTAGGTTCCTGGACTAGCGATAACAATTATGTCCACAAAATAATTTTGTCTTTTTCTGAGCAGTATTGAATTCTCTTATTTTTCTGAATTTGTTGCTACTGAGAAACTCGTCAGATGTTGAAGAAAATAGTCGTTTTCCCTTTTGGTTTATTTTCTTTCGTTGGAATTCCAGTTCTAAAAATAACTATGTTTGTGATGTCTATAAATGCACGATTTCTGATGCCATTCTCCAAAGGTCAATTTTCCCTTGCCGTGAGCTCTCCTAGAGGTCCTGGCATGGCGGATGGGTTAAAACTATCCCAAAATGCATTGCGGCATGACGTCAGCTGCGTTACTTATTTTTGGCGCGAACTAAAAATAGCGCTAACTGGTGTGCGAAGCAGAGTTAGGAAATCCCTTGCAAAACAACTTTTCTAATATTTTTTTATTTACACTTTTTAGTGAAACTTATTCATTCCCTTTTATAAGTGCCTTCCAACAACGTGGATGAAAGATCATCAAAATTATGATGCATTCCAAAGTACAGGAACCTACCTTTAATCCATACCTGTCAACTTTTTTTTTTTTTTTTTTTTTTTTCTTTTGAAAATTTCAAGGGAGATATCAGGTTAAAATTAAAATTTTTAACTGACTTTTATTCATGCTGCGCACAGTCCGAAAGTCATGGCAACTTCCATGGGGGAGATATTTTAGAAATTTGAAACTCATTTATTTAAAGCAAAAATCTTAAATATTCAAAGAAAAAACTGGAGACTCCCTTAAGACAGGAACATTTGGTCATTTTTGGCAAAATAGGGAGGAAGACTGGGAGTGTCTCCTAAAACAGGGGAACTCTCTATTTATGGGGAATGAGTTGACAGGCATGTAGTCATAATCATATTTTAGATGTTGTGGTGGAGTGCATGTTTGAGATTTAAGGTGGTGAGGTTTGCCAGTGCTTCATTAGATCTGTTGCTTCTCATCCCTTTGAAATGAAGATTGAACTGGGTGTTAGTACATTCAGACCTCATATATTCATATAGTATACCTGTCCTATAGTATATATAACTGACTTGTTTGTTTATTTGTAGTAAGGTGTTCATCTTGTATATACATGTACATTTATATTGAGGGCCTCATGGAAGATTAGCTTTTACATTTATTATATATATGTATGTGCCAAATGTTGTCACCCTCACTAAATAAAGACTTTACTTACTTACTTACTTACTTACGCATCAACATGACGTTGTGGCGTGTGCCGCGCAACCTAGAGTACCTGATCAAAATGAATTGTTACATATGAACCGTTTGAGATATCTGGTGGCAATGGGAATGTAAGGTTTCAATTTTGGGCCTTTTCAGATTTCTTAGTTATTTCAAAGGTTTGTATGAACTTCATATGAACTTTCTATGAACTTTTCTATGATCAACCCTCGTAAAACAAATTTTACTCTCCACTTTTTAACAAATATCTCCACCCCAGACTGACTACCTAACTTCCATTTTTGCTTTATAACGTATTGGCATCTTACCAAATGAAGTATTATCTGTCTTTACTTTAAGATGGCAATATCGGCATTCTGTCTCACCACTACTTCCTTTGTATCTGGAAGCATCTACTCTTATTTTGGAGCCAGGCATCAAAGGCCCAAAAAGATGAACAGCAAGGATGGACTGAAGTGCACACTCTGGTAATTTTTCCTTATCTGTAGTCATCCTTTTCAAGCAATCAGTATGTGCTGCAAATGAAAAAAGAGAAAGCATTCAGCCCAATTCATATACCTAAAGCTGACAACATGCCATATCCCTGGACCCTTGGTCTCCAGGTGCGGAACCAAATCCCGTAACCTGGGTCTCCTGGTACTGCAACTGTGCCCCCTATAGTGTACACAAGATTTTACTTAGATTTGACCTGGTGACCTAGTTTTTGACCCGACATAACCTACTTTCATACTTGGCCAAGATTTTATAAAGATTATCATTCTGACAAAGTTTCATAAAGATTGGATCAAAACTGTGCCCTCTAGGTCATATAAAGATCTATTTCTACTTTTAGCTCTGGTTTTATTTCTATTTTTAGCTCTAATGGCCATCTTGTTCAGTGGAGTGTAACCGTTTTAGCAATTTCTGTTCAGGGCCATAAGTCGAACATTTTTATGACATTATTTTGAAATCCATCCACTGGCTTGAGAGAAGATGTTGTTTAAAGGATTTTCTATTTTTAGCTCTGGCAGCCACCTTGTTCAGTGGAGCAAAACCATATTAGCAATTTTGGTACATGGCTATAAGAGGAACATTTGTGTGAAATTATTTTGAAATCGGTCCACTGGTCTAGGAGGAGATGTCGTTTGAAGAAATTGTTGACGACGGACGGACAGACAGACGACGGACAATTTTCGATCACAATAGCTCACCTTGAGCACTTCATGCTCAGGTTGCTAAAAAGCCAGAACAAGTAAAATATCTAGGCAAGTTTGGAGAAAATCCATCCACTAGTTCTTAAGATATCCTACATAGATGACTATTACCTTGAAAATGAGATCAAGGTCACCAAAATCAAATCACCTCTTAAACTTGTTTGGTGAAATTCCATCCATTGGTTCAGGAGATATAGTGGGTACAAGAAAATGTCATGAAAGTCCTCCAGTGACCTTGAATATGAGATCAAGGTCACCAAAATCTAATCAGCTCTTAAACTTGTCCCAATGATGTATGCATGCAAGTTTGGTGAAATTCCATCCATTGGTTCAGGAGATATAGTGGGTACAAGAAATTGTCATCTAAGTCTTCCAATGACCTTGAAAATAAGGTCAAGGTCACCAAAATCTGATCAGCTCTTAATCTTAATCTAATGATGTATCCATGCAAGTTTGGTGAAATTCCATCCATTGGTTCAAGAGATATCACTGGTACAAGGAATTTTCATCTAAGTCCAACAGTGACCTTGAAAATGAGGTCAAGGTCACCAAAACCTAATCACCTCTTAAAGTTGTCCCAATGATGTATCCATGCCAGTTTTGTGAAATTCCATCCATTGGTTCAGGAGATATAGTGGGTACAAGAAATTGTCATCTATGTCCTCCAGTGACCTTGAAAATGAGGTCAAGGTCACCAAAACCTAATAAGCTCTTAAACTTGTCCCAATAATGTATCCATGCAAGTTTGGTGAAATTCCATCAATTGGTTCAAGAGATATTGCGCATACAAGAAATCTGTCACAGGGACACCGACGCCCGGGATACTCACTGAAAACAATATGTCCCCCCTCACCTTTGGTGGGGGGACATAAAAAAATATGGAGTAGGTTGTCCTGGGATGAGATTTTTGTCAGGTGAGTTGTCTTTGGTCCGAGTTGTCATGATTCCGTCAATGAAGTGATAATAAGCACACAATTAAATTCTCCATGTCATTTTGATTGAGATGTGCAACAACACTTGGAGAACTTTACTTGGTGCACATGACATATTGTGTCTAAGCCGTCGTTTGATGACAGTATTCTATTGCTCTGAAAGGCATATTAAGAATGCTGCATGTGTTTTAGGCGTCTGTTTTGAGTCTACAATTGCTTATCACAGAATTATAAATAAAAGATGATACTTTTTAATGATAGTAATTGTCTGTTTGTAAAGATTATAATGAGATGATACAGTAGTTGTTTGCACTCTTCAGAAGTTTTTGTCAGTGAGTAATTAGTGGGCGACTGAACAAGACACCTCGGCCGTGTTTTTCGCAGTATACATGTATGTGCATGAGTCAAAATAACGCAATAACTGACGTTATAATTTTTCCTAGCAAGATGGAGACTAAATGAAATTTTTACAAAGGGTAATTTTGTTGCTGGATTAACTATATATTATAGCTGCTTATACTTAAAATTCCCAACAAAATATAAATAGAAATCATATCACATGACCATAGAAAGGGCATAATTACCAAACCACCTCATTTGATCCTTTCACATGTCCTTTTTGGGCCCTTGGAAACCCTTAGTTTACCTACCCTGGGGCAGCGCCCCCCTGCGACTATTAATGTCGCTATTTACATTAAATAGGTAAAACTATTTAATACATCTGGGACCGTTGGGTCCTTTTTACAACCAATAAGGCTGTAATTCAGGTCAAGTCCTTTGCATTATTTGTAGGCTACACAAAGTTTTGAGTCAACGGGGAATTAACTTTGCTTGACCTGTCACATTTAAGGGGTCCTGACTCATCAGCTCATTAACATAGCTAATGAGACGTAAGGTTCAAACTTAATGAACAAGTCTGAAGAGTTCTTTGAAGTTTCCAAATTTAATAAATGTTTCTTCTGAATAAGCATCCAAAGTTTAGTAAACAAATTAATACATAAAAGTTCTTAAATAATATTGTATGATGGTAGTAAATGAATCTCACATAACTCTCTAACTGATCTAGTCAATTGTTTATTAAGCTTAAAATGGTTCTTTCTGAATGTTTACAGTTTCTAGATTTCTTTGTTAAATATGTAAAAGTTACTTCTCTTGATTAGATCCTAAAGTTGTGATATTAGTCCTTTATCCTATGGAATAGTACAGTTTACAAGTCCTAGTTTAGTTTCCAGAATATAGTTCCAACATGAAAACACTGGTTCCAAAATGTTCTTTAAGTCATCCCAACATGCAAACTTGTTGAAACGAATGACTGAGTCTGAGACTGTGTTTGCTGTATGAAGTGAAAGACTTGACTCGACTCGACTGATGAAATGAAGTTTCGGTCAACCTTAAATATGATTTTGAATCCAAATGTGTCAAATCTCTTGAGGGAAGTCATCAGAGTCAAAATTCTTTGAGAAGAATGAGTTTGCAATGATAAGATGCATATCAGGAAGTAAAAGTGCCAAGTTTACTATCTATGAAATCCATCTCTGAATTATGTCAGGAAGTAAAGGTGCCAAGTTTCACTATCTATCAAATCAATCTCTAAATTATGACAATTAAGATGGCTAAATCACCCAAGTATAGAATTAGGTCTTAAGATGTCAAAGAGCACTTCCTTTGATCTACTGATTCAGATCAATGTGCCTGAGCAAATAATGATGGCAATGATTACTTAGAAAAAAATGACTTTGCAAGCAATAATTTAGAAAAGTTTCAAAAATGAAATGGAAAAATATGTTTTGCATTTTCAGTATTAGAGTTATTAAAACAGTAATGAATAAACCTGAAATAAAATACATATATGTCATGTATGTGTAACAGCATTTGATTGCATATTATGAATTTACATGATTATTATTTTTTATTATTTTTTTTATTTTATTTTTATTATATTAAGTAAATGGGACAAAATGGTCACTTGGTGACAGGTTCCCCCACCTTAAGAAAGTTCGTCCCGAACGTACAACATGCTCTATATACACTATTCTACATACAAGTACATGGTATTTACAAAGATACTGTCAGTCTGCAGTGATATGTAATTTTATATTTGAGCACCAGCCACTAGATTTTAGAGCACAGCTTCAGAATTGCACAATAGCTTCCAGTGAACATCCCATTTAACTGTGACCAACACATTATGGAGCATTTCCTTTCTTACATACACATAATTTGTTTCAGAGAATACCATGATCAAAAACTAAAATGCTTTTGTTTGCTTGAATCGACACCAAAAAAAAAGTTAAAATAAATGATTATCTCTAATGTTTGAAACTGCAAGGGTGACAGGCAGACTAACATGATGATCAGTCATACTAATCATGCCAATAGCACATTTAGACACCTACAACAGAGTTAGGCAAGAGAAGTTTACCCCTACAACATCAAAAATTAGCATAGTTAACATTTTCAAATGAAATTATTAATTCTAATAATCGAACTGGTCTACATGATTTTGATATTCTTTCTGAAGAAAGTCACTGAATCGATATGATATTCCTGGTGGTATGTGGTTGAGATTTTCCCATTCTGGTGGGATCTCTGGGTTTAAGAAACTTAGTAGGCAGTACCAGTTCCCATCTTTCCTAAGTTGCATTTCATGAATGTGTTTGCAACTTGCCATGAGTTTGGGATATTGTTTTGCCACTGGCTTGTTTGCATTTTCTGCATGTTTGACATTTAGTCTATACAGCAAGTCCTCTCTTTCCTCTAGAATTTTAACAACTATTTTGGAAGCAAATTGGTGAGCCATTGCAATTGGTTGCCATTGACCAGATAGTATGATCTGCCATTAAGAATTTTAATGCCAATTAGCTCTGGTTCCGTACTACATTGTTCAGGATCTTCAGTTTTATTTACAATGTTGACATTTGGCTCAGTTTCTTTGAAGAACTTGTGCTGCGTTTGTTTGAGTGGTTTCTTACGTTTCTTACCAGACATAGTTCTCTTTGTATGAAATTCTCTGATCAACTGAGATGGAATTTTGCAAGGGAAAAACCAATTGGTGTTATTGTTTTGGAATTTTACCTTGTAGTATAAGGCTCCATTGCTTCTGTTTGAGGCGAGGATGTTTTTAATATCTGCTTCTGAAAAAGCCTTGCATGTATTATGCAAGCAGTCCTTACATGCAGGTGTTTTATTTGTACTGTCTATGGCTTGGTTTCTTTCAAATGTTTTGGCTGGCTTGGCTTTAGAATGAGGCTCATGTGCATGTGGTGCATTTTGGTGTTTGTTTCCACTTGCATGTGGTAAAGTTGTCTTTGGTTGTTGGTTTGGTTGCTTTTCATGTTTTGATTTGGTTTGATGAGCCTGAGCATTAGGCATTGCAGGCTTTGATTTGTTTTGATGAGCCTGAGCATTAGGCGTTGCAGGCTTTGATTTGTTTTGATGAGCCTGAGCATTAGGCATTGCATGCTTTGATTTGTTTTGATGAGCCTGAGCATTAGGCATTGCAGGCTTTGATTTGGTTTGATGAGCCTGAGCATTAGGCATTGCAGGCTTTGATTTGTTATGATTAGCCTGAGCATTAGGCATTGCAGGCTTAAAACACTTTTGTCTGTGTTGTGAACTGTTGTTTTGATTCCGTTGGTTATTTTCATTTTGTTTGTCAGCAGGATTTTGCAGCTGCTGATTAAGGGAAGGACTCCTTTGGTCACATTTTGGCTCTTTAGGCGCTTCCTTTTGTTGTGCATTGTTTGTTTTTGCACCAGCCCCTTGCTTTTGAGGAACCGGATGAGGTATTTGAATATCTGCTTTATTTTGATTTGAATGACCCGGTTTTGGTTCATTGGGTGCATTTTGTTTGGGCTTTGGTCTTTCTGCTTGGTGACCATTCGTGTTTGTTCTTTGACTCTGAGGCTGTTCAGCTGGAAGAGTGATTTCCTCAGGGTCAAGTTCAACATCTGGATCTGGAAGATCATCTGGTGGATTGGTTGGACGATCATTAGGGTCATAGTATGGCTTAAGTCTAACGGCATTGACTAAAGACTTTACTTCCAGGTTGGTTTGGGCATTTCTTAGCCTGAATGTGTGATTTGGTCCTATCATGGTGATATAATAGGGACCCACCCATTTTCTGTGGAGTTTTGGGGCTTTGCCTGGAGGTACTTTAGTGCAGTATAGCCAGACCCTCTGAGCTGGTCGGAAGCTAGGAAGTTGGGACCGTTTATCATGCTGATATTTGTATTTGTCTTGTGCAGCTTTGATATTGTCACCTGCTAGCTTCCTACAGACTTCCAGATTTTGCAGGATTCTGCCAAGGTGAATCTTGTAGTCTTGACTCAGATGATCCTTAGGTTGCAATACAGTATCTATTGGGAGACGCATTTCCCTACCATACAGGAGGAAGAAGGGACTAAAGTCTGAAGATTGAGTGGCAGGAGTTGACCGATAAGCCATCATAATGCCTGGCAAAAAGTCTGCCCAATCATCTTGCTGACCTTTACAATAAGCACGTAGAGCTTGCAGAATATAGGAGTTCTTAGACTCTATGAGTCCATTTGTCATAGGGTGATAAGCACTAGTGTAAGTACGCTTTATGCTGAAAAGCTCTGCTAGGGCTTTCACAAGGTTGCTCATAAAATTCCGTCCTCTGTCACTGACAAGGGATCGGGGAGAACCATATCGGGAAATGATCTCTCTGAAGAGTACTGCAGCAACTTCCGTAGCCTCTTGTGTTCGCAGAGGAAAACATTCACACCATTTTGAATAGCTGTCAACAACAAGAAGCACATGCTTGTACTTTTCTTTTGTTGTTGGCAAGCCACTCAAGATGTCCATATGCCATCTGCTGAACACATCATCAACTGGCTGTGGCTGAAGAGGAGGTGGTTTGGCATTGAAAGCTCTTTTAGACTGCTGGCAAATTTCACAAGTTCTGACATACTGTCTGACATCCTCGTACATGCGAGGCCAGTAGTATTTATTGCGTATTGCTGCATAAGTTCTTTCAAAGCCTTGATGCCCCCCTCCTGCTAAGCAGTCATGATAAGACTTCAGAACATCATCCCTAAGGATAGCAGGAATGGCTATTTGTTTGACAAGCCTTTCCTCAGCAGGAACATTTCTGCTCCTTTTTGAGTAGAAATGTGTTAGTATTCCATCCTCCAGCTCATAGTTGTATGCCTCAGCTACAACTACTCTTGCAAGAAGAGGGTCATCTGGCACCTGATGAGACTGAAGATAATTGTAGAGCTGCTTGAAGTCGGGGCATGCTTTCTGCTTTGTTGACAGATTCTCAAATGAGATGTCAGCAGGAAGCATGGCAGGCTCAGTTGCAGCAGCAACTACAGCTTCATTCTCATCAGAGTAAACCAGAGTGACCTCTGTGAACTCCTTGAGAGTCTGGATGGAACTGATATGATCAGCAAGTTCACTTGACTCATTTGACGTTGTGTCTGTGTATGTTTGTCTGGACAAGTAATCTGCTGTGTAATTTTTGGAACCAGGTCTATGTTTGATCTCAAAATTGTAGCCCTGAAGGAGTATGCTCCAGCGCCCAAGACGACCTTGACAGTCTTTAATGTTCTGCAGATATTTGACTGAGACATTGTCTGTGAAGACTGTAAATGTGGTGTTTGCTAGGTAGTGTCGGAAATGCTGGATTCCTTCCACTAAAGCCAGTCCTTCCTTGTCTGTGATGTGCCACTTCAGTTCATTGTTCCGAAGTGCTCGGCCACCATAGCAGACTGGAAGTTCTTTTCCATCATGCACCTGACTGAGCACATAACCAATGGAAAAGTCTGAACTGTCCATTGACAAGATGAATTCTTTGTCAAACTGAGGATATCTGAGAATCGGTGCAGTGACCAGTTTATGCTTCAGCTCACAGAAGGCATTTTCAGCTTCCTCAGTCCACTTGAATTTCTTATCTTTCTTCAGGAGGTCATGAAGGGGAGCTGCTATCTTAGCATAGTTTCTTATAAACTTGCGATAGTACCCCATCATGCCAAGTACACTTTTCACTTGCTTTTGAGTAGTTGGACTTTTGGCATTGAGTATTTTCTCTGTGTTTCTGGATTGACACGCATGCCATCTTTGGAAACTATGTGTCCTAGGTATTTGACTTGTTTTGTGGTGAATTTGCATTTTGAAGGGTGCAGTTTTAGGTTTGCTTTCCTAAGATTTGTAAAGACTAAGTCTAGATGGTGTAAGTGTTGATCAAAGTCTTTTGAGAATACAAGCAGGTCATCAATGTACACAAGGGCAATCTTGAAGTTGAGGTTTTTGAGAACCTTGGTCATCAGACTTTGGAAGGTCATTGGCGCATTGACCATTCCGAAAGCTAATCTGTTAAATTCATAGACCCCACTGCGTGTTATGAAAGCACTTTTCATTTTTGTAGACTTATCCAAGGGAACTTGCCAGAACCCACTACGTAGATCAAGTGTAGTGAAGATTTCTGCTTTGGATTCTGCAAGTGTATCAAAGACATCTGACATATGAGGAATAGGAAAAGACATGATTTCCGTAACTGCATTGAGTTTCCGGTAGTCCACACAAAACCGCCATTCATTGTTAGGCTTTTTGACCATAACAACTGGTGAATGCCAGGGTGATGTGCTTTCTTCAATAATGCCATGTCTCTTCATTTCCTCTAACTGCCTGTCCAGTTCAGCCCTCATTTTTGGAGTCTGTCTGTATGGAGGAGTGCTAACTGGTTTTGCTTGGCCTGTGTGTATGGTATGAGTGTGTAAACTTGTTTCACCTATTTCTGACATATCTTTTGCAAACATATCTCGGTTTAGATGTAAAAACTGTATGAGTTTTTGTTTTTGCTCTGCTGACAGGTCTGCAGATTCTAAGTTAATGCCTAAGTCTTCTAAAATTGCTTCATAGTTTTGTGGGTGACTGCTCTTCTCTGAACTTAAGTTGAAAATGTTAGCTTCAGTTTCAAAAGCGTAAACTGATTCTGAGTGAATTAAGTTTGCTTTAGCTAATCTGTGATCTGGCTTTAAAAATACTGGAAGATTGGTTGGATTCATAAGACGATAGACACAGCGGCCATTGTTGACAACTGATAAGCACTTACTTCCGGCTAAATTGTTTTCACTTAATCTTAGGACAGGTTCAAGTAAGAGTGTAGATTGGTTTGGAAATCCAGACACTTTGGCAGGAACTATGACTTCACTGTGTGGGGGTAAAATAACCTCTTCCGCTGGGAAAACAATGCTTGTGTGGTCACTAGTAATTGTAGTAGTGGCAACCGTTATTGTTGATCCCAAGTCTCTGCCTCTGGTGACTGGGATTTCAACCTCACCAAACCTTACATTAACTTTGTGCTTTTGTAAGAAGTCTATGCCAACAAGCATTTTGACATGGAGATGCTCAAAGACATGAAATGATTGAGTAAAAGTTTGGCCTTCGCACTGAAACTTTAAATCAACTAAGCCTAGAACACTATGACGTTCACCACAGACTCCTACAATAGCTGATAAATGAGACATCTTTATTTGAACAGATGGGGCAACTTGTTTTAGCAGGTGGTGGCTGATTGCATTTATTTCCGCACCAGTGTCTAGAAGGCAGTCCACAGTTTTATTTCCTATTTTAACTTTCATTATATTTTTGTTCAGTTTAGGTGTGAATGTCATGACTGGTTTTTCAAAGTTGTTTTCAACATTTGCTTTGCAAACCTTAGCTGAACAGAGCCATTGCCTTTTTTGATTGCGCCTTGGAGCCATAATTTCAGTTTACTAATTTTAGAGGCTGCTATTTATTGTTAGAAAAGACTTAAAGTCTAATATTGCAATTGCCGTTATGATGGCTTAAAGTCTAATATTGCAGTTGTGTTAAGTTCAAAAGTCCTATTTTGCAGTTGTAGTTATAGTTTAAGTAGGTTTTTCAGTTTCCGCGTTTGAAGTTACAGTTGCAGTTATAGTTTACGTTTGGTTTGAAGTTACAGTTGCAGTTATAGTTGATACTGATTTTTAGTTAAGGTTTTAAACAATTTCCTTAGCCTGCTCTGAGTTATAGGTATGCAAATGACAGTGTATTTTCAGTCCGCAGTAAGAGGTGCTTACTTCTAATTGACTTTCCTTGATTCTCTTTTAATTCTCAAACACAGCATCAGTAGCTTAATTTTCTTATGCAGTTGAAATTACTGAAACATTGAAATTTATCACTATGCAAATACAATTATGTATTGGGCAGATTTTTCTTGTAGCCTGACTTAAGATTTTGATAAAAAAATTACCTTTAATAGCAAATATACAGTTGCAGACGTATAGTTTTATTTCCTTTATTATTCTATTACGCTCTTAAATGGGGATATGGTCACAGATAAACAGGAGCACAAACTATCATGCAAAACAAAATGAAGCTGTACTCACCAATCTGTGACTGTGTCTTTTCTGTGAAGTCCCTGTGTCACTATTTATGCTGCTTTATGGCAATAGTCTGCTATAGTACTGGCCTATGTTAAGTCTTTTTGCCCGCAGAAAATAATAAGCACCAACTGAAGATCTCTTTGGTTAATTAATCCAATATTTAATCCTTTTATCAAACTACTTAAACACTAAACAAATTAAATAGCATTTAACACAAAAATTAAGCACTAAAAATTTGACTTGAAATATGGGTCGAGAAAGTCCAAATTTTCCAACGATGAATCTAGATGATAAATGAAGTTTTCTTTTCATGGAACAATAAAGTCTTGATAGAACGCTGAGGTTGAAGTACCTGGAAATCTTCTCCACCACTCTGGGACCGTTGGGTCCTTTTTACAACCAATAAGGCTGTAATTCAGGTCAAGTCCTTTGCATTATTTGTAGGCTACACAAAGTTTTGAGTCAACGGGGAATTAACTCTGCTTGACCTGGGGACGTCGGTCACATTTAAGGGGTCCTGACTCATCAGCTCATTAACATAGCTAATGAGACGTTAGGTTCAAACTTAATGAACAAGTCTGAAGAGTTCTTTGAAGTTTCCAAATTTAATAAATGTTTCTTCTGAATAAGCATCCAAAGTTTAGTAAACAAATTAATACATAAAAGTTCTTAAATAATATTGTATGATGGTAGTAAATGAATCTCACATAACTCTCTAACTGATCTAGTCAATTGTTTATTAAGCTTAAAATGGTTCTTTCTGAATGTTTACAGTTTCTAGATTTCTTTGTTAAATATGTAAAAGTTACTTCTCTTGATTAGATCCTAAAGTTGTGATATTAGTCCTTTATCCTATGGAATAGTACAGTTTACAAGTCCTAGTTTAGTTTCCAGAATATAGTTCCAACATGAAAACACTGGTTCCAAAATGTTCTTTAAGTCATCCCAACATGCAAACTTGTTGAAACGAATGACTGAGTCTGAGACTGTGTTTGCTGTATGAAGTGAAAGACTTGACTCGACTCGACTGATGAAATGAAGTTTCGGTCAACCTTAAATATGATTTTGAATCCAAATGTGTCAAATCTCTTGAGGGAAGTCATCAGAGTCAAAATTCTTTGAGAAGAATGAGTTTGCAATGATAAGATGCATATCAGGAAGTAAAAGTGCCAAGTTTACTATCTATGAAATCCATCTCTGAATTATGTCAGGAAGTAAAGGTGCCAAGTTTCACTATCTATCAAATCAATCTCTAAATTATGACAATTAAGATGGCTAAATCACCCAAGTATAGAATTAGGTCTTAAGATGTCAAAGAGCACTTCCTTTGATCTACTGATTCAGATCAATGTGCCTGAGCAAATAATGATGGCAATGATTACTTAGAAAAAAATGACTTTGCAAGCAATAATTTAGAAAAGTTTCAAAAATGAAATGGAAAAATATGTTTTGCATTTTCAGTATTAGAGTTATTAAAACAGTAATGAATAAACCTGAAATAAAATACATATATGTCATGACTGTATGTGTAACAGCATTTGATTGCATATTATGAATTTACATGATTATTATTTTTTATTATTTTTTTTATTTTATTTTTATTATATTAAGTAAATGGGACAAAATGGTCACTTGGTGACACATAGATCAAAAAGTTACTGCTGTACCCGGAGACCCAGGGTCTCGGGGTACGGTTCCGTACCTGGAGACCCAGGGTCTATGGATACGGTACCGTACCCGGAGACACTTCCAATCATAAAAGTTTGTCATCCCTTATACTGTTGTTAGAGTGTTGTTCATATCAAATGTTGCAGTTCAGCTTCATTGCAAATCAGAAGCAATAATGCTCTAATTTCCACCCATTTTTATACCTTGATCAAAATATATAGCTCAATCAGGCTATATAGCTCCATTTGAGCTTCTCACTAACCTGGGCTTAAAAAAATAGCAAAGTGGACTCGACAGTATCGGATCAAGTTCAATGAAACTCCTGTTTTATTGTATATGAATGCTAAAATTATGTATGTTATGACAATATAACAATTGCAAAATATCCCTTCTATCTATCCATGTCAAAATATTTACGAAATTTATTCCTTTAAGGGCAGATAACCTATCCAAACTTACAGGAGGGTCTTATGACAGTAACGAATCAGGTGCGACAGTATCGGATAATATGATATTATTTGATTTTTGAGTATTCTGCCAACCTTCTTAGCTTCAATAATTTTGCTACATAAACAGTTAGACCTATCAAACTCTCAGAGAAAACTTTTACGGCCTTTCAACTATATTTTTCATGTGGTCTTTCACCAGCAACGGTCATGTTTGTTAAATAGCAGTTGAATATATACAAATGTACAAGCATGCCAACAATTCTTAACTCAGAAATCCCCTGCGCCCCATAGCACAGAACCACTCAAACAGTAAAGACCATCATCTGCCTTTGCAATGTGTAGACCCTGATAAAACTGTAGTGTCTGATCAGGATCAGCTAATTTATGGCCATTTTCCTCCTTAACATTGATATTTCAATGCAATCAGTGAATAAACATTACATGGTCATTCAACGAGTTCTGCGGCATTAATCTGAGTCTACACAGTGTACATCTGTCCATCTGATAAAAGCCAGTGCTTGATGGGTTCACACACATGAGAGCCGATCCCTTATGTTTCTTCAGAAAGTTTACCAGAAGCTTATTGTGCTACGCATAACCTTCATTATGATCCGCTTGTATGTGGGGCATGGGATGGGGGATATTTTACGAAAAGGCTGTTGCCTTATTTTATACCTATCTTCTTTGAAAGTAGACACAACTGCCACTCAGGTAGTTGATTTATGACTTGCTTTCAGCATCAGACCATGCATCCAACATGGTGTTTTCCAGCTGATGCCTGTATTTCAGTACAGATTATATAATGATCCGTTACTGTCGCACATCGGTACCCCACTTTTCAAGTCTTTAGTTTCATCAAATACTGGGATGTCACAAAAATAATGACTGCCTGCAATATTAGGGATGCCTAGACACATTAGAAAGAAGAATTGGTTTCAATTGCCTAATGATAAAATAGTTTAAATAACCGAAATCTGTTGTTGGGCTAACGAGCAACAGACGAAATGCAAGCGCTGCCGAAGAGGACCAAGCTTTTCAACAACTCTGATTTGTTTCCCAGCAGCACATTTTGATCGAACTTTTCACCCTGCACTGTGTCATTGGTCTAACTTGATGACTGTAATATAATGCAGGGTTCAATCTAGAAATTTGTCAGAATGGGCCAGTGGCCCATCAATATTTTGAAAAGGGGCCACCAGTTCTTTCAGAGGGGCCAGCATTTTTTACGACCAAATAAACAGGATTTTGGCATTCAGGGTTTGAAATTAACTTTTTTTCTCACTTGCTAAATTTAGCAAGTGCTCAATTTTTCTACTTGCTAAAACAGGAAGTCCACTTGCTTTTTCTCTGAATGCCATAATTTTATGTAATTATACCATTAGATACCCTGTATTGTTAGTTTATGCAATTAGTAATGTATCCCAGCTGGGTGGGCTGTCTTTTTAGCTTTAAAAAAAATCGGGCATATCGCCCCCTAGCCCAGGCTATTTTCTAAGTTCAAATCTATGGGCCGTTAAAGTTGGGGAAAGACAGAAACTAGAGGGCCAAGAGGCCCTGAATCGCTCACCTGACCAAAAAGGTTAAAGGTCAAACAAGGGTCATCATTTAACAAACCTGATAGTTTGCAACCACTTTCAAATGGTTTTGAAGAAGATTTTTGAATATTTTCTATGTATTGCTTTGGTTCAAACCCTGGACCCCCTGGGGCAGGGCCATTTTGGACCCTGTGGCCATCATTTGAATAATTTTGGTAAAGGACCACTAGGCAATGCTACATACTAAATTTCAAGCATCTGAGCCAAGTGGTTCTGAAGAAGAAGATTTTTGAATATTTTTCTATGGTTCAAACCCAGGACCCCCTAGGGTGGGGCCATTGTAGACCCTGGGGTCATCATTTGAACAAACTTGGTAAAAGACCACTAGGCAAAGCTACATACCAAATGTCAAGCATCTGAGCCTTGCGGTTCTGAAGTAGATGATTTTTTAAAATTTTTCTATGTATTTCTATGGTTCAAACCTGGGACTCCCTGCCCCAGGGCCATTTTGGACCCTGGGGCCACCATTTGAACAAACTTGGTAGAGGACCACTAGGCAATGTAACATACCTAATTTCAAGCATCTGAGGCAAGCAGTTCTGGTGAAGAAGATTTTTAAGTATTTTTTAGTTTCGAACCAAAGAACCCATGCCCCAGGGCCATTTTGGATCCTGGGGCCACCATTTGAACAAATATTGGTAGAGGACCACTAGACAATGCTACATACCAAATTTCAAGCAGCTGAGCCTTGCAGGTCTGAAGTAGATGATTTTTAAGTATTTTTTAGTTCCGAAACCCAAGACCCCCTGCCCCTGGGCCAATTTGGACCCTGGGGCCACCATTTAAACAAACTTGGTAAAGGACCACTAGGCAATGTTCCATACCAAATTTCAAGCATCTGAGCCAAGCAGTTCTGGAGAAGAAGATTTTTAAGTATTTTTAAGTTTCGAACCCAAGACCCCCTGCCCCAGGGCCAATTTGGACCCTGGGGCCACCATATGAACAAACTTGGTAGAGCACCACTAGACAATGCTTCATACCAAATTTCAAGCCTCTGAGCCAAGCATTTCTGGAGAAGAAGATTTTTAAGTATCTTTTAGTTTCAAACCCAATACCCCCTGCCACAGGGCCATTTTTGACCATGGGGCCACCATTTGAACAAACTTGGTAGAGGACCACTAGGCAATGTTACATACCAAGTTTCAAGCATCTGAGCCTAGCAGTTCTGGAGTAGATGATTTTTAAGTTTTTAGCTCACCTGGCCCGAAGGGCCATAGTGAGCTATTGTCATACCAAAGCGTCCGGCGTGCGTCATGTGTCGTGCGTCGTCACGGAATTTGTCCGTCAACACCTAAAAACAAATATTCAAACATCTTCTTCTGTAAAACTACTGGTCCCATGGTTCTAAAATTTCACATGGAGCATGACCTGACTCCAGGGTCTTAGAATTGTAAAATTGGGTCAGGTTGAAAATCCAAGATGGCCGCCGTTACTAAAAATAGCAAAAACAACAAAATAAACTTCTTCTCCAGAACCACTGGGTATATTTGTCTGAATTTTGGCATGGAACATCAGTGAAACCTTGGTATTCAAAATTGTATAAATGAAAAAAATCTGTAGCGGAGTTTTGTCACAGTGACCTACTTTCTTTTTACGTGTGTAATTTTGCTCAAATGCCAATGTCAAAAAATGACCTATTTAAACAACTTCAAACAACTTCTTCTCTAAAACCACTGAGCCCATGGATCTCAAATTTCACATGGAGCATGACCAGACTGCAGGGTTTCAAAATTGTAAAATTGGGTCAGGTCAAGAATCCAAGATGGCTGCTGTTACTAAAAATAGCAAAAACAACAAAATCAACTTCTTCTCCAGAACCAGTTGGTATATTTGGTTGAAAGTTTGCATGGAACATAAGTGGGACCTTGGTATTAAAAATTATAAAAAAAAAAAAAATCTATAGCGGAAATAGGTCACAGTGACCTACTTAGCGTTTACAAGGCCAGTTTTGCTCAAATGTCAATATCTAAAGAAAATGCAACCAATTCTGACCAGATTTGGTCAGAATTGGTTATTGAATGTAATTATTTCAATTTTGTGCCAGTTGACTATCCAAGATGGCCACCATGGGGGCCGTTACTAAAAATAGCACAAACATAAAAATGACAATAACTCAAGAACCCTTGAATGGAATTGGACCAATTTTGTGTCAGAATGTTCCTTGCATGAAGCCGTTTCGATTAATTGCAATTTGGCATTCCAAGATGGCCGCCATCTGGTGTTACTAAAAATAGCACAAACATAAAAATGACAATTACTCAAGAACCCTTGAATGGAATTGGACCAATTTTGTGTCAGAATGTTCCTTGCATGAAGTCGTTTTGATTAATTGCAATTTGGCATTCCAAGATGGCCGCCATCTGCCATTACTAAAAACAGCACAAAACATGAAAATGACAATATCTCAGTAACCGCTGAATGGATTTTGACGAAATTTGTGTCAAAATGATTCTTGCATTGAGCTGTTTCAAAAATATCTAACTGTAGACCATTCATATTGGCCTCTGTTACTAAAACTAGAAAAATGTGAAAATTAGAAAATCTCAATGGAGTTGGATTAATTTTGTGTCAGAATGGTCCTTTCATTAAGCTTTTTTGATTTTTTGCATTTTGGCATTCCAAGATGGCCGCCATTTGCCGTTACTAAAAATAGCACAAAACATGAAAATGACAATATCTCAGTAACCACTGAATGGATTTTGACGAAATTTGTGTCAAAATGATTCTTGCATTGAGATGTTTCAAAAATATCTAACTGTAAGACAAGTCATATTGGCCTCTGTTACTAATAATAGAAAAATGTGAAAATCAGAAAATCTCAATGGAATTGGACCAAATTTGTGTCAAAATGGTCCTTGCATGAAGGCTTTTCGATTTTTTGCATTTTAGCAATCCAAGATGGCCGCCATGTGCCATTACTAAAAATAGCACAAAACATGAAACTGGCAATATCTCAGTAACCCCTGAATGGATTTTGATGAATTTTGTGGCAAAATGATTCTTGTATTGAGGTGTTTCAAAAGTAAATATATAAAGACCAGGCAAGTTGGCCTCTGTTACTAAAAGTAGCAAAATGTGAAAATGAGAAATATATATTCTCAGTGGAATTGGACCAATTTTGTATCAGAATGGTTCCGTTGCACAATAGCCAGGTGAGCGATATCAGGCCCATTTGGGCCTCTTGTTTTAGTTTCGTACCCAAGACCCCCTGCCCCAGGGCCATTTTGGACCCTGGGGCCACCATTTGAACAAACTTGGTAGAGGACCACTTGACAATGCTTCATACTAAATTTCAAGCCTCTGAGCCAAGCAGTTCTGGAGAAGAAGATTTTTTAAGTATCTTTTAGTTTCAAACCCAAGACCCCCTGCCCCAGGGCCATTTTGGACCCTGGGGCCACCATTTGAACAAACTTGGTAGAGGACCACTAGGCAATGTTACATACCTAATTTCAAGCATCTGAGCCAGGCGGTTCTGGAGTAGAAGATTTTTAAGTATTTTTTAGTTTCGAACCCAAGACCCCCTGCCCCAGGGCCATTTTGGACCCTGGGGCCACCATTTGAACAAACTTGGTAGAGGTCCACTAGACAATGCTTCATACCAAATATCAAAGCCCTAGGCCCAGCGGTTTCAGAGAAGATATCATTTAAAGCAAATTGTTGACGACCGACGACGCACGACGCACGACAAACACTTGGTGATCACAATTGCTCACCCTGAGCCTAAAGGCTCAGGTGAGCTAAAAAAGGAAAAAGGCTGGGATGAACACAGTGACTCATACTGACCTAGTGGTTCTCATTCATTATACTCCCTTTTTCCCTATCTGACAGACAATATAAAGTATCTTACAAGGTTGTGTGGTAAATTCCATACCGGTATTTACTGGTCTGGCAAATACTCCAAAGTGGAAAATACTGGCAAATACTGGTAGATTTGGGAGTATTTGCCAGACCAGTAAATACCGGTAAATTCCACCGGTAAATACCGGGGTGGAATTTACCACACAACCTTGTAAGATACTTTATATTGTCTGTCAGATAGGGAAAAAGGGAGTATAATGAATGAGAACCACTAGGTCAGTGAACGGAAACGAAGTGTGGACGGACAGGCGTACGTACTACGGACGGACGGACAGACACACGGACGGCCAACACGAAAACATAATACCCCGCCACTAATGTGTGGCGGGGTATTATAATATATATTAAAACTAAATGACTTTATGATGTTTTAGTTCCTTTTATATTAAACATGTAAGTTTATCCTGATAAAAAATAAAATGTTTCACAAATTAAGCAGGCTGAAACAGCCAAAATGTGGATTTAAGACAAAATTTTTGACAAATTCACAAGTATGAATAGTATCTTGATTCCACTTTATTATTTGTCCTTAAACTCAACAGCATACAGGTGAGAAATTACAGGTAAATTCACCTGTGCACCTGGCTAGTCACCTGTGACACCCAATTTGCAAGACAATGTCAAAAAAATTATCAAAACAACAAGTTTCAAGACAATGTTTATTTAAGGGCTTGGGGCAAGAATGGAAACAATAAGTTGTCAGAATGGTTAACTGTTTTATACAAAAGTTAGTCATTTAATCAAGGTGAAGTACTTAGGTGTTATAGGTATGGCTTGAGCTATAGTATGGCTTCAACTCTTGAATACATTTATCATGTTTATAGCAGTCAGATAATAATTTGTCATAATCAGTCCTAAAGCTGAACCACCACACATTATAACCAAACTACTATTCACCATGAAACCAAGAGATCCTATGCTGCTGTTGACCAAGACAACAAGACCAGTGCCAGATGTATTGACGGCAAAACAGTAGTTAGTGCCAAAGCTCCATGACTCTGTGCCCACAGAGAAAAATGTCCAGCTATGAAACAGGCTATTTCCCCCCTAAAACAAACTATCTATATACTAGCTAGATACTATCTTACTAATGAGGCTTTACCTCACAAGGGCCATGCCTACACACCCTACCAGGTTCTTTTCACAGCTACTAGTTTCATATTCCAAAGCAACTCTGAGCTCTTTCTCCCACTTCTGTGCAGTTTTTATAGGGACAGTTTGGGGTTTTGGGCCCATAGAGTCAGTCTTGATGGGTTTATTTTCAGAAGGTTTTTCTTCCTGATCCCCCGTTTTGCCCCTTTTCCAGTTCACAATTAATATCTGTCCATGTTTATTGATTTGAGAACATGTGCTTTTTGATCAAACTGGAAAACAGACGCTTGCAGATGCGGGTTGTCACAGACGATTGACGAGGGGCACCGTATTGGGGAATCAATATAAGGCAAGCACCTGGGTGATCAAGACGAGTTTGGGACTGCGCATCTTGTTCTGCACATAAACAAGAGGGCCAAGAGGCCCTGATTCGCTCACCTGAGCAAAAAGGTCAAAGGTCAAACTAGGGTCATCATTTGAACAAACTTGATAGTTTGCAACCATTTCCAAATGGTTCTGAACAAGAAGATTTTTGAATATTTTTCTATGTATTGCTATGGTTCAAACCCAGGACCGCCTGGGGGCCATTTTGAACCAGGGGGCCATCATTTGACTAATCTTGGTAAAATACCACTAGGCAATGCTACATACTTAATTTCAAGGGTCTGAGCCAAGTGATTCTGAAGAAGAAGACTTTTGAATATTTTTCTATGTATTTCTATGGTTCAAACCCAGGGCCCCCTGGAGGGGGGCCATTTTTGACCCTGGCGCCATCATTTGAACAAACTTGGTATAGGACCACTAGGCAATGGATCCTACCAAATTTCAAGCAACTGCACTAAGGGGTTCTGGAGAAGAAGATTTTTAAGTACATTTTAATTTCGAACCCAAGACTCCCTGCCCCACAGCCATTTTGGATCCGAGGGGCACCATTTGAACGAACTTTGTAGGAGTCCACCAGGTAATGCATCATACAAAATTTCAAGCATCTGAGCCAAATGATTCTGAAGAAGAAGATTTTTAAATGTTTTTCTGTGTATTTCTATGGTTCAAACCCAGGACCCCTGGGTCAGGGCCATTTTGGACCCTGGGGTCATCATCTGAACAAACTTGGTAGAGGACACTAGGCAATGCTACA
This sequence comes from Ctena decussata, assembly GCA_963989385.1. Classification (NCBI taxonomy): domain Eukaryota; kingdom Metazoa; phylum Mollusca; class Bivalvia; order Lucinida; family Lucinidae; genus Ctena; species Ctena decussata. The sequence continues at coordinate 94,663,088 of OZ022499.1, forward strand.
TACCAAATTTCAAGCATCTGAGCCAAATCGTTCTGAAGAAGAAGACTTTTGAATATTTTTCTATGTATTTCTATGATTCAAACCTTGAACTCCCTGCCATGGGGCCATTTTGGACCCGTGGGCAACCATTTGAACAAACTTGGTAAAGGACTACCAGGCAATGCTAAATACCAAATTTCAAGCATCTAAGCCTTGCAGTTCAGAAGAAGAAGATTTTTGAATATTTTCTTTGCATTTCTATGGTTCAAACCTTGGACTCCCTGCCCCGGGGCCATATTGGACCCTGGGGCCATCATTTGAACAAAATTGGTAAAGGACTGTTAGGCAATGCTATAAACCAAATTTCAAGCATCAGAGCAGTGCGGTTCTGGAGAAGAAGACTTTTGAATATTTTTCTATGTATTTCTATGGTTCAAATCTGGGACTCCCAGCCCCGGGGCCATTTTGAACCCTGGGGCCACCATTTGAACAAACTTGGTAGAGGACCACTAGGCAATATTACATACCAAATTTCAAGCATCTGAGCCAAGCAGTTCTGGTGAAGAAGATTTTTAAGTATATTTTAGTTTCGAACCCAAGACCCCCTGCCCCAGGGCCATTTTGGACTCTGGGGTCATCATTTGAACAAACTTGGTAGAGGACTACTAGGCAATGCTACATACCAAATTTCAAGCATCTGAGCCAAGCAGTTATGGAGAAGATTTTTAAGTATATTTTAATTTCGAACCCAAGACCCCCTGCCCTGGGGCCATTTTGAACCCTGGGACCACCATTTGAACAAACTTGGTAGAGGACCACTAGGCAATGCTACATACCAAATTTCAAGCATCTGAGCAAAGCAGTTCTGGAGAAGAAGATTTTTAAGTATATTTTAGTTTCGAACCCAAGACCCCCTGCCCCAGGGCCATTTTGGACCCTGGGGCCACAATTTGAACAAACTTGGTAGAGGTCCACTAGACAATGCTTCATACCAAATATCAAAGCTCTAGGCCTAGCGGTTTCAGAGAAGATGTCATTTAAAGCAAATTGTTGACGACGCACGACACACGACGCACGACGGACGACGGACGACGGACACTGGGTGATCACAATAGCTCATCCTGAGCCTATGGCTCAGGTGAGCTAACAAAAACTTCACACTTCAAGATTAGTTAAACTACGCTCGCAAAGAAAAGCAAGTGGTGGTTTCATGGACTTGCAGTCTGTAAATTTTAGTCGCATTTTGCGAGTATGCGAGTCTAAATTCGAACCCTGGCATTTTGAACACCCAATAAATTCTAACTTACCATAGGACAGCAGTAAATAGCGTTATTTTTGTTTTGCTGTATACAGATAAAGCAAGTCGTGTTTTTTTTCGCATCGTCGTGACAAAGCCAGTGAAACGGAGGCTTTTAAACCACTCATTTTGAAATTATTTGCATAGAATTTCTCATCTTTTGACACCATTTGATTGTCTCTCATCACTGATGTCTTCAGATTTCGTCGTCTTGCTTACTGGCAGAATTTCCGCGGCGTCAACAAAAAAGAAAATCACCAATTCATTTCTGTGTTTGCGAGATCACCGACATGTTCAGAAAAGCTGGTTTCCCTCGCATTCGTAAATGCGCAGCAAATACAGTACATGCAATGTGAAGACTTGATCTGACACGCTCTCGCGTGACACTCAAAATCGCGAGGAAGAGATTAAAATCCACAAGATTCTCTCGCAACTCTCATGCATTTCACACTACCTCACGTGTTTGAAAATCCCCATGTTCCACGCAAGAAAATTCCTCGCATCTCGCGTGAAATTCATAGAATGATGTATGCGAGAAACTTTTTCGCATCACGCGTGGAATTTTGTCCAGGTAGGTACAGTAAATGCAGGTTTCTATACAAGTACATGTACCTTTACAGACAAGGCATATGATTCGCAATGTACTTTTTTTCGGCACTGATAACGATTCAATTAATACATTGTAAGCCTGCGTGAATAACCTAATTGATCGCATCCTCAACGCAAGTATTGTTTGACCGTACGGTATTTACATTTACGAACTGAGGATGGGTTGATAAACAATCATGATCAGCGTAATTTTGTTGCGGTTATGCGGCGAGTAAATTAGAGAGGCTTATGTTTGAAAGGTTAGTTAGTAGCAAACGGAGTTCTTTCAAATTCTAGAATGATGACACTGACAAAAAATTTCGCTTGATATATGAAGCCACCACTGATAATATAGCCCAATCCATGTCAAAACAGTCAAAAAGATCTAAGCGTTTCGATCAGCTTTTGAACTCGAAGATATAGCCGCTAGTGGCACGTACCGAAAGGTTTACTTATTAACCGATATAAACTTTCTGGTGTATGGGCTGTCAAGTTCCCATTGAACGCGCACGCGACAACAATGATTGGCCATTGGGCAGTCTCAGAGGTGATTGACGTCCACTTAATCGGCTCGCTGAATTATGCAAATTTGTAAACCTGTTGGTTTGACAGCTAAAATATACGTCACAGCTGCATCCTCTTAATCAGTTCATTCATGAAATATGGAAAATATGATTTTGCGTCGTGGATCGATAGTAAAAGTGTCTGGACTTTATAAATGCATCAAAATGAAGGAAAAATAAGAGGTGAGAAGTTTGTTTTTATATTCCGAACTCTGCGTGGCAAAATCACATTATCTACATGAAAAACGAAACTGATTCTGCTGCGCAGAAAAATTCTCAAAGTATTCGGACTAATAAACTTAATAATATCTATATTCATATTCAAAGGTGACTGAACGCATTCAGGGCCTTCGCCATAATAAAATGTAAAGACGGTAGCATTTGTTGAAATACGGTAAACACAGCACGTTTATAGGTCAGTCTCTAGTTCTATACCAAACCCTCAGTTTTTTTCGTCTTTTTCATCGGATATCTATGTTAAAACAAGTGTTGTCAGAAGACAACAAAGCGCGCCTTATGGGTGCCTGATTCTCACAGTCACAAAGACCTACAAATATATCAGGTCATCTGCAGTGTCAGACTGAGTCATTATCCCAGGTACAATGTATATGATGAATACATACTAAATACCCCTAAAATATGAAGCAAATCACTGAATGATAAAATTTATGTAAGAGTGACCTCAAATTCCCAAATATGATGTTAATCTATAAACAGCTTTGGAGACACAAGGCAAAATCACTGAACCATGAAATATAGGTCACAGTGATCTATAAATAATATGAAGCCATTCGGGATGTCAGACCGATCCACTATGCCAGATGTGATGTTAATCTATCAAACAGTGCTTGAAATATAAGACAAAATCACTGGACCATGAACAAAGGTCAAGGGTACAGGTGTCAGCATGGTAGCTCTGCAGCTGCTGCAATTATAGGGATATGCTACTTGACCAAGTATCACATCTCTTTTGTCAAAGGTTTCATCAAAACTAAAAAGTTTGCCTTAAAAACAGTGCCAAACGGCAAAGTCAGTCAACCGTAACATATAGGTCAAGGACATACAATTGTGTCATGCAGCTGCTGCAGTCATATGGATGTATATATGTACCAAGTATGATGATTGTAGCTGCTGTAGTTTCTAAGATACAGAGTTGAATATGGAGCTAAACGCAATTGTTAACATTGGTTAACCTGATCACGGACGCCGACGAGGACGCTGACGGGTACGCTAACGCTAACGCATACTCAGACTACGACGCCGGGGGTATAGCATAAGCTCTCCTTTGCTTCACAAAGGCGCGCTAAAAACTGGGTTTTGTCGGACGGCCCTTGGTAAGGATTAGCCGGTAGCGCAAAAGTACTTTGTGGCGAGATAAATCGCTTGCAGAAACTGGTTAAATCGTGAAATTTGAATACCAGCATTAATTGTTCCGAAACATGAAACATTAAACTACATGACTGCAATAATATAAAAGTTGCATCTTACCTTCAGATTGACATAATTATTTCCATTTCGATTTACCCTCCCTCAATTCTTTCGTTTGTTTACCATTTCAAAAAACGTACATGCTTTTTCTTTTTTGTCTTTATAAAATTTATTCATAAAACATAACAAGAATATACTAATGATTGAAATAATGCATTTTTTTATTTAAGATAGACTATCTTATAAAATTTATCTATATCTATATTTCTATTTTATCGCCATTTTTATCATCCTCAGTGCTGGAAACAGCCAGTGGCCCAGTGGTAAAATGCGCCTAAATTTTGTCTGGGGCCACCAAAGAGTTTCAAATTATGAACTTTAGTGGCCCAAATTTACCTGTCTGGCAATAATAAATGCATCGGATATTTAGCTAGTGGCTAATTTGGGCCACTGAAAATGTGGCCTGCTGAACTTTTGGGCCACCACATTAATCTAGGGAGTGTCAAGCACTGATCCTGGGGTGTTCCTTGTTAACACCTTTGGTAATTTTTCACTATTCTGGCTTTAAGAAGTCACTGAATCTTAAACAAGAGGCCCAAATGGGCCTGATATCGCTCACCTGGCTTTTATATCCGAATGGTCCCCATTCTGATACAAAATTGGTCCAATTCCAGAGATTTTCTCAATTTCACATTTTGCTACTTTTAGTAACAGAGGCCAACTTGTCTGGTCTTTATATATTTACTTTTGAAATACCTCAAGGCAAGAATCATTTTGCCACAAATTTCATCAAAACCCATTCAGGGGTTACTGAGATATTGTCAGTTTCATGTTTTGTGCTATTTTTAGTAACCGCAGATGGCGGCCATCTTAGAATGCCAAAATGCAAAAAATTGAAAAGCTTTCATGCAAGGACCATTTTGACACAAAATTGGTCCAGTTCCATTGTAATTTTCTAATTTTCAAATTTTGCTATTTTAAGTAACAGAGGCCAACTTGACGGGTCAATATTTGTTAATTTGTGAAACACATAAAAGCAAGAATCATTTTGCCACAAATTTCGTCTCAATCGCTTCAGCGGTTAATGAGATGTTGTCATTTTCATGTTTTGTGCTATTTTTAGTAACGGCAGATGGCGGCCATCTTGGAATGCCAAAATGCAGAAAATCGAAAAAGCTTATTGAAATGATCATTCTGACAGAAAATTAGTCCAATTCCACTGAGACTTTCTTATTTTCACATTTTTCTAATTTTAGTAACAAAGGCCATTATGACTTGTCTATATTTGGTTACTTTTGAAACATCTCAATGCAAAAATCATTTTGACACAAATTTCGTCAAAATCTATTCAGCGGTTACTGAGATATTGTCATTTTCATGTTTTGTGCTATTTTTAGTAACGGCAGGTGGTGGCCATCTTGGAATGCCAAATTGCAATTAATCGAAATGGCTTCATGTAAGGAACATTCTGACACAAAATTGGTCCAATTCCATTCAAGGGTTCTTGAGTAATTGTCATTTTATTACTTTGTGCTATTTTTAGTAACAGCAGATGTCGGCCATCTTGGAAGCCAAATTGCAATTGATCGAAACGGCTTCATGCAAAGAACATTCTGACACAAAATTGGTCGAATTCCATTCAAGGGTTCTTGAGTAATTGTCATTTTTATGATTGTGCTATTTTTAGTAACGGCAGATGTCGGCCATCTTGGAAAGCCAAATTGTAATTAATCTAAACGGCTTCATGCAAAGACCATTCTGACACAAAATTGGTCGAATTCCATCAAGGGTTCTTGAGTAATTGTCATTTTTATGTTTGTGCTATTTTTTGCAACGGCCCCCATGGTGGCCATCTTGGATAGTCAACTGGCACAAAATTGAAATAATTCCTTTTAAGGACCATTGCTGACCAAATCTGACCACAATCGATTGCGTTTTCTTGAGATACTGACATTTGAGCAAAATCGGTCTTGTAAACGCTAAGTAGGTCACTGTGACCTAATTCCGCTATAGATTTTTTTCATTTTTACAATTTTCAATCCCAAGGTCCCATTTATGTTCCATGCACACTTTCGGCCAAATATACCAAATGGTTCTGGAGAAGAAGTTGATTGTGTTGTTTTTGCTATTTTTAGTAACGGCGGCCATCTTGGATTCTTGACCTGACCCAATTTTACAATTTTGAAACCCTGCAGTCTGGTCATGCTCCATGTGAGATTTGAAACCCATAGGTGCAGTGGTTTTAGAGAAGAAGTTGTTTGAAGTTGTTTGAATATGTCGTTTTTTGACATTGGCATTTGAGCAAAATTACACTCGTAAACAGAAAGTAGGTCACTGTGACAAAACTCAGCTACAGATTTTTTTCATTTTTACAATTTTGAATACCAAGGTTTCATTGATGTTCCATGCCAAAATTCAGACAAATATACCCAGTGGTTCTGGAGAAGAAGTTTATTTTGTTGTTTTTGCTATTTTTAGTAACGGCGGCCATCTTGGATTTTCAACCTGACCCAATTTTACAATTCTGAGACCCTGGAGTCAGGTCATGCTCCATGTGAAATTTGAGAACCATGGGACAAGTAGTTTTACAGAAGAAGATGTTTGAATATTTGTTTTTAGGTGTTGACGGACACATTCCGTGACGACGCACGACGCACGCCGGACGCATTGGTATGACAATAGCTCACTATGGCCCTTCGGGCCAGGTGAGCTAAAGAAAGACAGAACTGGAATCTTATGTGTTTTTTTACTTTGTATTCCTGAAGCCTAAAAGACAATATAAAAATAAGGAGACACGTGTGCCTTAGGGCTTTTAAACAGCACTACCGCGAGAATATGATTGCCACGAGAATATGGAGTTGGAGTATAAGTAATTGTGTTTGTCTATACACAGTCATGCTGTTTTACTTGCTTATTTGGTTCGTTTTGTTCTTACATAAAGCAGAGGACAGTTCCTATGCCTTGATATAACCGACAAGCTTTGGAAAAATGTTGAGCATCATTAGCGCCCTTTTTCTGTTACAATGCTATTAAAGTATTCTGGGCTCATGTGTTATCGATACCTTAATAAAATATCCCGGTCTATAAGCTATGGAAGGGTATCAGGGTCATAATTCAAATACGTAGTTGCATTTTCTATTCTGCAAGAACACAAAGTGTCTCTCAGAAATATCCATTCTGTATTTTACAAAATGCCCTGATGCCTGATTCCATTTGCATGTTATGGATGCTTATTATGCTTGAACACAAAGGGCTTCTCAGTAATATGCATTTTACACTCTACAAAAATCTTTTTCCCATTAAATGAAAATATAACAGTGAGTGTCTTTCTGTGATACGGAATCTGCTTTCTACAGAATGTCTTTCCGATTGGCTCTTGATTATTCTGTTACAATTCAATCGCTTTTCCTGAACTTGCGTTTTGTTATGTTGGCTTACGTAAATCTGGTAGGCCTAAACCACTATATGGCATTTGCCTTATCGCTTTCCGCTTTAGCGTATTTTGACTACACAACTAAATTTCTAGCTTCACAGTAAAATTAGAAGAAATTTTATAACGTTTAAATATTTACCTTTACAATGATTGACCTTGATATATGCAATGTTTACAATTTTGGTACCGGTGTCGAGGTAAAATGTATTCAGTGTAAGAAGCCATGTTGACAACAGTTATGATTTATTTTCCATGCATTAACCTTAACATTCACTGTGAAAACACCGCAACCCGGAAGATGACAGACCATCATACATGTCGGTGAAAGGTTATTATTCATATTTTTCACCATTCGATATTTTTTGCTGGTAAGCGCTAGCGAGCCTCGAACCCACACGGCAGAGGTTTGTCTCGAGGGGAGTGAGGTACTCAGAAAGTTTCTTACCACATAGGCAGGGATTATTTTTGGGGAATCATGCTATTTCTATGGATATTATGGTGCTTTGAGCAACCTTTTATTTTTGTGGTGGGGGGGAGGGGGGGGGAGGGGCGGGGTCACCTCAAAAACAACTATTTTTATGAGATTGTCAGCGGGGTTGTCAAAAGTTCTGGGTATTTTTCTAGGACCTGTGCAGGTGTCTTGGGCCCAAATATAGGTTCGCATTAGTGTTTTAATACAGACCTCCTGTAGTTCCATGTACTGATGAAGCACATTATTTTATTGTTAATGGTCTCGTTCATAGCATTTAGGATGCATGAATAAAATAAATACAATCATATTTAAGACTGAAAAGGAATAAAAGTTACGCTGGGAACAATTATTTGGGCAGGCTATATTGCCAACTTTTTTTCTGGGGTATATGGTATATAAAAATATCAGCTATTTTTCTTGTGGGGGTGCTATTTTTTAAGCACTAGAGGCTAGGTCCCAAACTATGTGGCAAAAAAAAAAGGGAATCCCCCTCCTCCCCCGGAGGTTTGTAGCTAGACACGAGTCAAATATTCTATCATCTTTGGTATCGGTACGCCCAACCTTGTCTATTAATAACAAAAACAAGAGGGCCATGATGGCCCTGGATCACTCACCTGAGTATCCTGTGAACTTAACCTCAGAAACATCCATACGTCCAGCAGACAGAGTTTCACAAAGATTCAATGGAAAATGAACCCTTTATTGTGTACCTTAGGTTTTTATAAGATTTAACCTAATTACCTTGTTTTGGACCCCACATGACCCCGTTTCAGACCTGGTCTAGATTTCTTGGATATAAACATTCTGACAAAGTTTCATGAATATCGGATCAAAACTGTACCCTCTAGAGTGTAAACAATGTTTTTCTAAGGTTTGACCTAGTTTTTGACCCGACATGATTAAGTTGCGTCCTTGGTCCAGATTTGTAGGAGATAAACATTTTGACAAAGTCTCATGAAGAGACAAAGTCTCATGAAGATTAGAACAAAACTGTGTCCTCTAAAGTGTTCACATGGTTTTTCTAAGAACTGACCTAGTGACCTAGTTTTTGACCTGACATTGCCCAGTTTCAAATCAGGTCTAGATTTCATAAAAATAAACATTCTGACAAAGTTTCATGTAGATTATATCATTTTTCTAAGATTTGACCTAGTGACCTAGTTTTTGACCCCACATGACCCAGTATCAAAGTTGGTCAGGATTTAATTAAGATAAACATTCTGACCAAGTTTCATGATGATTGGATCGTAACTGTGCCCTCTGAGTCATTCTAAGATTTATTTCTATTTTTAGCTCTGGCGGCCATTTTGTATAGCGGAGTGGAACAATTTCAGCAATTTTTGTTTAGAACCATGAGTCAAACACTTCTGTGAAATTATTTAACAAGTAGCCCAAAGGGCAACAATTGCTCACCTGAGAGACATTGTAAACCTATAGGAATATTTAAGATGCTCAAGGGCAGCTAACTCCACAGTCAGTGGTCCAATCAGGCTGAAAATTAAACTCATCCAAAATATTATGTATGCCCTCATTTAATATATGCAAGTTTAAAAAGTATCCGATCAAGAGCACAATAGACAGAGCTGTCAAAGGCAGCTAACTTCGTAGTGGTTGGCCTGATCTGGCCAAAATTTGAACTTGTTTAAGATATTATGCATTTCCTCATTACCTGCAAGTTTGAAAAGGATCGGATCAGTAGAAACCAAGAAAAAGTGGCGACATTGATTTTTTGGATGCTCAGGGCAGGTACTCCATAGTCAGTGGTGGGATCTAGCCGAAATGCTAACTAATCTAAGCTTTTATGCATATCCTCATTACCTGCAAGTATGAAGAGGATCCGATGAAAAATGAAAATGTGATGACGTTGTTTTCTCCATTATAAGACTATGGGATTTTTTTCAAATGCTCAAGGGCAGCTAACTCCGTAGTCTGTGCTCGAATCCGGCCAAATTTCGAACTCATCCAAGCTCTTATGTATGTCATCATTACCTGCAAGAATGATAAGGATCTAATCAAAAACCTTGATTGCAGCACCCTGAAAGTCAACCTTGCTCGAGATATTGTCATGCCCTACATTTGTGTGAATTTACTTTAAAATCCGTTGAGAAATGTAGGTGCTAGAGCGATGACAAAGTTTTTCTAAAAATAACCACAGTGACCTTGACCTTGGGCACAGCATCCTGAAAGTCGAACTTGCTTGAGATATTGTCATACCCTACATTTGTGTCAAGTTATTTCAAAATCCATGGAGAAATGAAGGTGCTAGGGCGCTGACAAAGTTTTTCTAAAAATAGCCACAGTGACTTTGACCTTGAGCACAGCACCCTGAAAGTCGAACTTGCTCGAGATATTGTCATGCCCTACATTTGTGTGAATCTATTTTAAAAGTAGGTGCTAGAGCGCTGACAAAGTTTTTCTAAAAATAGTCACAGTGACCTTGACCTTGGGTGCAGCACCCTGGAAGTCAAACTTGTTTGAGATATTGTCATGCCCTACATTTGTGTGAAGTTGATTTAAAATCTGTTGATAAATGTAGGCGCTAGAGCCATGACCAAGTTTTTCTAAAAATAGCCACAGTAACCTTGACCTTGGTTGCAGCACCCTGAAAGTCAAACTTGCTCGAGATATTGTCATGCCCTACATTTGTGTGAAGTTATTCTAAAATCTGCAGAGAAATGTAGGTGCTAGAGCGCTGACAATGTTTTTCTAAACATAGCCACAGTGACCTTGGGCGCAGCATCCTGAAAGTCAAACTTGCTCGAGATATTGTCATGCCCTACATTTGTGTGAAGTTATTTTAAAACCTGCTGAGAAATGTAGGTGCTAGAGTGCTGACAAAGTTTTTCTAAAAATAGCCACAGTGACCTTGACCGCAACATCCTGAAAGTCGAACTTGCTCGAGATATTGTCATGCCCTACATTTGTGTGAAGTTATTTTAAAATCCGTTGAGAAATGTAGGCAATAGAGCGATGACATAAAAATATGTGATGACGTTGTTTTCTCCATTATAAGATTATGGGATTTTTTTCAAACGCTCAAGGGCAGCTAACTCCGTAGTCTGTGCTCGAATCCGGCCAAATTTCGAACTCATCCAAGCTCTTATGTATGTCATCATTACCTGCAAGTATGACAAGGATCTAAGCAAAAATAGTTGAGAAAACGTGATGACGCCATTTTCCCCATTATAACCCTATGGGATTTTTTTCAAACGCTCAAGGGCAGCTAACTCCGTAGTCTGTGCTCGAATCCGGCCAAATTTCAAACTCATCCAAGCTCTTGTGTATGTCATCATTACCTGCAAGTATGATAAGGATCTAATTGAAAACAGTCGAGAAAACGTGATGACACAATTTTCCCCATTATAACCCTATGGGGGCTATCGGTTGCCATGGAAACCAGAGTTCTGAGCTGATCGGCACCAAACCCTAATGCAGCCTTTCCCCCACCCAAATGATGCTTCAGATAAAATTTGATTGCGATCGGCCAACTGGTCTCTGAGATATTTATGTTTGAAAGTGTTGACGCACCCACCCACCCACCCACGGAAGGACGGACGACGGCTCGACTCCCATCCTATAAGCTCACCTCTGAGCCTTCGGCTCAGGTGAGCTAAAAATCGAGCCATTGGCTTCAGCGGAGATGTCGTTTCAAGGTTTTTCTATATTTTGCTCTGGTGGCCATTTTGTTCAGCAGAGCTAAACCATTTCAGCAATTTTGGTAGAGGGTCTCTAAAGGATCATTTCTGTGAAATTATTTCAAAATCTTCCCAGCAGTTTTGGAGGGGAAGTCGTTTAAAGGTTTTTCTATTTTCAGGTCTGGCTGCCATATTATTCAGCGGAGCGAAACCGTTTGAGCCATATTATTCAGCGGAGCAGAACTGGAAGAGCAATTTTGGAAGCAGAACTCCCAGGGAACATTTCTGTGAAATTATTTCAAAATCTGCCCAGCAGTTTTGGAGGCAAAGTCATTTCAAGGTTTTTCTATTTTTAGCTCTGGCGGCCATTTTGTTCAGCGGAACGGAACCGTTTCAGCAATTTGGTGTAAACATATTTTATTTTCAAAATACACATAATATCATACAAATAAGTTGAAATAACACAATTACACAAAGCAATAGGATCAGAACGAAAGCTGGTAGCTTATATAGCTCTTCTCCTGAACAGCAATTTTGGTAGAGGGTCTCCTAAGGAACATTTGTGTGAAATTATTTCAAAATCTGCCCAGCAGTTTTGGAGGCGAAGTCGTTTAAAGGTTTTTCTGTTTTTTGCTCTGGCGGCCATTTTGTTCAGCAGAGCCGAACCATTTTAGCAATTTTGGTAGAGGGTCTCCTAAGAAACATTTCTGTGAAATTATTCCAAAATCTGCCCAGCAGTTTTGGAGGAGAAGTTGTTTAAAGGTTTTTCTATTTTTAGCTCTGGAGGCCATATTGTTCAGCGGAGCGGAACCGTTTCAGCAATTTTGGTAAAGGGCCTCCTAAGGAACATTTCTGTGAAATTATTTCAAAATCTGCCAAGCAGTTTGGGAGGCGAAGTCGTTTAAAGGTTTTTCTATTTTTAGCTCTGGTGGCCATTTTGTTCAGCAGAGCTAAACCATTTCAGCAATTTTGGTAGAGGGTCTCTAAAGGATCATTTCTGTGAAATTATTTCAAAATCTTCCCAGCAGTTTTGGAGGCGAAGTCGTTTCAAGGTTTTTCTATTTTTAGGTCTGGCTGCCAATTTATTCAGCGGAGCGAAACCGTTTGAGCAATTTTGGTAAAAGGCCTCCTAAGGAACATTACTGTGAAATTATTTCAAAATCTACCCAGCAGTTTTGGAGAAGTCGTTTAAATGTTTTTCTATTTTTAGCTCTGGTGGCCATTTTGTTCAGCAGAACAGAACCGTTTCAGCAATTTTGGTAGAGGGTCTCCTAAGGAACATTTGTGTGAAATTATTTCAAAATCTGCCCAGCAGTTTTGGAGGCGAAGTCGTTTAAAGGTTTTTCTGTCTTTTGCTCTGGCGGCCACTTTGTTCAGCAGAGCGGAACCATTTAAGCAATTTTGGTAGAGGGTCTCCTAAGAAACAATTTCTGTGAAATTATTCCAAAATCTGCCCAGCAGTTTTGGAGGAGAAGTTGTTTAAAGGTTTTTCTATTTTTAGCTCTGGCGGCCATATTGTTCAGCGGAGCGGAACCGTTTGAGCAATTTTGGTAAAGGGCCTCCTAAGGAACATTTCTGTATAATTATTTCAAAATCTGCCCAGCAGTTTGGGAGGCGCAGTCGTTTAAAGATTTTTCAATTTTTAGCTCTGGCGGCCATTTTGTTTAGCGGAGTGTAATCGTTTTAGCAATTTTGGTAGCGGGTCTCCGAAGAAACATTTGTGAAATTATTTCAAAATCTGCCCAGCACTTTTGGAGGAGAAGTCGTTTAAAGGTTTTTCTATTTTTAGCTCTGGCGGCCATATTGTTCAGCGGAGCGAAACCGTTTGAGCAATTTTGGTAAAAGGCCTCCTAAGGAACATTTCTGTGAAATTATTTCAAAATCTACCCAGCAGTTTTGGAGAAGTCGTTTAAATGTTTTTCTATTTTTAGTTCTGGTGGCCATTTTGTTCAGCAGAACAGAACCGTTTCAGCAATTTTGGTAGAGGGTCTCCTAAGGAACATTTGTGTGAAATTATTTCAAAATCTGCCCAGCAGGTTTGGAGGCGAAGTTGTTTAAAGGTTTTTCTGTTTTTTTGCTCTGACGGCCATTTTGTTCAGCAGAGCGGAACCATTTTAGCAATTTTGGTAGAGGGTCTCCTAAGAAACATTTCTGTGAAATTATTCCAAAATCTGCCCAGCAGTTTTGGAGGAGAAGTTGTTTAAAGGTTTTTCTATTTTTAGCTCTGGCGGCCATATTGTTCAGCTGAGCGGAACCGTTTGAGCAATTTTGGTAAAGGGCCTCCTAAGGAACATTTCTATGAAATTATTTCAAAATCTGCCCAGCAGTTTGGGAGGCGAAGTCGTTTAAAGGTTTTTCTATTTTTAGCTCTGGCGGCCATTTTGTTTAGCGGAGCGTAATCATTTTAGCAATTTTGGTAGCGGGTCTCCTAAGAAACATTTGTGAAATTATTTCAAAATCTGCCCAGCACTTTTGGAGGAGAAGTCGTTTAAAGGTTTTTCTATTTTTAGCTCTGGCGGCCATATTGTTCAGCGGAGCGGAACCGTTTGAGCAAATTTGGTATAGGGCCTCCTAAGGAACATTTCTGTGAAATTATTTCAAAATCTACCCAGCAGTTTTGGAGGAGATGTCGTTTAAATGTTTTTCTAATTTTAGCTCTGGTGGCCATTTTGTTCAGCAGAACAGAACCGTTTCAGCAATTTTGGTAAAGAGTCCCCCAAGGAACATTTCTTTGAAATTATTTCAAAATCCGTCCAGCAGTTTTGGAGAAGAAGTCGTTTAAAGCAAAAGTTGACGACGGACGCACGACCTGATGACGGACAAAGACTGATCACAATACCTCACCTTAAGCACTTCGTGCTCAGGTGAGCTAAAAACAAAAAAAAAAAGGATTGGCCCTTTGGATGTGAAACTAGTAAATACTTCAGATTCAGAACTCTCACTCATGGAAGCTGCATTCTTAGAAATTGCGTGCATTGTTTGAAGCCCAGGCATTCCAACGACATGATCTATAATCATCTTCAGTTGTTTTTGTCAGGAATTATATGATATTGATTTAATGCTGATCAAAAGTAGCCAGTGTAAGAATAATATCTATTGCAGCAGATACCCACAGGTAGTCAGAACTGGTACCTGGGTACAAATTTCTAACCGTCCCAGCTCGGCAGTTAACTCTATCTATTATTGTTATTTGAATAATTATCATTTCAGACAGATAATGATATAATGTTTTTCATACATTTAAGCGTAGTTTACCCATTACATTCTTCTTGTAATCAAACTAGGCATTTCAGTTATTCCAGGAAAAATATGATCGTGATTGCATGTTGATAAAAACAACCAGTGTATAAGAATAAGATCCCGGGGATCGGGATGCTACATGTACCCATCTCAGTCCTATAGCGCACTCCATTTAATATTTTGAGATGGGACTATTAATCATTTACGACAGCTAAGACTTCCCATACCGTGGAGCTAGCCTGTATTTTTTTCATAGTCGTAAAGCGGAATGCATTTAATCGTAAATCGATTTGCAACGAAGCGATAAACAATGACCCGAAATACGCAGGGAAATACAGAAAGCTTTTTGGAATAAAGCCAATAACAGTCATTGTGAAAGGGATAAAATTAATGTGATATTTTTTTTAAAAATATTCTAATCATAAAACATTAACAAGAGCCCCAAATGGGCCTGATATCGCTCAACTGGCTTTTGTATCCGAATGGTCCCCATTCTGATACAAAATTGGTCCAATTCCAGAGATTTTCTCAATTTCACATTTTGCTACTTTTAGTAACAGAGGCCAACTTGTCTGGTCTTTATATCCCTCATGAACTTCATTTTCTGAATATCTTCTGAACTTGGCTGACTTTGTCTGAATCAGGACTGAATCTGATCTTAACACTAAATTGGTGTCTGAATCCCTCTGAACACAAAATGCCTTTTCTGAATTTTTCTGAACACTTTCTGAAACATTACTGGGCACAGACTGAACAATTCAGACAGATATTCAGAAAGATTCAGAAATTCTGAAATTATCTGAAGTGTCTGAACCTCATATATAGTCTGAACCATTCTGAACTCATAATAGTCTGAATCTTTCTGAACCAAATTTGTCTGAATTTTTCTGAACCAATTTTTTCTGAATCTTTCTGAACTATTCAGTGGGAAGTCATGTGACTTCTGGGCATGCTCAGTGGGCATTTCCTCAGATCGTCTGCAGAAGAAATTTCAAACAACACAGAAATATCTCTTTAGTTTAGTAAGTTTAAACTTTTTTTTTAAGAAATGATTTGTAAGGAAAGATGGCAGAAACATGTAAAGATATGATACGAAATTTATAGTGGATGTTTGTAAAGATATTTTATTCATGTGTTGCCCTTGATGGCCTTGAAATTCATCTTTAAACTACATATCCTTATCCCACCCACTTCAAAATACTTGTATATAATGTTTGCTTTGAGAGACTGGTTAATCAAGGATTAAACTGAAAAAAAAAACAACTTTTGATATTGTGTAGAGAATCTATGTCTTGAAGTGGATTCTGGCTGATTTAAATATAATCAATATCAAGTATATGGTAAGTGGGGGCAGGGGAGGCAGGGTGGGGTGGATAGCTGAAAACATTCTGAATATTGTCTTAACTGTTTCTGAATCCTGGCTTAACTTTGTCTGAAAAACAGCTGAACCATAGCTGAAAACATTCTGAATTTTGTCTAAAATGTTTCTGAATTCACGCTTAATTTTGTCTGAAATACAACTGAATCTTATCTGAAAACATTCTGAATCTTATCTCAACAGTGTCTGAAATTGCTCTGAATCAAATGTCTGAACTTTTGATAACAGTGTCTGAATATGGTCTGGAAAGTCCGAATTTCAGACCAAATTCAGAAACTAATGTTCAGCTCAAGTTCAGTCAAAGGTCAGACTGCTTTTCAGCCAACATTCAGACACTAATTTTCCATGAGGGATATTTACTTTTGAAACACCTCGAGGCAAGAATCATTTTGCAACAAATTTCATCAAAATCCATTCAGGGGTTACTGAGATATTGTCAGTTTCATGTTTTGTGCTATTTTTAGTAATGGCAGATGGCGGCCATCTTAGAATGCCAAAATGCAAAAAATGGAAAAGCTTTCATGCAAGGACCATTTTGACACAAAATTGGTCCAGTTCCATTGTTATTTTCTAATTTTGCTATTTTAAGTAACAGAGGCCAACATGACGGGTCAATATTTGTTAATTTGTGAAACACATAAAAGCAAGAATCATTTTGCCAAAAATTTCGTCTCAATCGCTTCAGCGGTTAATGAGATGTTGTCATTTTCATGTTTTGTGCTATTTTTAGTAACGGCAGATGGCGGCCATCTTGGAATGCCAAAATGCAGAAAATCGAAAAAGCTTATTGAAATGATCATTCTGACAGAAAATTAGTCCAATTCCACTGAGATTTTCTTATTTTCACATTTTTCTATTTTTAGTAACAAAGTTTATTATGACTTGTCTATATTTGGTTACTTTTGAAACATCTCAATGCAAAAATCGTTTTGACACAAATTTTGTCAAAATCTATTCAGCGGTTACTGAGATATTGTCATTTTCATGTTTTGTGCTATTTTTAGTAACGGCAGGTGGTGGCCATCTTGGAATGCCAAATTGCAATTAATTGAAATGGCTTCATGTAAGGAACATTCTGACACAAAATTGGTCCAATTCCATTCAAGGGTTCTTGAATAATTGTCATTTTATGTTTGTGCTATTTTTAGTAACGGCAGATGTCGGCCATCTTGGAAGCCAAATTGCAATTAATCGAAACGGCTTCATGCAAAGAACATTCTGACACAAAATTGGTCGAATTCCATTCAAAGGTTCTTGAGTAATTGTCATTTTTATCATTGTGCTATTTTTAGTAACGGCAGATGTCGGCCATCTTGGAAAGCCAAATTGTAATTAATCGAAACGGCTTCATGCAAGGAACATTCTGACACAAAATTGGTCGAATTCCATTCAAGGGTTCTTGTATAATTGTCATTTTTATGTTTGTGCTATTTTTAGTAACGGCCCCCATGGTGGCCATCTTGGATAGTCAACTGGCACTAAATTGAAATAATTCCTTTTAAGGACCATTGCTGACCAAATCTGACCACAATCGATTGCGTTTTCTTGAGATACTGACATTTGAGCAAAATCGGTCTTGTAAACGCTAAGTAGGTCACTGTGACCTAATTCCGCTATAGATTTTTTTCATTTTTACAATTTTTAATCCCCAGGTCCCATTAATGTTCCACGCAAACTTTCAGCCAAATATACCAAATGGTTCTGGAGAAGAAGTTGATTTTGTTGTTTTTGCTATTTTTAGTAACGGCGGCCATCTTGGATTCTTGACCTGACCCAATTTTACAATTTTGAAACCCTGCAGTCTGGTCATGCTCCATGTGAAATTTGAAACCCATGGGTGCAGTGGTTTTAGAGAAGAAGTTGTTTGAAGTCCTTTGAATATGTCGTTTTTTGACATCGGCATTTGAGCAAAATTACACTCGTAAACAGAAAGTAGGTCACTGTGACAAAACTCCGCTACAGATTTTTTTCATTTTTACAATTTTGAATACCAAGGTTTCATTGATGTTCCATGCCAAAATTCAGACAAATATACCCAGTGGTTCTGGAGAAGAAGTTTATTTTGTTGTTTTTGATATTTTTAGTAACGGCGGCCATCTTGGATGTTCAACCTGACCGAATTTTACAATTCTGAGACCCTGGAGTCAGGTCATGCTCCATGTGAAATTTGAGAACCATGGGACCAGTAGTTTTACAGAAGAAGATGTTTGAATATTTGTTTTTAGGTGTTGACGGACACATTCCGTGACGACGCACGACGCACGCATTGGTATGACAATAGCTCACTATGGCCCTTCGGGCCAGGTGAGCTAAAAACAAATCAATAAGCCTGATGGTCACAGATTTAGAAAACCCACAAAGCATAATGGATTCAAGCGTAAAGGCATTTTCTATATTACCGAAAAACTCTCTGTGTTATCGCGGAATACAAATAAAAACACCGCAGGCACTGCATGATACCCCGCCACTGCTGTGCATCCTAACTTATTTTTTGAGATATATAATAGCTAAAGAGCCACAGAACTGAGATAGACAGAGATATGATGTCCTTACTGTAAATAAATATTAATATAAACCACCCAACAACGTGGAGCATTCTGACCAGTGTAGATTTAGATCAGGCTGTAAAGCATTTCTTTGAGCTGCGAGACTCTGTTTCCTATTCTATGGTGTTAAACATATCAGTGAAGTTTCATTCAGATATTCCATATAGTATAGGAACTACATGTCAAAAAACATTTTTCAGATCTATCAAGGGGGAATACTCATTAACTGGAAAGGTAAGAGTGATGGTTCTTTGTCACAATATGTAACCTTTGATGTGAAACATACCTATGAAGTTTCGTTCAGATATTCCATATAGTAAAGGAACTACAGATAAAAAAACGTTTTTCAGATCAATCAAGGGCCGATAACTCACAAACCGGAAAGATCAGAGTGACAGTTCCTAGTCACTATATGAAGCCTTTGATGTGAAACATATCTGTGAAGTTTTATTCAGATATTCCATATAGAAAGGGAACTACAGGTCAAAAACCATTTTTCAGACCTATCAAGGGCAGATAACTCATGAACTGGAAAGGTAAGAGTGATGGTTCTTTGTCACAGTATGTAACCTTTGATGTGAAACATATCTGTAAAGTTTCATTTAAATATTCCACATAGTAAAGGAACTACGGGTAAAAAACATTTTTTAATTCAATCAAGGGCCGATAACTCACAAACCGGAAAGATCAGAGTGACAGTTCCTAGTCACTATATGACGCCTTTGATGTGAAACATATCTGTGAAGTTTTATTCAGATATTCCATATAGTAAAGGAACAATAGGTCAAAAACCTTTTTTCAGACCTATCAAGGGCGGATAACTCACAAACTGGGAAGGTCAGAGTGACGGTCCTTAGTCACAATATGTAACCTTTGATGTGCAACATATCTGTGAAGCTTCATTCAGATATCATGAACAGTAAAGGAATAACAGGCCAGAAACCATTTTTCCAATACGAAAAAGGGCAGTAACTCCGTTAAAAATGGACGGATTTTGCCCATTAACAATCCCATACCACTCATCGCCGATAACAATATGTATGCAAAATTTGAAAAAATTCCGTGAATAAATACTCAAGTTATCGATCGGAAATGGTGAGCACGGACGGACGGACGGACGGACAGACGGACGGACGGACACTGAAAGGTATAACATAATACCCCGCCACTAAAGTGTGGCGGGGTATAAAAACAAATTACATAAATAGAATTATGACCCTGAATCAAGCATAAAGGCATTTTGTAGAATGCATAATGCTTATTATTGAAAAAGCACTTAACACAAAGGTATTTTGTAGAATGCATAATGCTTATTGTTGAAAAAGCACTCTGTGTTAAGACAAAATAGAAGTACACAAAACCTAAATGGAATTATGACCCCGATACCCTTCCATAATAAGCAACACAGCAATGTCAACATATATTTGTCTTGTATGCGTGAAACTTCGCCTTTTCCCTCTTTATTCTTGGTGAAAACATGCCATTTTCCACGCCGACTGTTTTGCTACTTGACCCAGAAACATGACCTTCGAAATTGACCAATGAAATAGTGTGTCATATGCTATCAATACTCATTTGCATATCTAAATTGCAGGGCTTTATCCAGGGTTTTTGGGAAAAGGCCCCTAGCCGAAATTGGGAAAATTTTATCGACAAAATCCCAAAAGTGGGAAAAAATTTGATCATGAGAATAACAAAATTCACAAGCTTCTCTGGGATCAGAAACAGACAAAAAGTGATGGAAACACCTTAGGTCATGTTCATTTTAATCATGACACTGTGTCTGCATACTGTTATTGTAGTGTTCTCGCATCGTTATGTTACAACTAGCGGCGCATGATCTGTAGTACCGGTACCTATTGCCGACACGGAAAACTTTCCCTAAAGGAACTAGGCCCCGTTTAATTCTAGCTGGTTCTTCCTCGGATGAAAAACCCAAATGAAAACGGTTTCCAACTTTCATCTTTATCCTTTTTTCAACCTTTTTCATCTAATACTTGTTATTATGCGACACGGAGGGCGGACATCTTTCTTGTTTACATTTACACAACTTGACCTTGAATGACCGTGAATGTGATTCGTCGAGAGAAGTAAAGCTACTCTAGCAAATTATACGTACGTATTTTCATCTGCGCGTGCAACACATTTATCCCTGCATACACTCCATAAAGCAATATGCTTTGTGAGTATTAGCCGGAAACCAACAAAATCGATATGGCATTACAACACATGGTTACAGACGCTACGCGTTCAATTGATACATTTGAAACGAAACATTTCATGCAAATATTTTTACCGTTTTTTGTCTTCTGCCAATTGGGAAAAATTATCATGAAATTGGGAAAAAAAGACGATATTTGGCATTGGGAATGGGGCCGAATTTCGGCCCCTAGGGTATGGCAGAAAATGCACCCTCATCCAAGCTTTAGTGCAGGATGAAGGTCATTATTGGAATAAAGCCGGAGGCTGAGCAAGTATGAGATAGCATATCCTTGGCAGTGTAGCTCACTGTGCAACGCCCTTTCAAAGAGAGTAAATCTGGTAATACCATGTGACCACACCTGTATAAAGCAGGTATTCACCATAACAGGTCATATTTTAAAGATGTATGTTTTGTTGCATGAAAATAACTGGGAGGGTTCAATGAAATGTAATTCTATCAATAATGTTATTACATAATATGTTCTTAATATTTGATAACCGTGTTATGGGTGGGTGCATACTTGCTCAGCCTCCGGCTTTATTCCAATAATGACCTTCATCCTGCACTAAAGCTTGGATGAGGGTGCATTATTTTCATAAAGCCTTCAGCTTTCACAAGTATGAGATAGCATTTTTAACGGCAACAAAACATTAGGCATATAAAACCATGAAGAAAGTTTTGATGTGCCAGTAAATGTATTAATCATCAAAAACAGATAATGATAGTCTTTCTGGAGAAATCTGTGTTAAAATGGAAATTTATTTGTGATATTTACTGGTAAACCAAATGACTCAAATCTGGTGAATCAAATATATAATAATGTGTGTATATCTGTATCTGCATTATACAAAGCAGAACACCTGCTGGCATACACTTTTAAAAATTCTACACCCATAACATACAAATCTCAATTAACAAACATACTAAAAAAAGTATATAAAAATCTCAAAATCAGGATAATACTACAAGATAACAATATATCCAGGAACACTTCTGAACCTTTTTTTTTTTTTTTTTTGTTTTTTTTTTGTTTTTGTTTTTTGTTTTTTTTTTGTTTCTGCAAAAGACTGACAGCTGCAACTGTCTAAATGTTTTCATTTAAAAGAATAACATCATAATGGAAAATTAAAGAGCATAGACCTATCTTAAGATTAGAAAAAAAAATTTCAACACCATAAAACACGTTTGTGGAAAACCATTGACAGAACTTCCCAACACAGGCTATACTGGTAAATTCCCCATACAAATATAAAATAGGTAATATATTACGATTGCATTATGCAAATATCACACAAAACTTTAGATTCAGAGATTTCACTTCTCTTTTTTTTTTTTTTTTTGTATGTGTGTAAAAATCTAAAGATACAACTGTTACCTCTTTCAGAAATTGACTGAATTTTCAGCAGCATCTAATACACAAAATCATTTTATTTATTTTACAATTCTTAACTAATTTATCATAAATTGTTTTACATAAACTAGATATTAGTCATTAATAATTTGAATTCTGAAACTTTTAATAAACTTCCTAAGTATATTATATATCTAATAAGTACAGCTGATAAATACATGTACATCTGTCTGTGCACCAGTAATGAATAGAAAACACAGAGAAGATCTACTTTTCAAATTTAACTGAGGACTAAATTCATACCCATTCAAGTCTCACATTATAGCCCCAAAAGGAATCCTGAATAAGTAAAGTCTGTACAATAGGCATACAGCAATTAATGTCTCCACTGTTGGTACAACAGATTTAACTTTCATTTTTTTTTTTTTTTTAATAATGATGATAATTTATAACAATAAAAGTAATAATTATGAGCAAGTATAATGAACTTCATTTTCAGAGAATAATACACTTGAATGAAAAGGACTGTGTGCAAAGACAACAGCAATTTACTGCCTGAAGTGATAAAATAAAAAACCAAGTTCTATGGAAGATTAGTTGTATTGCTAAATGTTGTCACCCTCGTAAAATAATGACTTTACTTGCTTACTATACAGGCATAAACTCATATGCAGTTATGCTGACACAACTGATTAGATTTTTATTTATTTATTTATTTATCTATTTACAACTAAAGCACATGGAGACTCCTAGAGACAGAAAAGATCTTGTAATGTTTCTAATTTACACAGATCTTACAGATTCAGCCACTAAGAATAATATAAGTAGCTTCTGACAGCTTAAAAGCTGCTTTATTTATTTATTTAATTTATTTTTGCTGAATACTTGTAAGTTCCTTAAATAACTACTTCAAGTTTAAAATATATCTTTACTGGTACATTGAACAGTACAGTATAAAATACTTATTACCAATCTTTTGGTTCATATTGTATGGTATATCAAATCCAATGAAGCATTTGACTACCAAAATTACTCTCAAAACATGCAAAAATTTTCTATAAAAGCAAACTGTCATGAAACCAAAATTGAAACAATATATTTTTAACCATCATGTTTTATGGTTTCTATAAATCAAACTCTTCTGTAACAGGAAATATTAATTAAATCTTGCTTATCACTAATATGATACTGTCTGTAAACAGTAAGGCTTGTTATAACCGTATTTACCATAAAGAAATGAAAATTCTGAACAAAACCAGAAACAAGAGGAAATAGGTCTCTCTTTTCTCTGTAATACTCATTTTTTATACTGACATCATTTATCATGAATATTTAATCAACTCATAATGAACAATAAACCTGCAATTCTTCTGTTTTAATGCTTAATGGACTTGTGGCAGAAATATTACGCTGACCATGGTCTAGAGAAAAAATATACTGCCGTTGTTGTAATAATGAACAGACAAATATGGTATTTTAAATAAAGATTTTGATCAATTATCACCAAACAGTAAAAACAACCATCAGGACTTACTGTCTTGTTTGTGGCAAGAAGGCCAATATTTCTCAAACACAAAAATACATAGAATGGAAATCACATTGAACAATATGAGTTCCATGTGATGGAAATGACCACCTTCAGTATTCTTTTTGAACTCTACACATCAGCTGACAACATAAAGTGTCAGTCTCTGTGTATAATAACAGTTAAACATCTCTGATTGTTTTGGAAGTATTATTCCAAATACTTGGATATCACTATTCTTGTGATCATTTTTATCATTGTTATTTTTCATTTCTTCATCTTCAATGATGTAACAGTATAAATCAACTATTAAAATCTCTGTTTCCAGTCCAGACTGAGAAAATGCCTCAAAGACTGAGCTCATTTTCAAATTTGATAAGAACAGAAAGCATCATCACAACTTTCTGATAATATATATTATTTTTTACTAGTATTATTGTGATCTGTTACACACCAACCAACGACTATCTATGAGGAAGAAATCTACATTTGCTGCTGTATGTACATGTATGTAGACATGTACTATGTAAAACCAATCTCTGGCATGATATTATAGGATTCATGCCTTCTTTTTATTTATTTATTTATTTATTTATTTTTTCTTTTTATTTATTTATTTATTTTTCTATTATTTATTCATATATTATTATTATATTATGTGTCAATTTATTAATTATAGATCATCTTTATTTCATTTATTTTGTTTGAGCCTGAGAATTTCTCAGTACAAACATTTATCTTCATGAACCAAGAAAAGTGATATGATATAGGCTTCTGTAGCCCGGTACAACTCTTACATAAGTTGTACTATAATAATTTTGAAGTGAATACAGCAGTTTTTCTCACCTGCTATACAAGCAGAAATAAGACATAGGAAATAATTTTCCCCTGTCGACATATAATCTTAGTTGAGTTGTTTTGTGTCACTGCACAAACAGGCAAAATACTGCATTCTGCAGAATTCTTGCCAATTATACAGGTTAACCTGTCAATGTATAACAGGAAACCTAATTATTATTGTAGGAAAACTCATACAAAACTGCTGAACACAATATAAGGTAAAGATTCCCAAGACCTAAAGGCCTTAGGGGCAGTGGGGGTGAAAGGCCCACTGTATATTTGGCACAGATTATGAAAGACGGAATTCATCCCTCTCCTTACATGTCTCGATTTAATGCCATTCTGACACTAAAAATGACTTCTAGTTTACAAGATAGATACTAGTTATATGGGTAAACATAAAACAGTATCTTGCCTCTGCAAGGTCTAAAACTACCCAGTATAACATATCTGGGTCAATATGACTGTACCCACATGTAACCAGTATGTACTTCTTTACAGACCAACAACTGTCTAACATGAGTTGTTTACTTGTTATGAGCTTACATGCTTTCAGCATGCTCAGGGAATAATTATAAAATAATCTGAACTGACTTGCATTGGCATGGCCAGGATATAAATTTTCATTTGCACTATAATCTGAGGTTACAATTGTCAGGGCGCCTAAATATCATTTGTAAAATAATCTCCAGTGAAATTCCTTTCTTTTCCTTTTTTTTTTTTTTTTTTTCTTTTTGGAGATAACATCTCTCATTATGGCTAACCTGATAGTAGACACTATTATTCAGTATAGAGCTAAATATATTGGGAGTCAGACCAAGACCACCCAGACTACAACCTGTCACACTGTACCAGTGTAAGATTGCATGTACAAAAACAAATTATCTGGGACCAAAGAGAAACTTCTTTGGGTCTAAGTAGGAAGACTACGTCTTTCACAATATGGCAGAAAAATAGCTATTGCTTGTCAACAGGCTAGTCATGGAAAACAATGATTTTTCAACAGAAAATATTTGGACAGTGTGAGCTAAATTCACACAATAAATGGAAGATAAATTTATTTAAAGTATCCTACTGAAGGACAGCGTCCTTTCAGGAACTTTGTAGTGATAAAATCTGCACTACGTGCAACAGTCACATCATAAACTGGAGATTAATTTATAACAAAATTTCACAAATTTCACAAACTTACCACAGTGAGATGTGTAGTAGCTACACGCCGAAGAAAATATGACCTGTTATGGTGAATACCAGCTTTATACAGGTGTGGTCACATGGTATTACCAGATTTACTCTCTTTGAAAGGGCGTTGCACAGTGAGCTACACTGCCAAGGATATGCTATCTCATACTTGTGAAAGCTGAAGGCTTTATGAAAATAATGCCCTGAATTGACACGCGCTGTGTAAGTGTAACAACAAAATCTGCGGTGGGGTATTAAAATCATTCATTTTCATGACGAAAATTGTGTTACTTTCTTCTTTGTTTTTGTAAGCTCACATTACCCATTAATGAAAAAGGTATGTTACAAAACTTGCTAAAATAGATACTGCTACAAATTTATTGAGAGCATGGTGTTGAAAATCATTCATTTTTTAGAAACAGATAGACGCCCCATACTGTCTAGAACATGCAGTTCACACCTGGAACACTCTACAATAAATATACATTGAATTTAAATTGTAATAAAATTTCCTTTTAAAAGGAAGGCTTGCACAGCTAAAACAGTGAAATTTTCACGAGTTGTTATTGAAGTGAACCCGATTGTTAGTGCACTTTCTGTTGCTTACTTTTATTTAGCAAAGTATTTAATTTCTAACTTCTTGAATGGTGGCATTATCCACGGGTGTAAGGTAAAAACAACTGTAGAATTTATTTGAAAAACAAATTGAGGAAATACACACACACACACACACACACACACACACACACACAATAACAAAAAAAAAAAAAAACAGTTTTCCAACGTTTTGGCCGGATGTTTTAGGCATGCCTCAAGTTAAATAACTATATGGACCTATTTCAAGTATTTTCTTTACGGCTGTTGAGTCACATTTAGTCTGAATCAAAATTTTAGGAAAGACTGTTTCAAACCCATGTCTATGGAACCTTGGCACATCTGAACTTGGCATCAAAAGAAGTAATAAATACTTACTGAAGTTTATTTTTGGTTTAAGTTGCATCAGTGGCAGTGACTGGAACAAAACTTTGACACTCTGAGAAGAAAATGCATGCTGTTATTGTTTTGACAATAACTTGCTTTACACCAATTGAGAACAACAAAGCACGGAACCTATTGCGTTCGTATTTCCATGAACTCCCGACAAATGAAATTTATCTTTTATATTTATGCTATGTTTTTACATCAATTTTGTTTACTCATTCGTGAAGTTCTGACTAATTAAACGCCAAGCAAAGGACGAATAATAGTTACGTGTTTGGTAATGAAGTACAGCAACCGTCATTATGACATGACGTATATCAATCGTTATGTCGGCCAATCATCTATTTGAACTATCCGTGACGTTGCTTACGCGTAAGATTGCATGAATGTGTGTTGTTCCTGGATGTATGAACTTCGTCAGGCCAGTATAGGTTCATCTAAGAAAATCGTCGTTGAGTGTAAATATTTCTCTGTACATTTGTATAGCTGAACTAAAAAGGCAACATTAGAGAGTGTTATAAAAGTAAGAAAAATGTCCACACACCCCAACCCGCACCTACCGCAAGCACAGTAGGCCATTGTTCTACTATAATCCAAATAAGTAGGACGCCCCGGCACTGGAAGTTATACCCAGCATCATCGCACCAACCAACCAACCCCTCCCTTGTCATAAAGCTGTCAATGAATCCCTAACAGTTTCAAATTCAGCAATTCCGAGTTTCAAATGTTAACAACTCTGAGTTGTTCCCTTTTTCTGTATCATTGTTCAGGCTATTCATGAACATGTTGATGGCCAAAAGGAAATTTATCAGATGCTAAAAATGTGTACATAATATATCGCTTTGCGCCATGGAAAGGCCTGTTGCAATGCGTAAGCATTATTACCGACTTTTACATACATAACACGGTCAGTTCTACATACAAGCAATTAAGCCACACATTTATTGTAATGCGTATCTTGGATGCACACGGCGGAAATTCTGTTTACTTCCAGCATATTTATTCGTTTAACTGTCTGATTTTTTCCCACATAGTAGACTTTTTTTCCAAAGTGTTCCCCATTTTCATCCTCACGGAGCATGTATTACGGTGCACAAAGTCGGTGCAGGGGGCTTTCTGTTTGGACATTGGTTTCCGCCACATGTTTCTCTGTACCTGACTGTGCCGCTTTTGGTAAATTCATGCGCCGTGTGGCTGAGGAGGGGGAAACCATTGATTCCAGTGTGTAGTTTTTAGGAAGTGACTGTACTCTGCCACGTAAGTGGAAAAAATATTCAATGTTCGCTGTATTTTTTTATTATTACTATTTTTTTTTACCTCTGTGGAGCCTTTATCCGCGGTGATAAGATAAATCTATATGTAATGCATGATGTACATAGTCTCTTATAATTCTGTACAAAATGGTTTGGTGTATTTTTGTATGTCTGTATATAAACATGTATGTACTGTGATGTTGTACACCAAAACGAGACTTTAGACTATAAACTCTAGATATATTTTCAGATTTATATCTAGATATTGCAACTATTTTACGTGCATTGCAACTATTTTACGTGATTTTATTTTGTCCCATTGGCAATATCTTGCGAACACCTTCCGATATGCTCTAAAATCTTCTTTTTTTTTCTTATTTATTGTATCACATTTCTTTTTCATTGATATTGCTCAATTAAACATTATTTATTGTAGCTGACATACCAAATCACTCGTTATATATATATACACCATAACATTATTGTCAAACGGGATACAGATTTACATTAAGTCGTTTGACTTTCTTCTGGATCCTTTTTGTATATTCTTCTGTATATGTCTTGTCGTGTGTATTGTATTTATATGGTCAGTTTATACAAATAAAATAATGTTTATACTAACTCTAGATAGATGGAATACATTTTTTCAGTTAATGTGATAAGAGAAGAAAATCGTCAAAAGCGCTTGTTTCTAAATCTAATATAAACGTATTCATACCTAATTTAGTGCGACAGACGCGCGTTTCTGTATTTAACTTCTTCAGTGTCGCTAAATCCCAAAAGTTTGATAGAAAAGATATGATGGCATTTGAACTCTGCTCTTTCAGCTTTTACAGATACACATATCAGCCCACTCCGGCATAAGCGCAGTCTTATCAGTCTATCCTCAGCATGAAAGATGTCTACATCATGGATCATCATGAAGAATATTTATGCCGAAAAAGACTGATCAGATCCCATTAAGGCACCGGCGCTGGACAGTGTGCCGGCTGCTCTGACCAGTCAGATTATGCGATGCCCTAAGGCCTATTTTTCGCGACGCCGCTGCATGATTTTTGGAAAAGCTAATGCTTTGCGCTATTGCTATATATAAACACTGCAGTACACACTCTCCAGGTGTTTTCCGACTAAGTGTGACGTATCGTTTCTTCCGAAAATAACTCGGTATCACTAAACCACTTGAATACTGGCTTGCCGCCGAAACGGCAAGCCAATAAAATCTAAGTAGCTTTTCAGCAGCAATAACAAATGTGAGCTAAAAACAAGAAAAAAATCAAATTCCCAATATTGTATGATAAGGACCTATGGTACGTTTGCATTTCTGTACTTTTGAAATCCAACACAGTCACTCGCTGCAGCCTGTTCTATTTATAGCCCCATAGAGTAAATACACAGACAGGAAAGCGTCCATAGTTGCAGAAATTTCAAAAGTGGAATTTTCAATGAATTTATGGCCAAGAAATATGGATGTAAATGAAAATCGGTCCTACTAAAGACAGAAAAGGACTTACCCCACCGAAAAGGACCGAAAAGAACTTTCGGGCACCGAAAAGGACTTTCATAAGCCATTAATTGCCATATAAAACATTTGTTCTAGATATTTTGATATCATTATGACATTAATCAGCGCTTGAATAGTCCTTTTAAGAATTATAGTATCTTTATCCTAAAATTACAGCGCCGAAAAGGACTCCACTTCTGGTCAGTGGAGAGATGCCATGGACCGAAAAGGACATCTCAAATGCCGAATCTCGGACACCGAAAAGGGCATTTTTCTCTTGATGTACTGGAAAATTATGTTGGGAAATAAGATATTATACCCAATATATTTTTTTCAAACATGTTTATAGCATAAAATGGCATTTAAAAAGTCCTTTTCGGTGCCCGAAAGTTCTTTTCGGTCCTTTTCAGTGGCAAAAGTCCTTTTCTGTCTTTAGTAGGACCCAATGAAAATGAACAAATTACATGTTGTAAAAAAAAATGTAAGTACAGTGATCTTGCTTTGATTCCAAGCACGTTCATTTGATTTTTTTCACTGAGTTGGCAGCAAAGCTTCAGTCTACAGGATCAAAGGTCAACGTGACCAAATGACGTAATATCTATGAAAATCTCGCGACCTAAAGGAAGGTATCGAAAACATATGAGTGGCGATAATGTATGACACCCAAGCTAACAAAAGTGTCACAAATAACACTGCAAATGATTTCCAACCAAGAAAAAGCCTACTCCCATACATGAGAGTTCTGCGTTCCAGACATTCATATTTTACGTTTTTATGCTGTTATTTACGTTTTTGTTATTCTTCGGAACGCGAACGCTCATACGGATATAGCCATTAAGTTTACGCAAGGACCGTGATGGCTCGACGCGCTGCTTTTCTCGGCCAAAATTAGACATTTGAAACATCCTCAAATCAAATTACATATATAACTCACATAAGTAATAGTTAAATTCCTCATCCCAACCGAAAATATTCAAAAGGTCACCAAAAGAACCTTTAATCCATCCTGAATATGAACCGGTAAGTGTCTATCACGCCATATTGTTTACATTGTCAAATTGAGGTCACCAGCTATTGGTTAAATCAAAAAGAGGCCACCGGTTATAACTTACATCAAAAACATGGATTGAATTTTCTGAAAATTTTGGCGGAAATGGTTAGATTGGCTGAAACAGACAGACATACAGAAATTAAGAAATATAGTGACTTGTTATACCAGAATTTGGCCCAGTGAGAAAATCTACAAGCTAATTAAGGGCCATAAAGGAATATTCCTTTCATACCTCATACATAAAGGCAGAGAGACAGAAGACTATTGACTATCACACTTGTGAACATGAAATACACAAATGTTTATATCACATATATATGTGTACTATATGTTCAGAAGTATAGGCCTAATACTTAAGAGACACACTCCACTTTATTTTTTCTCCCCTCCCTCAGTGTGAGCTTGCAGCGTGTGCGTGGTGGTGCTGGTGGTGGTGGGGGGGGGGGTGGTGGGGGGGGAGCATCAGTACTTGAAGTACCACTGTAGGCATGTAAAACTTTAAAAATTTCAGCTTTTCAAAGTGCTGAATATAGTGGGAAACGAGAACTTTCCAAACTAAAAATAACTATGACGAAATTGGCAAAGTGGGGAAAAAAGATTAATGAACTTTACTGTTACCCGTGTTACCTTGGGTAGTGTAAAATAGACATGCATAATGTAAGTGCAGGGTATCATGTTGCAGATCATCGTCTTTGGGTAAACACAATACTAACTGTAAACTTACCCCAACCCTAATACAAGCCATACCGGTAAGTCCAAAGCATTAGTATTGTGTTGTGTGCATGACCCTGTTGCCCAAAAAACGGTACTCTTATTCTACATTACAAGCTCCAATCATTTTATATAAGAATGTATGGCCTACAGGATGAAACATAAATGTGGTTTGATACTTATCTTACAAAAAGAAGGCAACAGATCTCAGTTAATAATACTAACTCAGATTTTAAGGAAATTTCATATGGTGTACCGCAAGGCTCAATTTTAGGACCACTTTTATTTTTGCTATTTATTAATGATCTTCCTTTGTACACTGCAAATGTTTGTACTGATCTCTATGCAGATGATACAGCTTTGTATGATATTCAGGATTCAGTGGAACAGATTGAAACAACCTACAGTCTGCGATAGACAATCTTAATATCTGGTGTCAAAATAATGGAATGTTTACCCAAGGTAAAACAGGTAACAGGGGTAACACTGTAGCAAATTTAAGTCACAGAGAATATAAAGATTTATAATTCTTAAATGATTGGAGTGTGTTTAGTTTACAGAATAACACGGGCTATATATCATACTTTAATCTAACCCCAATTCTAGTAATACAGCGTTACATCTCAGGGCTCTCGATCACCGAAATTTGGGGCCGAAATTCGGCCCCATTCCCAATGCCAAAAAGTATGTTTTTTTCCCAATTCCTGATGAAAAATTCCCAATCTGACTAAGCCTGTTTGGACCAAGAATACTGCAGTTGCATCAATGCAAAATGTATTAAAAACCACATGAAACTAAAAATGTTGACATAATTTATAACTTTAAAAATCAGGAAACAATTACATTTCAATCACGATCTTCATGTTTTGTTACTGGAAAGTGGTACCGGGTTTTATCATGTACTGTTAGAGTAACTTCCCTTTCATTAGAGGGCGAATAGCCTAGCGATTTTGGCTGCAATATGTTAATAGTTTCTTTGCTTCAAGGGCCAATATTGTTGTGGTGAACAATATTTTCACTTATTCTTTAATTTAAAGCCTTCCAATGCTAAAATTTGATCGGAGTTTTCACCTTCGTGGATGATTCTGCTGTTTTTGTGTTTGGTACCTGAATCGATTTTCACAGACATTTTCGGCCATATTCAATATCATAAACAGGATTACCGGGACATTCAAGAGTTAGTATAGTGATAGTGGCATACCGTGGATGTTTTGTACTTGCAGGACTGAAAGTTTAGTCATGCTCTGCACTGTGACAGTCCACTTTCTCTCAACTTCACATTATGTTTACAATCACAGATGCTTCAATTAAACCTAGAGTGTTATACTGTTGTTATATTGAAACACTTTTTTTATTCTAGGTCCCAGTCTTGTCTCCAATTTGAGAGTGGCAAGATAGGGAAGTTGCCAGTTCAAAGGAAAGAAAGAAAAACTGAAAACACACAAATAGTTTTGTTATCTAATATCCCAACTATTTGATAAAGTTTATTATGATTCACTATCTGCTAGATCTATGTCTGCTTATTGACTGGATTCCTCTGAGAATATAACAGTTGTGTTGGTCTGACAATGAAAACTTCACACATAAAACAATGAAAATTTTCCCAATTTTAGACAAAACAACGCTATTTTTCCCAATTCTAAAGGCCCCGGCCCCATTCCCAAAAAGGGGTGTGAGAGCCCTGCATCTGTTACCTGTGTCACCTTTGGTATTGAAAAGTAGATAGATATAATGTGAATGCATGGTATCTGGTGCAGATGTTAATGATGTAGAATAAGAGTACCTTATCTGGATAATAGGGTAGTGCAGGTAACACAATACTTACCCTTGTAAGGGTTTGTATTGGGGTTGGGATAACCGTAAGGTGAGAATTAGTATTGTAATCTAACCCTAATTCTAATACTGTAGTATTACCACTGTTACCTGTGTTACCTTGAGTAATGAAAAGTATATGTACATAATGTAAATGCATGGTATCATGTGGCAAATGTTTATAATTTAGAATAAGAACACCGTATTTGAGTAATAAGGTATGTAAACACATCCGACTTTAAATAAAATTTGTATCTGTATCTGGTAACACAATAATAAACCAAACCCAGCTCCAATCCTAATACTAACCCCTAACCTTAATTCAGTAGTGTCACTAGTGTTACCTGTGTTTCCTTAGATAAAGGAAATAAACCAAATTGGGCAAAGAGATGTACTTTCAGGACATATATGAATCCATTTGTTGAAAATATATATATCACACTAGACTGTACAGAAAATTTACATCAGATGTTATTCATATTAAGAACTTAAGATAAAATAAAACTAATAATTATACCTAGTTAAAAAAAAAAGGAATCAATTGCCACATGCATCCTGATAGAAGCTGAAAAGATTAGATGAAAATAAAGCGAAGTATTTAAAGAGAACCACTTATACATTATAAAAAGCTTATTTAGCTTTATAAATCAAAGATAAGTTTCATTTTTGTAAAATGGGTCATTAGCTTATTGTTGTTTTTTTTATTTTTTAATTTCCTATTCTTTATTTTTTTTAATTTCCTATTCCCTTGGCCTAAACATATTCAGTAACTTAGTGCTGTCATTAAATATTGATAAAATAAATTCGTCCAAAAAATACCCAATTTCAAGTCTTTATGATAACCAAATGTCACGTGACTAGGTAGTCAACCCAAATGGCGGCTGAAGAGTGATTTAAATGAAAGCTCTTATTCATTTGGAGTTTTCTGACAACAGAATAGGTAAGATGGCATTTTTATCAAAGATTTCAACTTATTAGGACCTTAGACATAGCTCTGACTCAAAACACAATGGGTAGTCACGGAATACCGAAATTTTAAAAGTGCGATACGGACATGTATAGGTTCCGTGTTAGACGTTGCATGCACAACTATAAAAGGCAAAATATATGCCGCCACTCCCGGTTTTCGACGATCAAATTGTGTCCGTTGTGATTTCAAAGTACACTGAATATCCAGAACCGAACTTATCATTCTAAATGACCAAACAGTCTTTTCTTTTTAAACACCAGAGCATTCTTTTCCGTCGACACCTGTGGCGATTTGACAGTGGAGGCCATATTTGATCACATGACCTGTCAATTTTTGGTAACCACACCTCCCAGTTTTCGACGATAGAAAATCGGTATCATAGTATTCATCATGAAATGAAAATGAACGGTTAGAGAATGTGGTTATGTCATTGCACAGTGTTTCTGATTTCAGCAAATGGGTTTATAAGTTTCTTGCTCCTCCGAAAATATGCAGTGCATTGAGTTTATGTGACCTACTCCTAAAAATATTTTGTTCATTGCGAAAGGGAACCATTGAACAAGTGGGCGGGGCCTAAGTTTGTTACTCTATTTGTATTGGTCGAATGCGCCTACTGACGATTTTGATCTTAGATGGTTTACATTTTAGTAGCATTATGCCATAGCAACTCCCGAGCTTATCTCGGAACTGCTCACATCGTCGAAAACCGAGTGTGGTCGAATTCCGGGTGCTTGTCCATAAATGAGTGCATGCGGACGTCTAACTTGTTGGACTAGAAAAAGCCCAGTCATTCCCATGTAAAACTGATTTTTGAAATTGCTGTTGGTTATTCAGATGCTTTCTGGTATTTCTGTGCTTTTCGGTTATTCTATGAACCCGTGATCCGATACTGTCGATGATCCGATACTGTTGAGTCCACTGTAGAACCATATGTCAATACATACCTTTATTAGTGAAAAACTTCCCCAAATTTTCAAGTGATTTGAGTTTCAAAGTCTTGCTCGTTCTTTTGTTGAATACGAGATCATACATAGCCCCCATATAAAGATGAATATCAGTGACACCTTTTCTTTTTAGGTCAATTGCATTACCATCTGCAGTTTGAGAAGCTGGGTATGCCTTTACATCTACTTCTGCCCTAGAAAATGAATAAGGCAAAAGTCCATTGCATGACACAATTCTCAGCGGAATGAATGGCGCTCCGAAGTTGTCAGGCCATTCCCCTTTAAAACCACTGAGTAAATACGGAAAGCACTTCTTGACTTCTTCCATTTTCATAAAATTTGCGCAGTTCTTGTTCGCGCAGTTATCATCATTCTCGCGAGAGGTAAAACACGGTGTACCTAAAAACCGTAAAGTAGCGGAAAGTGGCGTCAAGTTAAGCTTTTGAAAAAGCATGAGAGGTTATCCCTTAGCAACGAATCTACAGGAAGCAAGTGGTAAAGTAGAAAATTTGCAGCAATACGAGTTAGTTTTATTGTATTCTTTGACTTTGTTGAAGCTATTGATAAGTGGCGACTTTGACAGCTTTTTCTTTATTTTCATATACAAGTCCACATATCTAGTTGGTTGGTTGATTTGATGCTTAACGTCCACGGTAATCTATCTATCTATCTTGACATGATCCACAACCCCCTTTCGGGTATTATTTGGATTTCACCACGCATGGTGTGTTAGTAAAAGAAGTAAAAAGTGAGATAGTGCAGAATAAAAAGATAAAAAGAAAGGTGAAATATAGATGAAAGGGTTAGTGTTAAGAAGAGTTTAAAATCAGGATAAAAACAGTATTTATGTTTAGGGGAGGGTATGACTGATCTTACTGACTCCTAATTTAAAGGAGTCAAGATCTGAAACTTGGACGAGATCAGCTGGTAATCTGTTCCATAATACAATAGTCATGGGAAAGAATGAATACTGATAATAACAGACAGATGTATGGATCTGTCTGTAAGAGAGAGGATGCATGTGACGAGTATATCTGGTGGGCTGTTCGAAATATGACGGAACGGGAATAGCAACCAGGCCATACACTACCTTATAAAACATAGCGAGACGCGCATCGTAACGTCTGCACTCAAGCGACCGCCATCCAAGGTTACTCATCATTTCTGTCAACTAAGGTCATGTCGGGACGGTCAGTTAACCTAACCACACTATTCCTGGGCAGGCTTAGACCTCCTAAGCGGTTAACCAGTACTAAGTGCACATACTTTCGCCAGTAACTGACAACTGCCCTTCTTGAATCAGCGGAAGGAGAAACGAAAGTATGTGGTCAGACCGGGATTCGAACCCAGGACCTCTGACTTACGAGTCAGGTACCCTACCGATTGCGCTACCCGGCCCGGCCACGTATCTAGTGACCATATATAAGGTGGTGGTTGTATAGCGTCTGGCTATGGTGCTGGGTAAGTTTCAGTGCCTGGATGTCGTACTAATTTAGATAATAGTGGGCAATGGCTTACTGTGCTTGCAGTAATCTTATAATGATGTACAAGGTCACATATGACCTTGTTGTCATTCCTGCATCTGAGTACCTTGTTCGGAACACTAGACAATCAAGACTTATTCTAGTTTGGATATCCTCCCCTCACACGCTCATATGATGATGTAGGTTATGAAGTGCACAACTAGACATATTCATCCACTTTCATATCGGCAAATCCCGATCAGTATCTCCAACATCAGCAGAATCTGTACCATGTCTTCATTGATTTCATAAAAGCCTCTGACAGGGTATGGGAGCAGAAGAATACAGGGAAGAAAACAAGAGGATTCAGAAGGCAGTGAAGAAAGCGAAGGAGGACTGGATAGCTAGTCAGTGCGAGGAGATTGAAACTTGCTTGAACAAAAACAACAGCAAGAAGGCATACCAGCTTGTGAAGGATCTAACTTCAGAGAAACAGGGTAGATCCACAACTATCCAGGACAAGTCTGGGAAATGCCTTACAGAGGAACAAGAGATTCTCAGCAGATGGACAGAATATAGCTCAGAACTATACAATCATGAGACTTACGGTGACAATGCGGCTCTGGACTGCAATCAGCCCCCAGAAGAAGATCAACAACCAATCCTTCGTGAGGAAGTTGAGATTGCAGTAGCAGCACTAAAGAAGGGGAAATCTGCCGGAGTTGATAATATACCAGCAGAACTTGTTCAAGCTGGCGGGGAGACCATGATTGATGCTTTAACAGATATTTGTAACAGGATCTGGAGAACAGGAGAATGGCCTACCCCAAGGACCCAGTCGCTGATTATTACACTCCCTAAAAAGGCAACCTACAGCTCTGCCAGAACTACAGAACCAGCAGCCTCATCAGTCATTCAAGCAAAGTCATGCTGAAAGTCATCTTGAACAGGCTTAAACCACAAGCCGAGGAGATTATCGCGGAGGAACAGGCTGGGTTCCGAGCAGGAAGGAGCACCACAGAACAAATCTTCAACCTTAGAATCCTGAGTGAAAATTACAAGTGATAAGCCGAGTCAGCAGCTTTTCCCCAAATAGGTGGCAACTCAGCTATCGTTATTGAACTAAATAATTTAGACCAACAGATGGGTTACAACAGACTAAGCAAATTATACGAAAAACATTTAACAATTATTTTTACCTATTTTCTATTTTTATTATAGAAGGGTTAAAATGAGAACACAATAAATTAAACAGCACCGAACATAAAACAAATGCAACCGCAACAACAGTACCGCCTTGGGACGGTCAGTAATAACTACTGGGGGGGGGGGGTTAAACCGGTTTTACTGGGCCCAAACCTTCACCCTCACCCTCCGCCGCGGTGTACTCAATTAGTTGGTGGTTCGGTTCGTATGGAGGTCCCCTAACTTATCAGAGAGTCATCACGGTCAACAATTAAAATCAAGAAAAGACCGTGATGAAGCAAGGATGAGGACTCGACAGCCGAAACGTGTTGAGACACCTGGAGATCCCTGAGGCGTCAGCAACACCACTGGAGCACTGGAGCAAAAGAAGACCACCAGTTGAACCCCGGTGGGCCAAGAAACAGACAAACATCCGGCCCCAACCAACTAATATATAGCTTTATGTAGGGGCTATCATAGAGTCTTAACCTCGGCCCACCGGCGTGCAATTAAAGAGGACAGCAAAGTTGTCAACCGTGATTAGGTTAACCACTAAGCATGCAGACTGTCGCATTACATCTATGCTATAGCCAATGCGTTTAAATCGTATGATAATTTTCTTAAATTGATCAGGAAATTCTGTTTTCCCTACGATTTTGCGTAATTTATATACTAAGTCACCATAAAATTCAGGTTCCGATAGGCCTTGTTGCAAAAGTGACCTTAACTCTGTATTATATTTAGAAACCAATTCAAAGTGTCTACGATAAAATTTAGAAAAAGCTTTCTGAAGTTTATGATACCGATACCCCTGCTGTAAAAGCTTGGCAGTCAAACTTTTATTACGAGCATTGAAATCAGCCAAATGACTTGACACCCTAGCGAAGCGAATAAGCTGAGAAATGTAAACACCATAAGAAGTGGTACGGGGAACATCACCATCCAAAAACGGAAAATTAACAATGTCGAAATCAAAATCATCGCATTTGTCATAAATTTAAGATGAAACAAATCCATCTAAAAGTAAAAAGTATGCAAAGACCAGGAACTGAAACAATCAAAATCCAAATCCAGCCCTCAAACCATAGTTGGAAACAACTAAGATTACAAATAATCAAGATACAGAGAACATATGGCCAACCGAGTGAGCAGCTTGTTTCCAAAAGATGGCCACTCAGCAACCCAAACCGAACCAAAAATAATAAGAACATACATTAGGTAAAACATCACAGAAACTCTGACACCAAAAACAGGCAGCAGAGAACCACAACAGAACTACCGCCTTGGAACGGTCAGTAATGAATTACTGGGGGGCTTAAATCGATTTTACAGGCCCGACCTCACCCTCAGTTTCTGAAGTGGTACAAAACATTTAGTTGGTTGTTCGGTTCGCATGATAACCCTCCAACTCGTCAATGAATCATCACGGTAAACACATAAATCAAATTTCAACACCATGAAGAAGCAAAGACGAGGACTCAACATATACAACGGGCCGTCTGACAGGTGGAGTATGTAAATCCAAAAATGAGGCCTCGGTATCAGAAGTATTTGCTTTGTTTAACTGCAATTCAGCAGGATAAATTTGACTAACCATTCCTTCAAAATAAGGATTGTCAATATTTAAAAGGTTGTCCAAGTATCTAGACGTTGAGTTGAATGCTTCAATGACATGAGCTTGAGTGTCATCAGAAAGAGACATCATAAAGTCTCTTTTATAGTAAAATAGAAACAAATCTGCTACAAGAGGAGCGCAGTTAGTACCCATCGGAATCCCTATAATTTGTGTGTGTAACTTAGTACCGAATCTGATGAAAATGTTATCTAGAAGATATACCGGTACTAAAGCATCACAAACATTTTGGCAAGACCACATTTTAAACCTTTTTTGGTCATCGAAAGTAAAAAAAACAAACATGTTTATCATTGCAAGCAAGATAAAGAGCACCCTCTCTCTGAAAGGTAGTCTCAATTTAATTTATTAGTTTCTTTTTTATTAAATTATGGGGCAAAGTTGTATAGAGTGTAGAAAAATCGTATGTAGACAAACTAGACGCGCGATATCCTCTAGACTTCAGTTTATCAAGAACCTCGGTAGAATTTTTAATCGACCAAAACAAATTTTTTCTTGACCGTTCGTAAACTTTTTCACAGTGCCTAATAACATGAATTTTGATAGCGGTAAGGCAAGAAGTTAATGATTTGGAAAGTTCAGTAGTAGTACAAGCACTAGAATTAGCAATAAACTTGGCTTTATATGGTCGTTTATGAAGCTTAGGTAACCAGTACATCGTAGGAAGCTTGTTCTGCCGTTCCTCTACATTTACAGAAAACTTGAGGGCTATATCATTACAGTGCCTAAAGACAACAGACTTTTCGTCTTCTGAAGTCTCTTCATAGGCCTTAGTGCCGCCAAGTTCTTGTTTTAATGCGTTAATATAGTGTAACCGTCAAACAACGACAACGTTATTTGCTGCCTTGTCTGCTGGAACCAGAACATACTGGCTATTAAACTGCTGGATACCCAACTTCAGGTGACGAAATGTTGATATATGTTTAGGCGGCAAAAGATGGCCCCACGCCAATACATTGTATTTGGTAAAAACCCTTCAAAAATCTTCTTCTCCAGAACCAAAAGGCATATGACCTCGAAACCTGGTATGTAGCATCAGGCATTTGAGCCCATCATAGTTGTATAGATAATGACCGTAGGTTGACCTTGATCTAATTTATGACAAACTGTAGTATATAATGCTTTTGTATGGGAAAATGCTTAAACAGTGGATTTCTCAGAAACTATTTAAGTTTAACCTCTGTTTTTCTACCGAATTATGATATTTCTCTCATCCGCATTGCAGTGCTAGGCGCTGTCGCCGCATCCGTGAGGGTTCAAACCCGGCCAGCGATATTTAAGTTTAAGGTTTAATATTTGGTCTATGTGGTTAACTAAATGACCAGATGAAGAAATTATGTGACTGAGGGTCAAGGTCTTTCTTTGACCTTTGTTCAAGGACACTGAGATTATGTCTCCTGTCAACATTTTCAATCATCTCCTCTGAAGCCACTGGGTCGATTGAAGCCGTATGGCCTTGAGACCTACTATGTAGCAACGGGCATTCGAGCCCATCACATTTTGTACAAATCATGACCATAGGTATACTTTGACCTAATTTACGCCATGGTTAACTTTGGTATGTTATGCTTTTGTATGGGATAATGCTTAAAATGTGGATTTCTCAGAAACTATTTTAAACTACTTTAGTTTAAG
Source organism: Ctena decussata (assembly GCA_963989385.1). Classification (NCBI taxonomy): domain Eukaryota; kingdom Metazoa; phylum Mollusca; class Bivalvia; order Lucinida; family Lucinidae; genus Ctena; species Ctena decussata. The sequence continues at coordinate 94,703,887 of OZ022499.1, forward strand.
GTATAAAAAATCACCTTTTCTGGAGCTCTGATATATGACGGTACTCTACATTTTCCCCTTTCCTGTGAGGTTTGCATATGGAAATTTGGGGAGCCTAACATGAAAGGGGAAGAGGGAGGCAACTTGCCCATTGTCAAGCCGACAGTGCTAGTCTTTGATCAGAAAGTGGAAAAGGAGACGCTAGATGTGGAGCAAAGGCTATCATAGGAGTGTCTTTGTTGTTCCACCATCTCCGAGTTGACGGTTTAAAAATTCCCAAATAAGTATGCAGTCATTCTGATGTGTCACAGATTTGTACAGCTGTTTTGTGAGCCAATAGAGTTTTATTTATTACACATGGCTATCAAACACGCAAACGGGGGTACTTCTCGTAGTCTATCTTAAATTTTGTTTTTGTCAAGACGGACAGGAAAAGAATGTAGCCAACACTTAATAGCCAGTCGAATGTAAGGAACCAGTGAGGGAAAACTCAGCCCTACCTCTCTTCTTGTAATTTTTAGTTTCGACAAGAGGAGAGGAGATGGATCTCGTCGGCTGAATGCTATAGTGTTCTATGTCCATTTTTTTAACAATATGACTTTTATATACCGTTGGATTTGGAGTAAAATGTTTTATGTCCTGGTGTCCTCACATAATGTCTATCTTACGTTTACAGCAATTTATAAGCAGTGTTGTTTTGTTCTATGTCCAAAGAGATCAATGTTTTGAATGTTATAATGTTCCATGTCCAAAATGCAATCAAATGGCTTGCAAAGTGACACGTGATAACATAATCACCTTCCAGTTACCTTCAAGGAGCATGGACGAAGGGTATGTCACATTACCTTGCATTTCCCCTTTTTATCTTATAAACAGGTTTTTCCTTAAAGCTGAACACATTTGTGAATTTATGCAGACGGCTACAGTAAATGTCTTTTAACCTTTATAAAAACCTGGTTAAAGATCCTCTGGACATAGAACATTTTACCTAATAAAATATTCTGTTTACGTTGTTCTATCTCCTTTTGTTCAGACCATATATATAAGTTGATATAATTAAACCGTATAACCGTATAAGTCCATGTTATGACCATTGTGACAAATTCCATTTAAATAGAGGAAAGAGGGTTTGCATGGCTTTATATAATATAATGTTATAGACTGAAGGTACCATTAGTTTGAGCATAAATAAGTACAAGAGCTGTCGCCTGACAGCATAGCTCGCCTGAATTAGTGCTTGCCCATTGCACAATCGCTACAGTAGTGTGGACCGCTATGCATAAACCTCAGGCAAGCATGTCCATAATGACAACTCATTTATAAACAAAGGCTATCTCAAAAATAAGAGTTAAAATAAAATTTAAATAAAAAATCCACATGAGATTTCAAAGTCAATGAGGTTGAGGTCAAAGAACTGAGGGATAGGGGGTGGGTGGGGTGCAAGTGGTTGGGTGGGTGGTAGTTGGGATGGGGCGGGATCTATAAAAACCCTGAACCATAAACTAACTTCTGTCCAAGTATTATTATCAACTGTGTCCATCGTGGCACTGTGAAATTATGTCTTCATAAATATAAAACTTTAACCAAAAGACAAACTTCTAAGTTGATGACCTTGACTTCAAGGTCATTCAGTGGGGTAAATATATAATGTTTTGTAAAAAACAAAAAAAAGTGTCTAACATCAATTCAAGTGTAAACTAAATCTCTGCCAAGCATTATGACTAGTATGCAATTATTATCGTGCGTCATTTACATACCAGAGAGAAGAAACAATGAGAATAAAATTACTATATATTATTGGCGGATTTTCAATTTTTCTATTTACACAATTATTGATCATTACTATAAGCAATCAAATATACAAGTATAAACTTGCTAATAAAAGTACAAGCCCTTGAAAAGCCACCATTTGTACTGAAAAACTGTTTCAGCGACATAAAAGAAGAAGAAAAATAATGTAATACATTATCCCGGTATAAGAACATCAACATGAGAAGTTCCAAGATATATATTGGGAGGGTGGCCGGGTTTCACAAAATTCGACTGACGGCGTCGATGTCAACTCGGCTGAGCAATGCCGATGAATGAAGCTTCTTCCAAAATTAAATAGAACCAGCTAAAACGCAGAAGCAGTACATTTTAAGAAGTTCTTCTTTTAAAATGAAAGGTTGTAAAGAGAAAGTTATGCAGGAAAAAGTATCTATCGTGAGTATGAGATGTGGAAAAAAATCGACACTACTGTCATTCCTGTGTTTACAAAGATTCTGGAACTAGTATTACGTGAACGCATTAAACCTACAATTCTTGAAGTCTCTGAGAGACACTAGCAATAGGTCCTTTTAATCACTGTGACTGGCGATGACAGGATATGCTTGATGAACTGCTTGTGGGTCCTCTCCAACTAAAATCAATACTTTCTATAAATTTATCTATCTATCTATCTATCTATCTATCTATCTATCTATCTATCTATCTATCTATCTATCTATCTATCTATCGAATTAGCTATTAGCCTATCTATCTGTCTATCAATCTACCTATATATCGTTTTATCTATCTACCTATCTATCTATCTACATATATATCTGGACTTTTTCTCCATTTTTAAATCTATCTATCTATCTATCTATCTATCTATCTATCTATCTATCTATCTATGTATATATCTATCTATCTATCTATCTAACCGATCTTGTATTTATGTCATAATGTAAACCATTTGAATTATTTCGAAATCCAAAAGTGTGTCTATCTATCTATCTATCTATCTATCTATCTATCTATCTATCTATCTATCTATCTATTTTTTTTATCTATCTATCGCACCATCTACCTACCTAGTATATATTTCAATCTATCTAACTATCTATCTTTCTATCTATCTAACCAATGTTGTATTTATTTCATAGCGAAAAACATGTGTATCAAGTCGAAAATCAAAACTGACTCTATCTATCTATCTATCTATCTATCTATCTATCTATCTATCTATCTATCTAAATTTCTATCGCACATTCTGTTTGTTTCTATGTATATTAAGTTGAAAGCAAAAAACAGCCCTATCTATCTATCTATCTATCTATCTATCTATCTATTTATCTATCTATCTATCCATTTATCTATCTATCTGACTATCTATCTATCTATCTATCTATCTATTTTTCTATCTATCTATCTATTGCACCATCTACCTATCTTGTATTTATTTCATAATGGAAATCATGTGTGCTTAAATCGAAATCCAAAACAGAATCTTTATCTGTCTATCTATATGTCTCTATCTCGATCCATCTATCTATCTATCTATCTATCTATCTATCTATATATATATCTATCTAACCTATGTTGTATTTATTTCATGATGAAAAACATCTGTATCAAGTCGAAATTCAAAACTGACTGTATCTATCTATCTATCTATCTATCTATCTATCTATCTATCGATCGATCGATCGATCTATATATCTATTGCACATTCTGTTTGTCTTTCTACTAAATCAATATTTTCCAACATAGTGAATATGTATATTAAGTCGAAAGCAAAAACATAACTTTCTATCTATCTATTTATCTTTCTGTGTATCTATCTATCTATAAATCTATCTATCTATCTATCTATCTATCTATCTATCTATCTATCTATCTATTTAAATATCAATCTATCTATCTATCACACATTCTGTTTGTCTTTTTCATCATGGAAAATATGTATATTAAGTTGAAAGTAAAAACTGTACAATCTATCTATCTATCTATCTATCTATCTATCTATCTATCTATCTATCTATCTATCTATCTATCCATCCATCAGTCCATCCATACATCTAACAATTGATCTATCTATCTATCTATCTATCTATCTATCTATCTATCTCTATCTATCTACATATCTATCTGGACATTTTAACCTTTTTTGTATCTATCTATCTATCTATCTATCTATCTATCTATCTATCTTTCTATCTATCTATCTATCTGTCTGACCTATGTTGTATTTATTTTATAATGAAAAGCATGTGCATCAAGTCTAGATTCAAAACTGACTCTATCTATCTATCTATCTATCTATCTATCTATCTATCTATCTATCTATCACACATTCTGTTTGTCATCATAGAAAATATGTATATTAAGTAGAAAGCAGATACAATACTTTCTATCTATCTATCTATCTATCTATCTATCTATCTATCTATCTTTCTATTTATCTTAAATTTTTAGCATGAAAAATACAATCTATCTATCTATCTATCTATCTATCTATCTATCTATCTATCTATCTGTCCGTCCATCCGTCCCTACATCCATCCATCCATCCATCCATCCATCCATCCACCCACCCATCCATCCATCCACCCATCCAACTATCTTTTTAACTATCTATCTATCTATCTATCTATCTATCTATAGATCATTCTATCTATCTATCTATCCATCTATCTATCCATCTAATTATCTATTAGTCTATCTATCTATCTATCTATCTACCAATTTATCTATCTATCTATCTTTCTATCTATCTACATATCTATCTAGACTTTTTCAACTTTTTTATATTTATCTTTCTATCTCTCCATCAATCTAATTGCCTATCTATCTATCTATCTATCTATCTATCTATCTATCTATCTATCTATCTATCTATCTATCTATCTATCTAACCAATCTTGTATTTATGTCATAATGAAAACCATTTGTATTAAGTCGAAATCCAAAAGTGTATCTATCTATCTATCTATCTATCTATCTATCTATCTATCTATCTATCTATCTATCTATCTATCCAAAACAGAATCTATCTATCAATTTATCTTCATTTCTATCTATCTATCTATCTATCTATCTATCTATCTATCTATCTATCTATCTATCTATCTATCTATCTACCAATCTTTACCTACCTACCTACCTACCTGCCTATCTATCTATCTATCTATCTATCTATCTATCTATCTATCTATCTACCAACCTTCCTACCTTCCTTCCTACCTATCTATCAATCTATCTATCTAGCTTTCTATCTATCTATCTTCCAAGCGCTACCTACCTGCCTACCTACTTTTCTATCTATCTATCTATCGATCGATCGATCGATCGATCTGTCTGCCAGCCTGCCTGCCTGTTAATCTATCTATCTATCTATCTATCTATCTATCTATCTATCTATCTATCTATCTATTGCACATTCTGTTCGTCTTATTACTTATCGCATGTCTTCTGTTATTCAAAAATACGTGTAAAGAGTTTTCTCTTGTGGAAAATATGTATATTAAGTCGAAAGCAAAAACAATTTATTCTATCTATCTATCTATCTAGATAGATAGATAGATAGATAGTTAGACAGATAGATTTGTTTTAGCCACGTCACGAGATAACTAGCTTAAAGATTGCATATATGCAACAACAAAGACGCATCAGCTGCGCTATCATACAGGCTGTACATCGTATTGTTTTTCGTTTCGTAGATAGTAAAGTCTCTCTAGTTACGAAATCCGAATTTTCTGCGTATAGCTTGCTTATTAGGCTGCAGACTTCAAACAAGTGCAACCTCCATTACTGTTTTATCGGTACACCGAGCAGACTGCGTATGGACCTGACTCAGAGACGCTATTTGACGCGTATTGCAGAAATTGACTATGTTTTTGTGCGAAGATGCTGAGACGGTAGTAAACATACACGTTGTTGACCGTTGTCGTTACAAAGATGCAAAATACTTGATGACCTGCTTAATCAGTATTGATTAAGGTTCTCAGGCATTTGGGTCACTACTTAAATACTCATTTAAATACTTAATTCATTTTGATATATACTCAAAAGCAAAAATAAAGCATATTTTTCTTTTTGGTATATTTATGTCAAAATGAAAATCTGCTGAAATTGGCAAAACATGGAAGACATTACCAATGCATGGAGTACGCTTCGCTGCAAATTTATTGAAATTTTATTTGTTTATTCATGCGTAACGAAAGCGTAAACAATTAAGGGGTCAATTTCAAAATTCACAAATACTGATCAGTTAAATCAGTGTCCTGAACTTAGTTGTGCCTGGCTCCCAAACTGATGCCCTCTTTATCTAGGACGCTACAATGTCTCACCACCATCATCAAGACTTTTTCAGCATTGGTTACTTGTTACAAACAAAGTTATGCCCCTTTCTGCAAAATCAGTAAAGTAGGCAGGTTTTGCAATAGCAAAAGAAAATTTTGTGGATTTTTCATCAAACCGAATTGAAATCCATTTCCAATTCGGGTTAAATAAAAGGGTAAGTGGTCACAATCAAATGGAGTATGTAACAAAGGGAAGTAACTCTGTACGTCCTCTCAATAATGCAACCACATATTGAACTTTTGGGCGCTGGATCCTTGAAATCACTGGGCAAAATTGAATGAAAATCATACAGCATCTTTATCATAAAGGGCAGTCTACGGTAAGCGATTCGGAAGACAAGATTTTTTCCATGAACACATTTTTATCGGTTTTTAAATTTCGTAACTCAAACCGGAAGTGAGCAAAATACGTGCTGATTTCAAACCAAAATTTGTTTTAAATGGGTTCTTTCCCCATAGCCCTACTCATTTTGAATCCCAAATTACCAGATTTTTCTATTAATTTGATGATTTAGACGGTCTTCAAAAACTTCAAAAAAACTTTGGAAAAATACAGATTTTTTCAGGTGCAATTTAACTGTATAAGAATCAAATTTTTTTAAAAGTTTTATACCGTTTTCCAGTTGGTTACATCATGTTGAACTCACGTGCAGCAAAATCGTATTGATAATTTATTTTTTGCCACTGTGAGCCAGAATTTTATGATTTTTGCCTTTTTGACAAAAATCTTCACATCTTTTTCAAAGAACTGCATTGTGACAAGAAAATGCTGCAGAACTTATGGCCACGTTAAGGCAAATCCCAGTATTAAGTTAAAGGTAAAATATCATTACATTTAATGAGGCAAAACAAGACACTAAAAAATATGCGTTTCTTTTGCTGTTGAGTATATATCTGGTAAAATTTCTAAATTATTCTAAAACTAAGACTGACTTGTCAACGCGACATGAATCTTAGCGGAGTTTGGCTTCCAAACTTTAGAGTTGTTTTGCTTTTTGCGGATTCTTGCTACATCGGACACCTCTTTCCTGATGCCCTTGTCTGTCGCCTTTCTCGAGACGCAGGAGTTGAGGTGGCTCGGTGGGGGACGCCTGCGCCCGCGGATTAATACGTATGCGTCTTTTACCTGATGTCTGCAGCTAATGTGTCCCTCAGAATGCAACAGTGAGTGTGGCTCGGAGAGGGATGCACGTTGCCTGCCGAGACCTGCCATCATATCTTTTCTTCCAAACTTTTGGGGTTTAGCGACACTGAAGAAGTTAAATACAGAAACGCGCGTCTGTCGCACTAAATTAGGTATGGATACGTTTATATTAGAACCACTGGGCCGATATCACTGCTGGTGGACAATTTGTCCCCGAGGATATCATCAACCCAGTTAGTCAGTGTTTCAGTATCGATTCTGGTTCTCAGGCATTGGGGTCACTACTTAAATACTGATTTAAATACTTAATTCATTTTGATATATATCTGGTAAATTTTCTAAATTATTCTAAAACTAAGACTGACTTGTCATAGCGACATGAATCTTAGCGGAGTTTGGCTTCCATTCTTTAGAGTTGTTTTACTTTTTGCGGGTTCTTGCTGCATCTGACATCTCTTTCCTGATGCTCTTGTCTGTCGCCTTTCTCGAGACGCAGGGGTAGAGGTGGCTCGGTGGGGGACGCCTGCGCCCGCGGATTAATACGTATGCGTCTTTTACCTGATGTCTGCAGCTAATGTGTCCCGTGGAATGCGACAGTGACTCAGAGAGGGATGCTCATTGCCTGCCGAGACCTGCCATCATATCTTTTCTTTCAAACTTTTGGGGTTTTGAATTGACTGCCCAATTAAAATTAATAAATTACAGTATGTTTTTGAATTGACTGCTCATTTAAAATTAAGAAATTACAGCATGGTTTTTCTCTGGATTCGTCTCCAGATATTGTTAGGGTCACTGACGAGGCTTTATTAGCCGAAACTACGTAGTCTGGCCCATGTTCCTTCTTCTGAATGTGTTCTCTGCTCTTGAAAGAACTATTCAGGATTTTAATTTTACCTCACTGCAGCTGGCGTTGTGCCGTGTGGCGGCCGTAAAACGTCTCCCCGTACATCATCCATAGTGCAGATTATATTATATTTTTGTCCTTGAGGTCAGAGGATATATTCTGAGAAATCTAAAATTTAAGATTGATTTAGACTATTATTCTAGATCATCGTCTTTGATATTATTTGGATCCTTTTTTATTCTAATCAGTCTTTGAATTGACTGCCCAATTAAAATTAATAAATTACAATATGTTTTCTTCTGAATGTGTTCTCTGCTCTTGAAGGAACTATTCATGATTTTAATTTTACCGACACTGAAGAAGTTAAATACAGAAACGCGCGTCTGTCGCACTAAATTAGGTATGGATACGCTTATATTAATTTTATGTGAAACAATGATGAGGTGCCATTTTTCGAGTGGCATGGATACAGTGCCCCTAAAAAGTGACAAAATTGAACTTGGAATATAAAAAATCACCTTAAGGACAGGGATGGGACTATATAAGGAGGATTAACTTCCACAGTGTCATTCTGTCTCTTAATCTCATAGTGTCAACATCTCCAGCCAGCCAATAAAATCATCATAACTGTAAATTTGGTCCACTGATTGGTTGACTAAATTTTCACACCTTTACCTATACAGGTAACATTGTTTTGTGCTGGAAACCAGACCCCCCGGCAGAGAAGTTCTGTCTTTAATTGCCATGAAATGTATTCCTGTATGTTAGATAATTACTCTATTGCAAAAAAAAAACAACTAGAAAATGTGTTTGTAAAACACTATACCCCCAACTATATGCCTGACCCTAACAAGGTCGATGAAAAGAAACAAAAATACAGGTCTGCTATTTTTTTTATTTTCTACCTCCCTATAAAATATCAAGGCAAAAGCAGTTACAATTCTTGAGTGATATATCAACTCTAAAATATTATGTACAGACAAGTAAAAGGACATAACTCTGTCAATAATGAATGCAGCATAACGTAACCATCATTAGTCTGATCAACATATCAAATACTATTTATATACCTAGGCTAGGTCAAACAGTTCAAAAGTTAAAAAAACTGTCGAAGTCAATCAAGGGGCATCATTCAGGCAAATATTTACAAAATTAGCTCAAAAGTTAATCAGGTAATCTACACCTTAGCCCTACCAGTATGCCAAATATTAACAGCCTAGCTCAAATACTCTTTCCAAAATTTTGCTAACAAACTCAAATTTAATTTATCAAAAAAAGGGTCATAACTCTTAAACTACAAGGTCGATGGAAAAAAAATGAAATACAGATCTGCTTATTTTCTATGGTCTATCCACCTATGAATTATCCAGGCTCCAGCATTTACAGTTCTTGAGTAAGGGATCCTAGCTAACCTGTCTTTTTACAAATACGAAAAAGGGGCATAACTCTGTAAATAATAAACTCAACACAATGTAATTATCATCAATCTAATTGACACATCAAATACTATAAGTATACCAAAAATTAGGTCTCTAGGTCAAACGGTTTAAAAGTTGAAAAAATGCCAATGTTAACAAAGGGGCATAATTCAGTAATTTTTCTATGAAATTAGCCCAAAAGTTAATCAGGTAATCTACACCTTAGGCCTTACCAGAATGCCAAATATGAATAACCTAGCTCAAATCCTTTTTCCAAAATTTTGCTAACAAACTTACATTTAATTTTTCAAAAAAGGGCCATAACTCTAAAACTACATGGTTAATGGAAAAGAAATAAAAAACGGGTCAGCTTATTTTCTATGGTCTTTCCACCTATGAATTATCAAGGCTCCAGCATTTACAGTTCTTGAGTAATGGATCATACCTAACCTGTTATGTACAAATAAGCAAAAGGGGCATAACTCTGTCGGTAATGAACTCAACAGAATGTAAGTATTATCAAAATGATTAATACATCAAATACCATAAATAACCAAAAATCAGGTCTCTAGGTCAAACAGTTCAAAAGTTGGAAAAATGCCAAAGTTAACAAAGGGGCATAATTCAGTCAATTTTTTTACGAAATTAGCCAAAAGTTAATCAGGTGATCTACACCTTAGGCCCTACCAGTATGCCAAACATGAAAAACCTAGCTCAAATACTTTTACCAAAATTTTGCTAACAAACTTACATTTAATTTTTCGAAAAAGGGCCATAACTATGAAAGTACATGGCTGATGGAAAAGAAAGAAAATACAGGTTCACTAAATTTTTATTATCTGTCCACCTTTGAAATATCAAGACCCTAGCCTTTACAATTCCTAAGTTACAGAGCATATCCAAAGTGCTACAAACGGACGTAACGGACAAACTAACGAACGGACGGACAAGCTAAAAGCAATATGCCCCCTCAACTTCTTCGAAGTTTGGGGCATAAAAACGAAATTGGTCAAAATATTGAATCCTTTGAGAACTAATACATCTGCCATATCTGGCTGCGTTTCTAATGTCTTTTGGTATATATGCTCGATTCTGACCCGGACATGAACTTCCTGTTTTTTTTGTTGTTGTTATTTAAATGGGGCCATTTTGGACCCTGTGGCCACCATTTTAACAAACTTGGTAGAGGACAACTAGGCAATGTTACATACCAAATTTCAAGCATCTGAGCCATGCAGTTCTGGAGAAGAAGATTTTTAAGTATATTTTAGTTTCGAACCCAAGACCCCTGCCCCAGGGCCATCTTGGACCCTGGGGCAACCATTTGAACAAACTTGGTAGAGTTCCACTAGACAATGCTTCATACCGAATATCAAGCCCTAGGCCCAGCGGTTTCAGAGAAGATGTCATTTAAAGCAAATTGTTGACGACGGAAGATGGTTTAGTGTGCATTGGCTTTTTTGTGCTGATGTGCAATGAAACATCACTCACTCACCTAAATGAAATCAGTGGAAGCAACTCTGCCATTTTCATTTTGCCTCCCTCCTGAATGAGAGTCATCTCTCCGAAGGCAAGAAGTTGCTTCACTAGCAGCAAAGTCTTTCCTAAACAAGTAGACTACAATTTGAAAGGGCTTCATCATCATCCTAGTCAAGTTGTTTCCCTTTATAAAAATGGTGGAGAAATGAGGGAAGCCAACAGGAAATCCTTTTAGTTGTTTCCCTTTGTAAAAATGGCGGAAAAACATGAGGGAAATAAATAGGAAGTCACACAAGTTGTTCATCTTTGTAAAAATGAAAGGAAAACAAATGGGTACCCATACATCCTTAATTTCATATCTGAAACTAGAAAATTGTGTCTGTGAGATACGAAGGAAGCCCCCGTGCGGGCCCTATCACAAGGGAGTGTACATCTTTTAATTGTCTATCATCAACAAACAATATCACAAATAACTTTCCTGCTCTCCTGAACTTCAAAAGTCTGATGAAAAGATTGGAAACAAAAAGTTAAGGACCTACCGTAATGTGCGTATATATTAGGACACCTAAAATTAATGTATTTTCCATTTGGGACAAATGGAAAAAATATTTTAGGTGTGTCAATACTTAAGCACATCAGGGCACTCTTTGAATTAGTAGAATTTTTAAATACTGATGAACTTCCAGTCCTGAAGTTTAAATCCAGTTACACTTTGTCTTCAAGTATGATGTGAAAATAGTACATGTAGTACTGAACAGGGCAAACTTTATCTTTTCAAAAAAAAAAAAGATATTTATTTTCAGCACTTTTCCATATTTTTTTTATTTTCGTATTTTTTTTCCGGCCTTAATGTTATGCTTGAGCAATGAAATTCCATCTGTGTGGGTCTGAACTCCTATACTAGCTGCTGCTGGAGTCATGTTCTGTTGACAGACCAGCTCACTTGTACTAGCTTTCCTTTTCTTCAAAAAGGCACAAACCTGCAAAGAACAAGGAGATCTATTTTTAATCAGTACTTGAAATATTATCCAGGGGAGTATTAAGCCTGTAAAGAGCAAATAAGACATCAGCCATTTTCAAATACACCAATTTTCAGTACTGTTGTAGAGAAGATCATCATCAGTAGTCGAAAGCACAAGAGAAAGTTCCAACATAAGCATTATTCATTTAACAGCACTAACTTATTGTAATGAATGCCCTCTCTCTAATAAATGATCCCATCCCAAATGGCAAAATTCCACCAAAATTGGCTTCAGACCACTGGTATTTCTTATTTATTTACCAAAATGCCATTTATTTGATTAGTGAAACTCAAGATTCCATGGTGTTATTAGAAGAAATCAACACAGTAATTTTCTGTGGAATCTAAGTACCAAGTTTATACAGATCACTCTAGTTCTAATGACTATTCACAATACCATAAGTACCTTAACAGTTCTACCGTAAGTATTGCAATACGTCTCAGCAAACAGTGCACACCCATATCAGACTGCTCCTATAGCAATCTGTTCTGGGTCTACACTGTGCTCTTCCATCTGCATCTTTAGGATGATTGTGAAATCAGATAATCAAATAATTATTTAAGGTGTCCAAGATTTTACAGTAATTTCCTATAAATTTGAAAACAAATGCCTTCTAAAGCAATCAGATGCCTGGATAAATCACAGTACAACATAAGGGGCATGCATATTTGCATTGGGATATGTATCTCCTTTGGCACGTTTCTACCATTTCCGCCGCAAGTAAAACCATCCTGACAGAAAAAGCAGACCTTAAATATTAAAATGCAACGTAGCTGGAAATGACTCTTTTTTTCTTTTGGCCTAAAAATATTCTGTGCTTTTTTTGCCAGTGTGTGTGTGTGTGTGTGTGTTTTTTTTTCTGCTTGCTTATACACTGTTTTCAAATAAAGTGCCTCTAATAGGGCTGACTATGGCGCCAAATTTCTACTATCACAATACTATCACAATCGAAGAAACCCCTATCACAATACTATTACTATCAAGGGCCTCATATGTCAATTTCTATCACCACATCCCAGGCCTAATTCCACTTCAAGCTTAAGTCATGCCTGCTTATCTCCTTAAGCACAACATCGTGTATATTGAGGAGATGTCCAATGGCACTGAAGGGGACTAAAAATTGGGATGACCCAAAGGTGAGTAACCTGTAATGTCAAATCTAAAAAATCGGGGAATCAGTCTAAGACACAGGGTAAAATCTATTTATAGCTCTCCATTAAGCTGCTGTAGTAAACTCATCAGATCTGATGAACTTTTTTACCCTGTGAGTAACAGTGGAATCACAAGCAACCCTCTATTCATTTTCTTATAGCTGTGAATCGATTTTGAAACCAAATCCTATGTTTCACAGCAGAATGGATTCAATGGATCAATGGTAGCTGATTTTTTTGCCATTTTGATGGCCTGCGAACAAATTGGTTAAATTGGTTAAACAATCCTGAAGTTGTTGGGTATAAATGATTCCATCCATCACCGTAATTTTAATGGACTGTAAGGTATCTTTACTAACAAAACTGTATACTGTTACTTATTCTTAGCCAAGAAAATGAGACTATTCGTTATCCAAGAAAATGAGCATTTTGTTGAATTTTGTGATTGAGGGTATTGGTTGTGCTTAAATGGATAGGTTGTGATTCAGGGGATTGTAGCATAATAGTTTGACCTTGAAGACTAAAAATATGGTACTTACCGTAAAAACTCTCTATATTGGGACACGCAGATCAGACTGCTCCAAAGGAGTAGTCTGATCAGGGTGTACACTATTTGCCATCCCATTTTTCTTTTTTGGACACATTACTGCACTGTAAAAACAATCTGTACCAATTTTAGGACAATTATGGTAATTATTTTTGGAGTCCTAATATTTAGAATTTTACGGTATTATGAAAAGAGGTCATGGGGACCTAGTTGTGTTGGAGGGTGACCTGGAGTGATAAGGTGAACGCGCTGATGAATTTCAAGGGGTGGGGCCTATTGATAGCGAGATATTGGGGCTGACTTCTAAAACTCAAAATGTGGTACTGTTTAGCAAAAGTAGGTCACAGTGACCTAGTTTTGTAAAAGCCAATTAGAATTTTTGTAAGGCATGTAGCGATTAAGTGTTAAGGTGCTTAGGTCTTTAAAAATCAAGATAGCGTTGTAAACAGATGGACAGACCCACAAACAGATGGCTGCACCAACCCCGTATAGGCAACTGTCGATCTCACTGGCTGCAAGCAGCTCGACAAAAACATGCAGATCATTAATTTCTGTACTTGCTGAAAATAACAAATAATATATCGAATATTGATAAGTTTGTATCGACACGAATATTGTATCGAAAGTTTGATTGATACTTACACCCCTTTGTACGTCTGCAAAATTAAGGGATGTACATTATAATGCACCAGTCATTTGTAACCACGCCCCCCCCCCTGGGGTCGGGAAATAGCGGAGATATTGACTTTTCACTATGCAAAGCCCTGTATGCTACCAGGTATTTATGTACATGGAATGCTTAAAGGACCATGCAGATTAAAATCACTGGAGTTCCCATTAGGAAGAAAAAAAGATAACAGGATTCTGTAACAAATTTCTTGAGCGGTTCCTTACAAAAAGAGGCCCCTGTAAATTTTACAGTCACCATCTGGTTTTGCACTACAATTCAAACTGTCTCTTAGATGAAAGCATGGAATGATAAACTGCATCAAGTTCTCTAGTTCGACTTCTAGTCCCTAAGCGACAACTGATGAGCATCCACAGATCGCATGTTAAATTATTGTGACAATATTGTAGTGAATGGGTATAAATACCTCTACTAGCGCCTTGATGTAGAAGCATGCTTTTATGGCGACGTGGTTAGGGTGATGGACCGTTGTTGCTACTTAAGCAACGATTGGCTCGGTTATCGCCTGGATGGGTGACCCAGGTGATTTTGGTGGTTCCAGGCGCCCTGCAATGGTGTCAAAAGTGTAGGTACGAGCACACGGAGCACTACTTCCTGCCGATTGAGATAGCCATTCGGTATTCAAGAAAAAGGAGGGAGTAGTGTAGTGAATGGGTATAAATACCTCTACTAGCGCCTTGCTGTAGAAGCATGCTTTTATGGCGACGTGGTTTGGATGCTGGACTTTTGTTGCTAGTTAAGCAACGTTTGGCTCGGTTAGTGCCTGGATGGGTGGTTCCAGGTGTCCTGCAATATCCATGAAATTTGACTCAAATAAATTGCTACAAAATGATGCACTTTCCATTTAGCTTATGTTCCTCTGTCCCATGCTTCATTTACACATTCATTCAAAACGATTTCATGAAAAATCATAATTCACGTGAATTTTGGGCCCGGATTCACTCGATTAAAAAGTCGGCGCAAGTCCCGGACTGATGAAAATTTAAAAACCGGAAACAAAGAACATTCCTGATAAGAAATGTGGTACGACTAGAGCTTATTGAATGAGTGTTGTAAGTCCGGTAAAATCAAGAAACTTATAATAAAACCCTATGTTCAAGTAGCCATAGGCTGTCTGGACAAATGAAAATTGAAATTATTTCTCAATACTCTGATTCGATCATTGTATCAGAAGATTGTTCTGTGGTGGAAGAAAGTAAGAAGTGGGTGTGAGGAGAGTCTATTATAAGGGCTAGCCACTAGCTTCCTTGATCACAGGTCCTGATGAATGATTAGCTTTGGATTATCACCTGTAAACAATTTTGATTCTGAAGTCGTTCTGCGCTGTATATAAATACTGTAGTCTGGGTGCTGGGCCGAGAACCCAAAAATATAGTCCACACAAAATGTTTTTGCACAAATGTGTTCATCAACATGTCCGTACACTGAAACTGAATGATGCCACCTTGGCATCATTGGGGAAATGAAAATATTCAAGATGGCGTCCAAGATGGCCGCCAAGGGATAAAATCCTCAATATCTTCTAAAGTATGTGGGTTAGAAACATACATTTGTGGCTACATATAGGTTTCGAGGTCGAGGAATCGATTAAGCATCTTAAAAATTATTTCAAACGAATCAGTTACAAAATGGCGGAAAAGATGGCCGCCAAAACATTAAAACCTCCATATCTTCTTTAGTATACGGGCTAGAAACATAATTTTGGTGTCTGCTTATAGGTTTTCGTGGTCAAGGAATCCAATAAGCATGTTAGAATTTACTTCGAGGCACTTAGTTACACACAATGGTGGACAAGATGGCGGACGATGCAACGGTCAAGGCACTGAATGTCGGAGAAATGCACTTTCCGATAGCAGAATTCAGGTTTTTGTATTAGAAATCCAGATTTTGCATGTGAAAAGGAAGTGATAAAAGCCCCATTCCGACAGTGTTTTTAAACAAGAGGACCATTATTGGTCACAAGAACCTAGTGCAGGCAGAGGCAGATAACCCCGTTGACTAAGCTTTAGTCATTGCAGAAAGCTATAGTTACGAGTAATGACCTAAATGCTACCAGAAATGTGTTTTATTCTCTTAACTATTTTGCTTTCTTCAATTAAAATTCTGGTTAAGAAACATATATTTGATGGTTGCTTGCGTCGTTTAAAATTATAGCTCTTGGTCGATACTAGTGAATAGTGATGTGAGCGTCGC
Organism: Ctena decussata; assembly: GCA_963989385.1. Classification (NCBI taxonomy): domain Eukaryota; kingdom Metazoa; phylum Mollusca; class Bivalvia; order Lucinida; family Lucinidae; genus Ctena; species Ctena decussata. The sequence continues at coordinate 94,720,459 of OZ022499.1, forward strand.
AGGCTCGTGCCATGCCACAGCCAGATGTTTTAGCATCTGGGATGTATTTAAATTTACATATCAGAAAAGGTCATACGTTCTTCAAAGCTGTTACAAATTTTCGTATTTTCCCAGTTCCTTCAGGTATAAAGGAGACAGTACTACCCATAATTATAGACAATGGACTGCAAATTTGTATTTGCACATTTAAATTGTTTTAGCTTAAAAAGTGCATACTTGTCATGCCAGTTTCTATAAGAATTCTTACCTGATTGAATCTTCCGAGCAATGCTATGGAAACGCTGAAAGCATAAACTGACTTCATAGTCCGTCAGCTTAGACCACCCATACATTCAAACAGATTCTTCTCCGAAGCCGCTGGGCTGATCAAAATCACTTTTTAGTGTCTAGGGAATTTGGCGGTCGGGGGTTTGAATCCTGTATCTGACAACAACTGAAAAAGGCTATCTGTCGACTCAGCGAAAAACGTGTACCTGACTAGAATCAAGGATGGTCAAAAGACGGCACAAGGATAGAATTTAGCCCGACCTTTCATAATAGCGCTATGCCAAAGACACAATGAGAACCTAACAACCCACTGCTCCAACTGAACAAAGGCTACTGGGATAATTTGATTTAAAGCTATACTTCTATTCGTTTGAGAGAACGAAAGTCGGTATGAATGCTTGCGGCCAAAGATGTCAACATTTCGTCTAAAAGGTCCTCTTGTTCTGAACCACTTAAGTACACATTAGCTGGTATTTTCATGTTATATTTCAAATTCATCAAAAGATTTAAATACGCATTTATAAGCATTGGGTCACGTATGCCCCCAAATTTGGGTCGCATACTTTATAGACAAACTGAATAACCGACTTTACATTTGGAAAAGAAAAGGTACAAGTAGAGTTAGAACCAGCTCTGAAAGAGATTTTCCAAAACTGTATTAAAGTTTCTTGGCAGAGTCAAACTTTTGTCGCCAAGGGTTTGTTTATACCTGCTTCTAGCCCATTTGCTCTAAGTGTAACACAGATAATTTCAGCGCAAACTCAAAGAGCTGAAAGCGATTTTTATTAAACTTCTGACAAAAGATGAAAGTAAACAGGCTTTTTTTTACTGTTACGATTGGAATTTTATCCTTCTGGGTTATTTACCCCTGCTTAAAGGCTAATATACAGATAAAGAAGTAAAGTCAGGGGAAAAAATGATTTTTCTTACAAAACTCAACGAAGCAATCAAAGTAATAAACCTCTTGTGTCAAGATCAAAGTTTGCCCCACTGCATGGCCATTCAAGGGTTCAACTGGTGATTTCTTTTGCTTCAGGATTGTTGTTTGATATCTGAGGGGGGATCTCCAGGTGTCGCAAAAACGTTGTTTCTGTCGAGCCCTCATCTTTAATTCATCACAGGTTTTATCCGTGATTTATTTGCTGCCTGTGATGTTTCATGGATGGGTTGGGTAACCTTTATGCAGACCAAATTTTGACTAAATGCTTTGAACCTCTGCAGAAGGCGAAGGCTTGGACTATGTAAAACTAGTCAACTTCTTCCCAGTAATGTATTACTAACCGTTCCAAGGCGATACTTCTGTTGCGGTTCCTCAATGTTTCGTTTTCTTATATCCGCTTGTCTGTGGTTTTCTAGCAATATGATTATCTAATAGCTGCCTAGTTTGTTTTCTGTTTTGTCCTATTCAAAGTATTAAATAGGTAAAATAAAAGTTACTGTTGTTTTCAATTGGGGCTGAATGTCTAAGAAAGGGCTATTCACTCGATTTACCACGCTTGTCTTTCACGAACTTTTGTCATGTTGGGTCTGGTTGTATTAGTTCTTGATTTTTTTTATATCATTTTACTTTGCCAAAAGGTACAAACATGGAATTATGAGCAAAGAAAGCCATTAGAAACGATATTCTCAAAATAATAATGAATGATCGAGATGTCAATGTCTTTCTGCTGCGACTGAAATTTTCTAGACGGGGCTGTTCATCCCTACCGGGACTGGGTTCTTATGGATCATCGTGATCTCCTTGGTAGTAACACTATCAGATGCAAAATGTGGTCTTTATGACTTCGGGTTTTTATATTCATAGAACTTATAATTTCAAACTTCCCGGTTAATATACTTCTAAAACCTGAATTCTGCTGTCAAAAATGCATTTCTCCAATATTCACTGCCGTAATCGATGCAGCCGGGCCGGGTAGCGCAATCGGTAGGGCACCTGACTCGTAAGTCAGAGGTCCTGGGTTCGAATCCCGGTCTGGCCACATACTTTCGTTTCTCCTTCCGCTGATTCAAGAAGGGCAGTTGTCAGTTACTGGCGAAAGTATGTGCACTTAGTACTGGTTAACCGCTTAGGAGGTCTAAGCCTGCCCAGGAATAGTGTGGTTAGGTTAACTGACCGTCCCGACATGACCTTAGTTGTTTACCGTGGACGTTAAGCATCAAATCAACCAACCAACCAAGTAATCGATGCATCGTCCGCCATCTTGTCCGCCATTGTGTGTAACTAAGTGCCTTAAAGTAAATTCTAACATGCTTATTGGATTCCTTGATCCCGAAAACCTATAGGCAGACACCAAAATCATGTTTCTAGCCCGTATACTAAAGAAGATATGGAGATTTTTATGTGTTGGCGGCCATCTTGTCCGCCATTTTGTAACTGATTCGTTTGAAATAATTTTTAACATGCTTAATCGATTCCTCGACCTCGAAAACCTATATGTAGCCACCAAAAGTATGTTTCTACCCAAAATACTTTAGAAGATATTGAGGATTTTATCCCTTTGCGGCCATCTTGGACGCCATCTTTCCCCATCATTCAGTTTCAGTGTACGAACATGTTGGTGAACACATTTGTGCAAAAACATTTTGTGCGGACTTTTTTTGGGGGTTGCACCTAAAATCTTCATTTGGCAACCAGACTACTGGGAAATACTCTGTGAACCCCCGGAGGGAACAGCCAACCATTCATACGCGCCAGCGCTGATGCGTACAAAACTGATTTGAACCTGCATGTGCGGCAGAGGTATATAGCTTGTCATGAGACAACTCATGCTACTAAGCTACCGAGCTATTTACCTCAATCGAGGATGCTCCGAATAAATAAGTGGAGGGACACCAAGAAGACAGAACAGGTGGCGCATTTGAACCCACTCCCCTCTCTCTGCCTCCGGTATACATTCTTCAGAGTGATACCGGATATACTGTCATCCAATTGTTACAATGTTAGCGTCTTGTTTTTATTTAGAATTTTATTAATGGAAAATAAATAATATTTGCTCAAAGAGCCTCTCTCGAGTTATGTACCCACTAAATATGCTTAGAGCAGCGTTTCAGCAAAAGTCACAGGATTCTACAAAACGTTTGCGCTAACGACTATCTGATTGGTGGAAATATCAAAGCGTTCCTTGTGTTCACAAAAAATATAAACAACATCTTATTCTCATTAATCTGACAGGCAATGTATTTGAAAAAGCTAAAATATACATCACTTTCCTCACTCCCATGCAAAATGTAAGTTACAGAAGCCTGTTCCCCATCATTAATCAGTTAACTTTTAAGTTCTACTTGATTCGGTACCTCAGTACGGTACGGCGCCTATTTGCAACCGAAAGATATAGTGGCGATAAAATCAATTAATAGATGGTTTCATTTTTATTTCATTTATTTATTTATTTAAGTGATTTTATTTATTTATTTTATTTTTTCAGAACGGAACGAATACTTGGGGCATGCTCGATTAATTTTTCAAAACGCTTACAACAGCGTTTCCGAAAATCATTTTCATTGGCTATCTCCACAAACGATCACAAACGCTTTGTCTGTGATGGTAGCCGTGATAGCGTTTCCGCCAAACGACGATTTGATTGGTTAAAAATTTCAAAGCGTTTTTGATGTTGTAGAACGTTCCTGAGCGTATTTCGTTTCAAGAAACGCTTATTTGATAGGTTGATTCAGAAACGGTGTTCAAAACGACAATTAAACGCATCGTTTGACAGGTGTTTTGCTGCCGTTTTGCAAGGGTTTTCGTTGCAAAGAAAAACGATGTCTGTACTGTACCTCTTAACACATTCTGGTCATGCGCGGTCAATTTATCTTGACAACACAATTCTTAGACAAGCCTTCAAGAGGCAGTTTACCAGCTCTCAGTGTGCATTTTTTCGCCATTAACTGGCAACATTTCTTGAATCAGCGGAAGAAGAAGAATGCCCGTATGTTTTCATGGCAATATCTTCATAAAAGGAGTTGCCGGTGCGGAAACTAGGTAACGCCATGTTATGTCGTCTTCTATCAGAAATTTTATAGTTTATTCATGCATCTTTGTCACAATATCATTTTCCCGGCTTTTGGGGGTCAATTTGAGGTATGTAAGACAATGCCTATGACAGTATATAGATATTACTTTATTACATGTGTGGATAATTGAAATAAGTCGCGTGTGCTTGTATTACATGAATTTATGAATGCAGTAAGAATGCAAACGAATCAATATTTTGGTCGGCCGATTGGCGCAATTGCGCACGTATACCTCACCCACTACATTTATCAACCACAAAGTTATCCAATCGGCCGACCGTCGGACGACTGCATTTACCTGTCGGGCAGCATACAATGAGTCGGGCTACGATCGGCCGACTGTCGGGCGACTCAACAAATGATCAAATGCCATTTTGGCTTCAGTGCGCGTGCGCATCTTGTACAAAATAGTGGACTCCATTGTGTGTATTGCGTCGTTTAGCGCCCTTAGAAGATAACACTCAGAAAATGCAAAATGGTCAATCTTATTAAGATATGGGACGTGGTTGATAGTCGGACTCCGGAGGGAAGGGTCGGGGCCTGAAACCTGAAACCGCCGCCGTGTGTGTCCTCGAGCACGGCACTTTACTCTCCATAGTACTGGTTAAATACCAAGGAAGCGGTGGCTCAATTCCACCATGACTGAAAAATTGTTGACTGTAACGTTAAGCCTCGACTCAAACAAACAGAGAATAATGTTTTGTCAGATAACGCCATTCCAGCCATTCCGGCGTATAGTACACAAATAGATTCGGTGTGTCAGTTAAATGTAGATCACATAATTTGTTCAAGCAAAGCAGCAGGGAACCATTCTCATATACCGAAACGTATTAAGCGACTTTGATCGGGAACCAAGAATATATATAAGGGCGCAGTGTGAAAAATGGCACGATATATATACTTAACAACACAACAATGAAAAATTATTGCTGATCATGAATATATATCCAGCATATTTGTATATAGAAACATGGGTAAAGAAAAAGCCTACAATTCTATAAAATTTTGAGTACATTCATGTACAAATAAATTAATTATGATGTTTTATAAGGCGTTTTGACTTAAAACCACCTTTTGAAGCCGGTGGATATATAGTGGCTGTCAGAAAACTGGTAAAACAACTCTATTTTTGTATGTCCAGTTAGTGCAAAGCAACGTTATTTTTTAGACAACCAGCCGACTTCTAACATACGTTTACCTGAATGATGTAGCATGACAGGCAATGTTGAAACCAACGTGTTACTTTCGAAGTCGAAACGCTTAGCTTCGACTTAAACAAGTTTGGACCTTAACACACCTTTTCCAATACAAATTTCGACTTAGACCGAAAGACCCGGGAATATATATATATATATATATATATATATATATATATATATATATATATATATATACCAGTTATATACTTTTTTTCTAGTTTTCGAGACGCAAGAGCTATTGGAAACATAAGCATACGTATTATTTAGTTATATTGTATTAAAGATGCTTAAACATCTAGGCTTTTTTGTGAAACCGAAAGCTTTTATACTGTATCACAGTCCATAATACTCACACAAAACGGCATTTTAGTGGGGCTGGCAAGTGTGCATCGCAATTTTGCAAAATACGAGGGGCGTTCAAAAAGTTTTGCAAATGGCCTCATGACTTTGTTTAGGAGCATGCTGGGTACATCTGCTATGCATGTACTGAAAGCACTGCATTTTGTCTTTACAATGATACCAGCCACTATACAAAGACACTTTTTCTTTTTGAGTTACAACGCATTTTAAATGTAATAGGTCCCAGTCATACCACTGGGCTAATTTTATATGCAAAATCTTTTCAGTGTTAGGCATTCAAGTCAAGTATCCTTGTAAATACCAAATTAATCTTTGACATTTGCTTGTCCATCGTTGCCTATAATATCCATACCAAGTTAGAAGGGCGGCAACTGTTGTCGATTTATTCCTTGCAAAGCAATGCGCAGTTCTTATGACGTTATTGAATTTTACGTTAACGTCATTTTTGAAAGCTTGCAGAGGCTTCATATTTGAATTAATTTGAATTTGTTGACAGGTTTTCGTTGACCCACGTAAATGCTCCTGTCGACAATATTTTGAATGCTAATACACTTGTTTTCATTAGAAAATCATCAAATTTTAGTAGAAATGGAGAAATTGCTACAGCATAAAGTACGGATAATCCATTTTCCCGGCCCTGTACGGAAGCCAGATTAAAACTAATTTCCGCGATATTTACAGAACAACATTGTCTGAGCATTGCCTTTAACTAACAAAGATAAAAAAATATCAAAGACTGCTGATATATAAATTACGGCCTACTAAAGTAAAATTTTGCAGTGTCTTTAGGGTATACCTCTTTCAAAGATGTTAAAAATGCGTCCTTTTTTAAAAAAAGGCACCTTGTTTGCAGACTTCTCTTCTCATAATAAAGCTTTATGTGTTTTTGCAATCAGAAGTTCTGTCTGTACGGTGGTTACCGAGAAATTACGTCATTTGCAAAACTTTCCGAACGCCCCTCGTATATGCATTTTTGTTCAAAATCTACCAGATTAACCTATAATAAGGCTGCCATAGTCTAACGAACCGTTGTTTTGAGTGATAACATATTTCATTCTTACATCAAGTTTGCGGAAAGGCGTCTTTAAGACTTAAAATGTCTGAAAAAATCCTCAGTTGTAGGAAAGGTGGCCATATGCTATCATATCACTATCAACACGTTTCTTGTAAACTGTGTACTGGTAAAAGCTAGTATAGTTTGGTTAAAAGCAAACACAAAAATTGTTCTGATCACACCTCTGTTTTGGGGTCCATGTCTGTGTATCTAAAATATTCCGGAATTGTCTATGTTTAACTGACCTACGAGTTCCGACTTATGATTTGGGTACTTTGACCACTATCATTCTGAGCAATGGGTGGGGATTTCGATTTGACATCTTTCGCTGCTTTCATATGAAAGCTTTTTATAAACATCTATAAACCTACTTTCCGGGAATAGGACTAAACATTATCCTAGACTGGTTACCAGATGATGACCAGTCAGACCAGTTATCTTCATATATGTAATGCCTAATTCCGGGAATGAAGAGAGGTCAAGTATATATAATAACTTTCTCAATTCCGTTTCAGATACACCTGCTCCTGGAGGCAGTTGACGACAGAACTTCTCAGTGGAACTGGCTTAATATCAGCCACTGGTATGACAATACAAACAATATCACAGACGCATACTGTAGGCGCCTGGCGTTGTACATAATCGTTTCAACATCAATTAAACATTATAATGTTGCATCGACGCTGACTAGACATTGTGTCAACTTAACATGTTGGTCTGTATTAAATAACAAAGTCTCAATAAAGTTTAAGTATTATTTTTGTTTGCGCGTTCCTTTTACTTTTTATCCCCTACCGAAAGATTCGAAGATATGATGATGAGCCCTGAATCTGTCCGGCCGTCCATACGTCTCACTCCATAACTATAATAACCTTTGAAATATATTCATTATATGTCACAGTCATGAAAAATAGCTCATTGCGATATGACGCGTACAAAAATGGCAACTCTTGCTATCATACGCTTTTAATAATCTTCCTTTGGTGCCTTTTTTGGCAATTCGAGTCTGCTGTTAAATTAATTGCAAGGACTCGCTTGCTGGCGCTTGGCGCCTAGCGCCTACAATTCAAAGCGTCGTAGCCGCTTTGAAAGAGTGGGAGCTCTATGGTAGAGGATTGGTTAAGGCATATTGTTACCTTTAAATTACATTACTTTGAACGACATGACTTTCGTAAAGTCATCAAAAAGGAAGTTTTTATCCAAATTAGACTGTCTTGAATAGAAATCAACAAAACAATAAGAAATAGACGTCATACAGTTTTTCTGTCTGTACGCTGCGTAATGACGTCAACGTTCTGCTTGAGAAAAAACAAGATGGTGTGAACGTCAACCGTCTCTGAGAGTAGTTCACTACATGGTCAGTACACAAAATGCAAGGAGGCTGAGCCTCGGGCCTAAGTTAAACGAAGTAGAAAGCGCCGTAGAAAAGAAACTGAGCCTTAAAACCAATTCGGGAATGAAACAATGACAATGTACTTCGAAAAAAAACAGGTTACAATACAGCTATCTCCATTCAATTTCATTTAAATTCATTTTGGCACAAATCACTGGCTTCGGCAGCATTTTGTCACCCTTGTATGACCAACATACCATATTTTATGCTGCTTATGGAAGCATAGCACATTTTGACGGCAATAATTTCTTGGCATTGAAAAGCGGGAACCACAAAAATAGCATACCAAATATCAAACGTTATACTCTGTTGCAAATATTAGACATTGCCAAAGATAAAACAAACACTATGAAATAATGAGGCAATTTTTACCGTGCTCCGCAGTACCGTCATAAGGCTACTATGACGACGGCTATAGAGTGTTTCCCAAAGGCTGGCCGGTAAATGAAATACGTCACTGGATAAGTGAAAGACGCATCTGCATTAACTGCAAATTTAATGTGTTTACTATGAACAATAAAATTTCTACAGCAAAAGTCCACGTATTTTTCATCATCCCTCGCACTAACATATTCTGCGAGAAACAACAAATAGAGAGGACTAGGGTGTCCGTTCGAAACCAAATGACGACACTTATGAAGTTCTCTTCAATATACACAAACCCTTACCATGTGCTTAATGAGAATGAAACATGCGACCAAAAATTTAACAAAACTTTGATAATAATTTGACAAGTGAAACAAAATTCTCCAAATTTAAAGCTTGTAATAAAAGATACGAAAAGTGTTATCGGAAAAAAGAATAAAAGTAAGTAAAGAGGAAATACAATCTGATAAGATTATTTGCTTTTAACAAATTTTTTTTTCAAGAGCCATATAACGTGGTCATGAATATTGAAGTCTCCTATCATCTCTCTGTCTGCACAAATGAGTAGCCAAACTGAGTCTCTGCTATCCACACTTTTCATACTTTCTGATTTCTTTTCCAATGGTACTGTCAATCTGATATCGATTTTCATAGAAGTACACATTTTGTTTTCCGACATGTTGATATTTCAGCAGGAGCCGCATCAGTCTCTTGATCATTCGGCTGGACCTGGTCTATTTCTTCCTCTGTTACTCTGTCGACTTCGTTTGCAGAATTGAATTCCGCTTCCTCTGCAAAAATGTATAATTGGTTTAAACATATTCATTTCAGTTTTTCACAACATGTATATACAATATAACATGATTTTAGGATTAGAACGAAAGCACATTGCTTATTTAGATCTTCTCCTAATGTATAATTTGAAAGCCATAAATAAAACAAATATGATATTCAAAATTCTGATACATGCAATATACGTTCAAATGCAGACATAGTAAAAGAATGAAAACAATAACTTCGAACACATTAAATTTTAGGCGGATCTTTCAGGACTGAATATTCGGTTCCCTCCAGCGCATTTCAAAAACAATCAACTTTGCGATCTATGCCAGCTGGATTTTGGGATTTATGCCTAACATACAAACACCCCTTACAAACACACATGCATGCACTTTCACGCACATTCACATACATGCACAAACACATATATCAGCAAACATCTCCTTCCTGCTTATCATTGTTGTAGTTTCTCTCCAGGCAGATGTAGTGTGGTCTTCAGCGCACACAAGTTACTTACATATGAGAAGAAGTGGAGTCTTTTTCTTGATGTCTGCACTGCTCTGTCTCGCAGATAGAGTCGGCATGAGTAATGTTCGTTACCTGCCAAGGTCTGCCTATCAAATTTTTCCAAATTTTTTCGGTTTAGTGATAATGAAATATTTAAAACAGAAATGCGAAATTCCGTACAGTTAAGTTTATGACACTTACCATACTGACTCAACAATATTGGTCGAAGGAGAATGTAGTCTTGAATTTTTCTCGGCATATCTGTCTTGTTCACAAATGCATGTATCCCTCGTCTTTTGAAGTGTTTCCTCAAAACGTCGCGACACAGCCATGTCAGTGAACGGAGAGTTTGTATACGATGCTTTAAATAATGTTTCTCCGCCGGGTGCAGAGCTAATTCAAGCCCCGAAAGTAGCTCATCTGTTGTAGCAGGAAACCCACATTCGATAAACAAAGGTGCCAAAAAGTTAAATGCATAGTCCGATGTACTTTCATGTCCATAATACGTGTGTTCTGTTTTTTCCATGATATATTCTCCTGGTCCATAAGCATCAGAGTCAGGGTTTGCAAAAACTTCAGCATCTTTACAGACTGCAAAACAAACACAGGCAGTATGTTGTTGAATCTCTGGATTTTCATAAATCAAAGCCTCAATTGTTTTTCTCAAAGTTACATGAGGTATATTATCACTGTGCCACAAAATGCGTTCAAAAAGTGAATTGCCGTTTGAATCGTGTTTGTCCACATCAATTTCGAAAGCTAGTAACATGCGCCCGACTTGTCTGCCAGACTTCAAAATGAGATTACAAAGCGACCTGTCGATTTTGCAATTTGAAACAGGCATTTTAGGAATAAAAGCTATAATTTTAAGAGCATCGTCATCGGCATAACGAAAGAAGTTGTCAAAAACACGAATCAAAACTGTCGTTGAAGGCTTTACCGCTTGTTTAGGTATGCCGTACTGTGTAAGAACTTTTCCACATTCTTTTCTGTCAAGTGAAGTGCAGGTTATATGTAACAAATTCTTCCAAGAAATGATGCTCTTAATATCAGAATTCAACTTCATCAGTATATGAGCAAGCACGTCAGGTTTGTTTAACACGATTGCGATTTCAGCGCAAACAGTGGCGTCTCTGCACAAAGATACCCTAGTATCATTGCACGAAGGTAGCCTAGCCTCTCTGTGCAAACGTGTATTCTGGCGCATTTTATACAGGATCAGATTTATGACTGAAAATCTCCTTTTACGAATGCAAAATTCAATCAAAGTCATAGGCTGAATTTGGATTTTGAAAATCTCTAAACCTGAGACTTTGCCATGATTGTCTCGAAACCGTTCAGTGTAGTTATTTCCATAGAAATCAGTCGGAAAGGTATGGTTTACGCTCGGAATTTGTCTTTACTTATCAAAATACCAAAGACTTGGCATGAGAAAGATAAACGGCCGATTATTATCTCTGTACTTTATAACGGACAGCCAATATGGCTCTAATTTGAATATCCTGCCAGTAGTAATAAAACTGCGAGCAGAGCAAACTTTGATAGCTGGAATAGTTCCAACAGCGGCTGCAATATGTACACCGTATATACCCGTAAGTGTTACGAATTCTTCAGGAGCATCTTTTACGTGGGGGCATTCACCATTAGCGACATTTTCAACGACTCTGCTATATTTCGCTTCATCTAATTCCCCTTTATCTGAGATGTAGTCTAGTAGCTCGTGCTCAAAAGCACATATACAGCAACAGTAAGAGTGCGAGGATCTATAGAACACTGTTTTGAAAGAGAACTCGGTCTTGCCATAATTAAAATCTGGCATAAATCGGTTGGTCACCAGAGTTCTGAATGTATCTGTAATATCCATAGCTACAGACCAGCTGTTGGTATTGTCTGTTCAAGAACATCTGTTTAGCTGCTTTGTTTCAGTTATATCCCTGTTGTACCTCAGAAGTACCTCAGTTAAGTACCTGAAGTTAGAAAGAGTTCATCTACATTTTTATAGACAAGAACGCAAAGAACAAATCTATTCATCACTTAAAATCTGCAATGATTACCCCTGTAATACAAATACAAAATTCTCAGCTTTGTGACTTCTCATATGACACCAATGTCGATTGCAGGGCTGCATCGGCTTCGGCGATACTCAGTTTTAACAGTAACAGAAATAGGATCAGTGATCCCAAATGAATTAAAATAAATCATGAAAATAATAAAATGAGCCGCGACACGACAGTAAAGTATTTAGAATGTATAAGAAAACTAATAAAATGCAGGGATTAAAATATTCAATTCTAAACATGTTTATGAATACAAATGAACAATGCAAGCATCTCCGTGATACAATGGGACTGACTGCGTGTTAGGTAGGGTCTATGCCCGATCACTTACACGTTCGTTTTCCATTCGTAACACTGTCATGTAAGCATTTATTGAAATGATTTGAGATCGAAAACTATATATGTGCATCTTTGAAGAATAGTTTACTGTTTTCGAAAGGGTATTGGTGCTACAAGTAGAAAATTTGAATTAAAATATTATTAGGATACGTTAGAGATTAACCTTCTGCACCTCTCCCTTAGGGTTTTTATTTATTTGTATACTCCTATCAAATTGTTTGCATGTGAATAGTACCTCATATTTGCCTCCCGTTATCCTGTTATATATTTGTTCTGTATGTTATATGTATATATGCTCATGGGCCATCATGGCCTAATGCATTAATAAAGTACCTCTCTCACGAGAAAACCAACAAAGGGCTGTGCGCCCAGCGCAGACTCAAATCAGCCTGGGCATCCGCCCAGTCTGATCAGAGTCTGCCCTGTCCGCATGGAGGTAGCTGAGACCCTATGCTACCCGTTAAGCGCTTAGCGAAGAGTCTTGTCAAACTTGGTTGTTGCCCAGGCTGATCAGAGTCTGCGCTCGGCGCACAGCCACTTTGTTGGTTTTGTCGTGTCGCGGCTCAAATAAAATAATCATCAATGCACTATGGCAAACTGTTACTGACCCTGAAAATGTTAGACGCTCTGGCCGAAAATCGTATCAAGGTCCCTTTGGTCTAAAGTCGATCGCTCTGCCTTACGGCTGTGAGTGCCTGATTATACCAGTCAATACAAATGAGCCGCGACACGAGAAAACCAACAAAGTGGTTGTGCGCCCAGCGCAGACTTAGATCGGCCTGGGCATCTGCCAAGTCTGATCAGAGCTTTCGCTTAGCGCTTAAAATGTAGCTAAGGGTCTATGCTATCTCCATGCGGATAGCGAAGAATCTGATCAGACTTGGCGGATGCCCAGGCTGATCTGAGTCTGCGCTGGGCGCACAACCACTTTGTTGGTTTTCACACGTCGCGGCTCAAAATTTTAATGTTTGACGCACCTTTACACAGGATGACTCTTTTTTAATAGCGTTTGACCAAACTAGCTACTTACTAATATAATGAGGAGAGGCCCACCAACTGGTTATATTCTCGTGACTTTGAACTTATTTACAAAAATCAACACATGTCACAAATGACCGATTATCCGCACTGCATTTTTCAAGTCCTTCTGCATATTCTCATTCGAAGTCACCAGAGCAGTTTTGAAGTATATTTTGGTGAAAATAACTATTTTGATATTTCCTCGCTTAGTTTGATGTAATCCAAAGCAATGTATATGCACTAATCAAAGTGACAGAAGAGACTCAAAGTGTCAAATTTCCCGAAATAGCAATGCTTGTTTCGGAGCCTGATAATACGTCTTATAATTGGTTTGTGTTGTACGTCTTGTTTTCAAAATATATATATAAAAAAACATATTTCAGTTACGGATACCACTCACTATATCAAGACATATGAAACAAAGACACGATACTCTAGTTTTCAGACACTTTTTGAGCGAAGAGAACGGGGCAGGCACACTGTGTTTTGTAATTGTTAGACGTTTCCCACGATGGAAAACTAGAGAGAATACGCGTCTGACGTTGATTTTTTTATTGTGGCGAGCAAGTTCCGTTATTCTGCTGTTTGCACGAGCTAAGTTCTGAGTACAAGTGTACCGGTATCCTTTGGAAACAAGAAATATACCAGAAAGTATATAAAGCAGACGCAGTTTGACACAGTCTGTTCATGACTAGAAATGAAAAAAGAAAAAACACCTGTCACGCTCTATAGCACAAGCTTAAACCGAACTCTATTTTCTCACTTAATCTTAATAATCCTAATGATCCCAAATCAAAAGGCGTAACTGCCTACACGCAAATACGCAGGTGTGTATTGAAATTTTGTCAATTTGACAAACTTTCAACACACACCTGCATATTTGATGATGCTGTAATTTCGTAAATTGGACAAGACTTCAATAGTAACTGCAAACTGCACGATCAGATGAAATATCTTCAGGGCTAAACTCTTATCCTTGCCCTCAAGGTATAAAACATAATTGTGCGTGATATTTAACTTACCCTAGTAAGACCCCTGAAATCGACCAGAAATTGATCTGCATTTTATGAAGTACGGGCAGACGTCTGACGGCCTTTACACGGTTATTAACAGCGAAAATAAGTAGAAACGTTTTTAAATAGTAGTGTTCGACCTCAACTAAGGACTTGATTTGTTTAAGTGTGTACTTATAACATGTATTACTAAATGTCATAACAATGCTCATAGATACGCAGTCCCGTATGGTTCGTGATGCCACTCCCTTTATTAACTGGCACGTCCAGCCGTACCGGCGTGCGACTAGTAACGAGCATTTCTTGTACATGTAACATTTTTTAACCCTGTAACTAACATAACCTCTTTAGTCTTCCTATATTTTGATAAAACCACTAGGGGTAACTGTTATTATTATATCGATTCTTTGTTTTGTTGGTTTTTGTATGACATAAACTTTAACATGCGAGTATGACCTGTCCTAGAAGTAGGTCACCAACAAAGAAAGCACGAAGGTACTGTGCCAGTGACGTCATTCACGACTGACATTTATTGAGGGATCCATTCTTCTTAAATACGTAAATGAAATTAACTTTCAATAATCAATGCTGTTCTAAAAATTCGTATTTGCTACATTTTGAAAGCGTGAGCGCGTTTGGCATACAAATGGCATTACTATATGTGAGTCAAAAGCCATAGTCTCCTTTAGTGACATGATGTTGGCGTTAGAGTGACAAGGGGAAGTCGTTTACCTTTTGCAACCTTGCCTGTGATTTGTACCGAGCCTTTCTATACTATAGTTTTGTTATAAAATTTTCGTAAAGTATGTCTCCGTAAATATATAAGCACACGTTTAAACCTAAAAAGGCTGCCATTGATACGCGGCCGACACTGGTCGCAGGCTTGAGTTTTTTCATCGTAAAGCTGACAGGAACAGTAATGGGGTAGTGAATAAAACTAAAACCTCCCATCAAGGGGTTACAGGTTCGACATCTCTCTTCTCCGGTCTTTCGGATGAGATTTAAAAACCGAGGTCCCGTTTCTGTATAACCTACGTGTTGGTTGAACGATACCACCAAATTCATTCATTCGTCAAGCCAGAGACACTCACACTGAAAACATGCAACTTATCAGGGACTGAAAAAATGTAAATAATGTCCAAGCTAAAATATATTTCGTGTTTATAGACTCAGAATGGCAATCCTTCTGTCAAAATATAACGGATTCTGTAAAGAGTTCTCTCTCTTAAAAAAAAACTACCTTTTTTTCTCTCTTTTGGCTTTCATTTCTAAATATACATGGTTTCACTATGACGGCACGTTGTACAGACGTGAAGAAAAAGATGGCGGTAGCATGGCAGCACGTGATGCGGGTTTATTTGGGGAAGTTTTATTGTGTCGAAATGGCAAACTGACGCAATAAAAAGGTTTCAGCGGTCCCAGGCACATCGGCTCGGTAGCTTCATATACGCCCTCGGGCCTAAAAGATCTAGGGCTAATACGGAGTTATCTGGGCAGATATGCAAGGACTCGTTATAACCTTTACATGCAACGCGTCAAAATAGCGTTGTTTCGTTTATTATTATTCTTATTTCATTTTTATATGTTATTGTTCTATACACGTACGTATATGGTTTGGCTTTGTTCTAAAAGTGTCAATAAATTTATCTTCGTAATAATGCCTACAAATATACTATACACAAACTCCTTAGCAATTGTTTCATATGTGCAAGCAACACAGTTTCAGATTTTTAGTGACACCTTATTGCATCAAGCGCCTATTACCCAAGAAGAAATTCCAGGGGAACAAGACTGATCAAACGCAGCGTTTATATCAGCATCACGTCAGATTTGAAGACCAGCAGACGTAAAGGACGCTTTTGATCATATGTGGAAGCAGACACCATACTGAAAGGAAAGTTTAGGCACTTAAACAGAAAAAAACACATTTTTGAAAACGTTTGGATATGCGTCGAAAATATACTTGCGAATATCAAAAATGTTATCTTACTTTTCCGTTATCGCCTTAAAACGATGTTTCTCGTCGCTTTTTCTTGAACCAGATTTTTATGTAAAGCTGTTTGGAGCCTTCCAAAATATTAACATAAACATTGTTTAATGTAAGGTCTTCTGGACCACAAAGCCTTAGTAACAAATCTTAGTTTAACGTCAGCATTATCTCACAAACACGTTGCACTACGTTTGAACAACTAAGAGTTTTCGGTAGCCATGAGATGGACCTCAATCTCAGTCTATAGGTCTTTAAGAATCTGATTCTCTGTGAAAATCAGCCACCGCAAATCATTACAACAAAATGGTAACGTTCTGACGTCATTGCCGGCGGCTAAGGTTTTTCAGTGGCTACCCTCAATCACATCTTTTACACAAATAATAGTTTTAGAGATAAAAAAGAAGCATAACGGTGATTAAAAATAAAAAAAGATCATACAAGGAATCCACATGTTCTTAACAAATGTGAAATTCGCTTAGTGGTACTCTCCCTTTCTTACTAATCCTCAATACCGATTTGAATGATGATTTCATTATTATCGTGGAATCTTATGTCTCAATTACTACTCTTTCTTTGCATTTTGAAATTATTCAATATTGCGCTTGATTGGTTAAATAAAATGAAAAATCTAAAGAATTTGCTAAATACATTTTGCATAGTGAAAAACAGTACATTTACTTCAGTGTCGGCAATATGAAGGGGTGAGAATCAAACCAATCAATGTGAGTCGGCTAAGCTACATGTAACTTTTAAAAGATATGCAAGACTCTCATAGCATAAGCAAGCTTTAACAAGTTGTATAGTGTATTCATTTAAAGAAAGGGGACACATAAAATGATCACAATAACTGTTCTAAAATGGAACAGTTTGTTTTTTCCATGCAGAAAGGCATCTAAAAGATTCAAATAGAATAGAAAACAGTGTAGATTCTGAGAAACTAGACGTCTGATCCGGGTCTGCGCTGTTTGCTTACACCTATCTATCCTTATATGAGCCGCCACACTTCAAAATCAACAAAGTGGAGTGTGCGCCTAGCGCAGACTCAGCTCAGCCTGGGCATCCGCCCAGCCTGATCAGAGTCTTCGCTGTCCGCATGAAGGAAGCTTAGACCCATAGCTACCCTTTGAGCGCTTAGCAAAGAGTCTGATTAAGCTGGGCGGGCGCACAACCACTTTGTAGTTTTTCTCGAGTCGTGGTTTATACTTAGAATATTAACGCTACCTACCCTATGAAGATTGTATCCTCTGACAAAATTTCTATTAATTATCACGCTTATTTGTGCGTTAACAGAGCTTTTACTGTGCATATTATATATCAGTTGAAGCGATTCATATCAGTTCATATGAAATGACATCATAATCATGAGATAACCGTAAAACCCTTTTACAATTGAGACACCCTGAAGAAAAGGGTAGACGGACCCGGATTACATTGTTTGCATGTACATAACAACTTGACACTAATTGCTCCTGGCAAAGATCACAAGCTACCATGATGTCGAAGTGATGAAGCCGTAATTAAACTTTAATAGCGAAATTTCAGTCCAATAAGTGGGTATGTTTTATCTATTAGGACGAGTACACCTTACCTTACCCAAAATGAAAGATAACACAGGAATCTGCACTTTCGCTTTGAATAAATTGCTTCAGGATTAACATCGCATCGACGTTGACAGACTTCTAATGCGCAATACAAGTACAGTATTCCTCAAAATTATTGAGAATTGCATTTTGGCACACAGATGCTAGCCATAAATGTTCAACAATATTTTAAACGCGTAAAATACAATAAGAGAACCTCTTTTTCAAGTTTGATATATAAAAATGACAATATGATGCATTTTCTTTCGTCAGTGGTAGGTAAGGATGGGCTAGGATACAACCCCATAAAAATATGTCCCTTGATTTCGACTGTGTTTTCCTATACTACCTTTGCTATAAATAGACTATCTCAGGTGAACTAGTTTATTTTCTCCATTGTTCATCATCATCTGCATTATTAATTGTGCCTGTAATATTTTGCGTGATTTAAAGTTACTAATTCCAGTTTCTGAGTCAGGGACTGGCTGTTATAATATATGAAGAATATTGGAGGCATCAGAAACAGCAAAAAATCTGATCTGTTAGTTATCTGAACGGAATATTTTTGGCAAGGTATAGATAATCATGTTAAAACTCATGTCCCTTAAAGCATGTTTACTAGGCCTTACAAAAAATATGGTTTTGTGCCATTTCCGTTGTGATGTATAGAATAAGAATGAATCAGAGCAAGATACCCTCTGTCAAAATTGCAATCTTCCCAAATTTCGGGCACTTTTTTGAAATGAAGTCATGAGTTTGAACGCTAGTAGCATCTACAGCTGACAAGCTAACACAAAATTCTGTTTTCAGTTCGCCAACACCTTATCACTAGATGAGAAAACCATTCAAAAATCAACTGATCTATCATTATATTATCCACAAATATCGATTTTATTTGGTAAGGGTACATATTTTTCCAGTCGGACAAAAAATCTCTTGGTGGCACAATTCAAGGGGAGATAACATTTGTGACTCAATGATATGAGTAATATCGGTATACTAAAAAGTCCACAGAGGGATGTTATTAACTAAGTAAACAAAAATATTAAGTATATACATGATCTGTCAACTACCAGTGCTTAATTTTCACTTTGCAAAAATTTCTCAATAATTTTGAGGAATACTATACATGTTGTTGTAATACTCATATGCTCCTTGCCTATAATATCCTTTGTTTGTTTATTTATCTGCATCATAGTATCATTGTGACAGATATACTAGGTTAATTTAGAAGTGACACTACGTCACTCGAAAAATTTTGAGCCGCGACACGAGAAAACAAACAAAGTGCTTGTGCGTAGAGTGAAGAGTCAGATCAGCTTGATCCCGGTCTGGCCACATACTTTCGTTTCTCCTTCCGCTGATTCAAGAAGGGCAGTTGTCAGTTACTGGCGAAAGTATGTGCACTTAGTACTGGTTAACCGCTTAGGAGGTCTAAGCCTGCCCAGGAATAGTGTGGTTAGGTTAACTGACCGTCCCGACATGACCTTAGTTGTTAACCGTGGACGTTAAGCATCAAATCAACCAACCAACCAGATCAGCTTGGGCATCCTCCCAGTCTTATCAGACTCTACTAAAGCGCTTAAAAGGTAGCTAAGGGTTAAAGCTAGCTCCATATGGACAACAAAGACTATTATCAGACTGGGCGAATGCCCAGGCTGATCTGAGTCTGCACTGGGCGCACAACCACTTTGTTTTCTTTTGTCGCGTTTCAAATGATAAGTTGAACGTTACATACAGGGGAGGAAAATCCACTTTTTATAAACTATATCAATGTCATATAAGTTTTCTCCCTACGATACCACCACCCTAAATAAGTGCTGCTCTGCGGACAGACTGGAAATAACGTCGGTGCAACGTCCAAAGGGTGCTACATCATTTATTGACGGGGATCGAATTCAGGCCATCGTCGAGTCCAAATGTTGTCAATATATCACAGGATCATTGTATTTATTGATGAAATATATTCCTATTCGTCACAAGATATCACTGTTTATTTCCAGATAGACGATTTTTTTTTGTTTATCAGAGGAAACCCTTATTTAACATAAAAAAACATGTCTGCAACAGAGTCTATTAGGTGTCTATAGACTTATTCTTATATGGTACAAGTGGGTGAATAAACAACTCTACGGTCCGGGTCAGCGAAAATGAAGAATGATAGTAATAATAATAAGAAGAATAAAAACCTAAAGAAACTCTATTTGGCACAATAAACAGTGACTTTTAACGATATTTTCTTCTTATCACACTCACACACACATCTAACAAAGGATCGTCCGACCGAACGGATCACATCAGACAGACTAATGTGCAAAACTGACCCTAATTTACACGAATGTATTACGTCACAACTTTGAAGGCCGAGGACCCTTTAAACGTCGCAGGGCTTTTGTTTGTGCAATTACACCTTTCGTCAAAAATTAAGCCAGTTTTCACTACATTCATTATATAGATTTTAGTAATAGGTTACAAATTAAACGCATGTGCACACATAAGACTGAGCCACGACACGAGAAAACCAACAAAGTAGTTGTGCGCAAAGTGCAGACTCCGATCAGTCTGGGCATCCGCCCATTCTGATCAGACCCTTCGTTTAGTGCTCAAAAGGTAGCAAATGGTCTAAGCTACCTACATGCGGACAGCGAAGACTCTGATCAGACTGGGCGGATGCCCAGGCTGATCTGAGTCTGCGCTGGGGGCACAACCACATTGTTGGTTTTCTCGTGTCGCGGCTCAGTTTGTTATTTAACACTGGTCATTTCTGAATAGACCAATGACCTTAACATTTCTAACTGACTTTGCGTCGTCAAAATGGTATTGAATATAGGAGGGAAATCTTTTGACCCTAACATGAATTTTATCTACTTTTTGTGGGCTCTACACCTATTAATTCATGCAACATTGAAATTTACCATTGTCAGTAATTTTTCAAGTACATGGTCAAGCGTATTTTCAGTATGTTTTTTCTCTGATAAAAATAGTTTTGTTTTCAGTAAATTTAGACGCATTTGCAAACATGCGAATTTAAAATCACATTTATAATAAAACACAAACCCTTTACTTTAAATTCGTGTTGTACAGCCCGTGTTAGAGTCAATTTGAGTTCATTGCAAGACGCCGCGTTTTTATATTAGTATATATCATCAAACCACTCATGTGAGCCTTCTTTAGAGCTTTCAGTAACACTTTCAATTTAATTCTGTTGAATGAAAAACACTTTGGTCGTAGATAGTATTAGATTCCTTTGATCTTCTTCTACATCGGCAGGCACAGTTAGATTATACAGCATCTGCAGTCCTGTCTGTTGTACACAGGTAGAAGTACCCACATACTTAGGCATTCAGTACTTTTGGCAATCTCCCTTGTCCGGCAATTTATTATACAACGTCAGGTTAACATCATTGTCGGCTGTAGACTGATGCTTGTTCTTGGATTTTGCATTGACCTGAAAAAATAAAATGACACATTACCTAACTCAAGCTTCAGTGTTATCAGCTCCTATTTATGCTTGTATATAGAGTACCAGAATTTCGTACATTCTATTACTGGATTTTGTTGTTAAATATGTAACTAGAGTTACTCAATTATGAAGCCTCCATAGGGAGGGGGGACAAGAGTTTGTTTTGGGGATCTGAGTCATATGACAGAATGGCCGCCATGCCCATACAGTCAAACCTGTCTTAAGGGGTCACCCAAGGGAACTCCAAAAATTGGCTGCTTAAGACAGGTGACCCCTTAATACAGGTTCATTTGCACTGTATTTTGGTTCAAGGGACCCAGAAAAGGTGGCTGCTAAAAGCAGGTGACCCCTTAATAGAGGTGACCACATAAGCAGGTTTGACTGTATATGGTAAAAACACTTTAAAATTATTCTTCTCCAGAACGGAAAAACCAGTGACCTTGAGACTTGGTATGTAGCATTTGTGACTCGGGCCCATCATAATTAATTCAAATTATTACCCTGCGTTCACCTCGACCTAAATTATGGTACGCTCAGCTTTGGCACGTTATGTGTTTATATGGGAAAATGCTTGAACAATGGATTTCTCAAAAGCTTTTTAAGTTTAAGAGATAGTATTTGGTATACATGGTTACTAAATGAGCAGATGAAGACATTCTATTGCTAAAAATCAATGTCATTCTTTGACCTTTGTTCAAGGTCACAAACATCTTCTACTCTGAAGCCACTGGGCTGCTCGAAGCGATATTTTATAATGAGCCTCCCTGGGTCAGAGGTACGATTGAGACACAGCCTGACTTGTTTAAACATACCTTTACAACCAAATTAGAAAATCCTTTGTGAAAACTGGTAAATGTCTCGAAAGGAGCAGTCCCAGCGGGCATATGACGTCGTACTGACGTCGATGCGACGTCATTACGTCGCATCGACGTCAGTATGACGTCATATCAACGTCATGTGCCTGCTGGGGTGGCTCAAAATTCAAAAATAGGATTTACCTTTCCATCTAACTTATATTCCGAAACGTCCTTCCGTACTTTATACATGTATTTCCAGATACCTCTTATACAAGGGAATATATAAACTGGTTCAGATGTATAGCGTTGGTTACAATCTAGAAAAAAATGCAGTAACATAAATCTACCTACATATCTCTGTATGATCAGCGCCTAACGAAACAAGGGACCTCTTGCCGTTGGCGAAAAGCAAAGACTGGGGCACCAGGATTTGCATCCATTCAGTTTAATTGAGAATAAATCTTGTATGAAACCATAATTCTTGAGAAAATAGTTAAGCAAAAAGCTAGTAACTTTAAGCAGGCAATGCAGAACAACTTGCTGATCTGAGTCTTGTACATTTGTGTGTGGTATATGGTACCTTTTTTCATGCAATGGGTTATGTGCTTCTAAATATTCAAATAAATTTACATGATTTTATATGGTACCTTTTTCATGCAATGGGTTATGTGCTTCTAAATATTCAAATAAATTTACATGATTTTACGGCCGGGCCGCGTAGCGCAATCGGTAGGGCACCTGACTCATAAGTCAGAGGTCCTGGGTTCGAAACCCGGTCTGGCCACATACTTTCGTTTCTCCTTCCGCTGATTCAAGAAGGGCAGTTGTCAGTTACTGGCGAAAGTATGTGCACTTAGTACTGGTTAACCGCTTAGGTCTAAGTGTGGTTAGGTTAACTGACCGTCCCGACATGACCATAGTTGTTTACCGTGGACGTTAAGCATCAAATCAATCAATCAATCAAACATGATTTTACGATTATACTACACATAACTGAACGTTTGATATGTACATGTGCTGAGAGTCTAACAGCACCAAAGTGTAAGTGCCACAGTCACAGACCAAAAGCCATTCAATAGCAACCATAGGAACATAGGAAGAGTACATATACTGATACCTAGATAAAGTACATTCCAACCGAAACAACGAAAGACAAGGTGATCGTAATGGCCACTAGGACAAAGTGGCACTATACATGATACTACGTGAAATGCTCTGTGGCGAGTGGTTACAAAGACCTAACATAATGAACAGCCTAAAACCACTGTCTCAGAACAGATCGAGGTGAAAACCCCAGAGAAGAGAGGAACTGGATGAAATTCGCAGGCGCTTAATCTTCGTTTCATTATTCTCGCAAAATTTCTGCTAACAAACACAACTATTAAGATATTTAGAATTCACAAAAAGTTAATGTTCCTTTGGTACGTACCAACAAAATCAATCAGCAAATCAGGTTTAAATGGGTCTGTGCCAGTCCAGTAATGAAATGTCGACATCGGCCGCCCCCTCCCTCATCCCTTAACGGCAAAGGCCTTGGCCTACCCTTTTTTCCAAACATTTTCTTAATAAACAATTAAACTAAGGAGTGCCAAATGCCTATGACTAATACAATCTGCAATATCCACCCATTCCATTCGGGATATCCCTTTAGGGGTATCTGGGCAAACAGTATGGATCCAGATCAGGCCCCACAAACGTGGGGCCTGATGTGAGATCCAAACTATTTGCTGCCTAGACAACATTTCTACAAAAGTTGGTTAGACCAGTATTGTAAAAATATTCTTGATATTTGATGCAGACAATTTCAGCAGACGACAAAAATACCCAGAATGCAATGGGTTAAGAAGTACAGGAAAACGCTTTTAACAGGGTCTAATTATATTTGAGACTGTCTAAATAGTCTCAAACAATCTGATATTAGGTTAAAGACAGTAAATTATAGCAGCTATAGAAGGCTTACATGTAAGCATACTTATGTCGTACCTAAGACATTTTGTCAAAGAAACTCAAAAGGTTTCGAAGGGTCAACATGTAAGTCGCACATAGCATGCGTTGTTTCTGAGTTACCTGTAGCGAGGCTGACTATGATTCCAACAACAATAGTAACAATGAAGCCGATAAGACCAAAGTACAAGTACGTCACATCGTATATAGCCAGGTGGGCGGGGTCAGGCATCCTGTCGAATATAAAGAGAAACTAGTAGTTTGTCAAACATGTAAACGAAGCAAATTAGTATCGAAGTTCCGCGAAACATTTCAAGAAGTTTAATTCAGTCGAATAATTATTAAACACAATATTTCCATCTAATGAAATCATTATATAATTTTAGCTCGTAAAACTACCCATAGGAAATATGTCCTAATAAGCGTGAACAAAAGTTTATCTAATGATTTAAAACAGACCTACAAGGTCTCCTCCTACATCATCCATGGTGCAGAATATGTCTTTTTTGTCTATTGAGATCAGAGGATATATTCTGAGAAATCAGAAATGTTTAATTGGTTTAGACTCTATTTCTAGATCATCCCTTTAAAATTATTGGACCCTTTTTGATACTAATCAATCTTTGAATCAACTGCCTTATTGAAATTTAGAAATTACAGTATGCCTTTCTCTGGCTATCAAAACCAGATGTCGCCAGAACCACTGATGAGGCATAAGTAGCTAAAATTTTGAAATATGGCCCATGTTCCTTCTCTGAATGGGTTCTCCGCTCTTGAAGGAACTCTTTTAGATTTTCATTAATATGCTCTAAGTTTATTAAGACATTTAAGGAATGAATTTCATTTTTCTGAGGTTTATCGAAGTGTAAACTACATTGGGTCACGTGCAAAGTGAATGAACCCCGAAGGGGTTCATGTTAACTTTGCTAGTGACCCAATGTAGTTTACACTTCGATAAACATCAGAAAAATTAAGTTCATTGCTTATATTTACATTCGTTTCAATCAAATCTTTCATGAAAAATTTTTTATAAGCGCTATAATTGAAGCATTAAAACATTTACACGAAGTTTTTTCTGCTAACAGCAGAACGGCATGTATGACGTCATGACGTTGCTAACGTCCAATCAGGTTGTAGACAGCTATTGTTTATTTTGACGTCATTGACGTCGCGTGTCTCAATGTAATTATTGGAATGTAAACTACATTACGTTCCAATGGTTTACTATAGGGCTTTTCAGTAAATACACCAAGAATGTAAATATTCATGTTTAAAACATTTCATCCATGTGTAAGCGCATGCCTCACCTATAACTGTTTTCGGTAATGTTTTGATATATTAATGAGGTCGTTGATTCGAATGACAATGTAGTGCTAGAAGTATTGTCAAACCCGCCGGTGTGATTTCTGGTACACCCGTCTACACCTATAGACGGTGAATATGGCGTCCTTTTACCATATAAAACTGAACCCACGGACACCCAGACATTGATCGCAAGTCCGACTACACCTCCTGTGACAGCTCCCTGTTTAAATACAACAAAGTTTCTTTTAAATATTTGATCAAGTTATATGTACCAAACATTTGATAACTGTTCAATTTAAGAAGAAAAATGACCAGTGTGTGTGTGTGTGGGGGGGGTAATTCTATTCTATTGAGGTCACAATTTTTTCGCGAGGGGTCGTTTTACTTCGCGTGGATTAAAAACGGGGAGTCAGTATTCTTTAAGGTGAGGTGGGAGTAATTCAGCGCCGCCGTGCGGCAGTTTCTGTCGCAACGTTACATAATGACGTCAAACGTTCCGTCTGAGAAAAACAAGATGGCGCCAACATTGTCCGCTTCTGTGATTGCATGTTCTACATGGTCTAATAACAAAATGCAAAGAGGCTGAGCGCTGGCTGAAACTAAACGGAAATAGAAAGTGTCGTAGAGAAGAAACTGCAAAAAATATAGCTAGTTACAACTAGCGGGAAAGCCTTTCTCTGGCGGTTTCTCATCAGCTTGTTAGATGGAGTTCGCAACTGCTGTTGCAATAATGTTATTACAAATTCCATACGATTACGCCTCATGAAATTGAAATGAGAAGTCTGATCACTGTCTACACTTCGACCATGCATTTTAGATTTCCGCCTCCAGCGGTTTTCGAATCCAAAACCGCTAGAGCAGCAGGCCAGCGCTTAACCTACTGAGCTACGGGGTTCCTCGGATGTTATCAGATAGATCGGGGTGGAGGGATGGATGGATGGATGGAGATTTTACGTCCTTTTTAACAGTAATTCAGTCACATCAGGACCATGGTAATGTGATAATGAAATTTTGAGGGGGAGTTATCGCACACTTAAAATACTAATCAGTTAGAATTAGGCCACATTGCAGTGATGTTAAAAATTCTTAGACTGTCCATAGCGTTTGAACAACGTATATCAAAGAATCGATTCATTGAATCTCCTAAACGCTCGAATCCCGGTCTGGCCACATACTTTCGTTTCTCCTTCCGCTGATTCAAGAAGGGCAGTTGTCAGTTACTGGCGAAAGTATGTGCACTTAGTACTGGTTAACCGCTTAGGAGGTCTAAGCCTGCCCAGGAATAGTGTGGTTAGGTTAACTGACCGTCCCGACATGACCTTAGTTGTTTACCGTGGACGTTAAGCATCAAATCAACCAACCAACCAACCTAAACGCTAAGTGAATTCAAGCTGCATTATCACAGTCATTTTCAGAGAGAGAGAGTTTCCCCAAGGTCTAGTCGCAGTGCGAAATATTATAGGTTCCTTTCTTCGGTCGGGTCATGTACTGAAAAACTTGACTCGCCAACACTGTACAAACGACAAGGGACAAAGCAACTGTTCAAATGTCATAACACGTGGACGCCCAACCTAAAGTTGTTGCTTCAGAGAGTTTGTCAACTCAGGCGCCCGTAAATTGTATGGAATGGCATAATGGCAATGTTTTCGATTCCTTTTTTTTTGTCATTACTAAGGAAAAGTTAGCCAAGACGGCTAATGCATTGATGTAAAAAAATGTACTACATCCGCTTTCCAGCGGATGACAATCATGAGTGACGAAAGTTTAGCCAGGATCCTACAATAAGCGACGGTTGATACGTGGCGCGAAAAGTAAAGTAACATTAACGTCACCATGCGCGACGTTAACATTTCAGTCTAAAAAGACAGCACGCTGGGCATTTTATGCACTTTAGCTCAAAAGTTAAGTCGGCGACCTACTATTTTTATTGCTTTAATGTAAACTTCTATCATTTGGCCATACTGTGTTAGTTTTTAAAGAAAAAAATGTGTTTTGTTTTCTCAGAATGAAAGTTTTTATCCAAGAGAGACATGCAAAAAAGTACGTTTTCCATAGAACGCCATTATAACGTCGTGTCGAAAATGAGGAAAAATTGACGTTTTCGAGGTCAGATATCTTGAAAACGACAACGGCGACACCCCCTTTTTATTACATTTTCTGAAAGAGGAGCTAAAAATGTACAATATAGGGAAGTATAAATAAAATCATGTGTTTTGTCAATTACTCCCACCTCACCTTAAAGAAAAATGACCGGTGGGTCGTTATTCTATGGAGGTAACTTTACTTTGATACACCGGCACCAACGCCGACGCCGGGTACAATAGCTCTTACGGAACTTCATTTAGGCGAACTAAAATTAAATGAAACAGAAATGTACAAATTGCATTTCCAGGCAAATTGCACTAAGCAAGGATTCAAAAAGATCCACATAAAGTATCTAAAACAAAACAACGGAACTAAGTGCATTTCTCAGACTGCAAAATAATTCATGATTAGCGATCAATCGATTTAAAGCGACATGAAATTGTACCTTAAGTGTCAAAAGGGCTAAAAACGTTAGTCATTCAATGCAGTGTAGACGCTATCTGTTTTATTTTCTTACTAACATACTAAGCGGTCACGTATCTCTGGCTCCAAATCCCGGACTAAGCGGTCACGTATCTCTGGCTCAAAATCCCGGATTATCATTTAATGGTCAATAAAGAAATTAACAGGCGGACCTTACCATCCAGTTGGCTTGTGGAAAAAGGCCTCCCAGAAATATTAGTCCGGCCACCGGCCCTCCGAAAGCACCCGAGGCGCCAAGTGAAATCTGCAATGATAAAAGCATGCATAAGTAAAAAAGGCCCGTTATAATTTACTACTAGATACTAATTAAAATTAAAATCACAGGTTTCCTAAAACACAAATGTCGGCATAAATCTGTATTCAATTCTGTAAAAATGTATTTGACCTCGCGAGAAAACATCTAAGCCGTGTGCGTACGGTACCTTAGAATATGTGCAAAGTGCTCAGAAACTTCGATTCTAAATCTTTTGGCTTCCCCAGGAGGCACAGGTAATATATACGAAGGGAGACTGCGCGGGTTAGCAGCCTTATCTGAGTTTTTATTTCCTCTTCTCACACGCTTTAAGAATAGCTCACTGCTTCTGTCGTGATTTATGAAATTTATCGAGAGTAATGAAAGTGTTGCACTAATTAGATAGATACAGTAAGAAGGAGATGCTTTTCCAAATGTCTTGCTCAAAATACTTCTGTCATATTGCTTTATACAAATCAGGAAATAATACAATGACATAAAGCTAAAAAAGACATTGAAACCCGGAGTAGAAGTAAATCACCAGTTAAACCCCGACGAGACCGATAAAGACAAAAAGATCGCCAATATCTGTTGCTCTAAGCCTTCAAAGCTTTCAAAGTTACATTAGGTCTGAGGTTTGACCCACCGGCGTGCAATTCACGAGAGTATATAAAAAGTTTAAACGGTGATTGAGTTGACAACCAAGCTTGCAGTCTGTCGAATAACATTCATGTGGTATCCAGTTCTTTTACAGCGACTAATTATCTGTCTAAAAATTATCAGTCTAAGCTGATCAGAAAAGTCATGTTTTACTTACAATAACATTGAAATCATACACCATGTCACTAAGAAACTGGAGCCGTATTCATAAAGCCACTTAAGTCGTTGCTATGCGGTTGCTAAGGCTAAATATCTATGAAGGAGATCCCTACAACTATGAAATTTGGTCTGGAGGAACAGTCTTTGTAAGACTGTTCCTCCAGAGCAAATTTCATAGTTGTAGGGAATCTCCTTCAAAGAAATTTAGCCCTAGCAACAGCATAGCAACCATTTAAGTCATTTTATGAATACGGCCCCAGGTGACTGAAAAATTAAGATTCCGAAATGACATGCTTTAAAGTTTGTACATGTACTTGCAATACTTTGCAATCGGGAGTTTGCGTTTTATTTGCGTATTTACGAATTGCGGCATGACACATCAAAATTCATAAGAATTGAAAACTGAAGTCTCTTCTTAACCTAATTAAGATGAGTCCTGAGCATGTATTTAGCTGTAAGAATACAGATCGTTGTGCGGTAAGATGTATACGGATTAAGCCTAGTTTTTGCAGTGCATCTTGTAGAAATGCGTCTAAATCACCCAAAGCCCCATATCAACTTGACCTTGATTTGTGTCCATGGTACAACAATTAAATTAAGTGAGCCGCGACCCGACAAAACCAACAAAGTGCCATCCACCCAGTCTGATCAGAGTCTTCGCTGTCCGCATGGAGTTAGCTTTGACCTTTAGCTACCCTTTAAGCACAAAGTAACGACTCTGTTCAGACTGGGTGAACGCCCTGGCTGATTTGAGTCTTCGCGTGGCGCACGTCATTTTGTTGTTTTTCTCGTGTCGCGGCTCAAGTATTAATGTCAAAATAACCGCTGACAGAAGGGCTCCGATATCAGAGCTATTGGTTGTCAGCCTTATTTTCTGATATTAAGATCTAGTCAATCATTCATTGCATGTTTCATTGGTTTGATAAGAAACAGTAGCCACCCCTGGTTACTATGTATATACAAGGGATGTTACGAAACGAAAAACAGCTGTTATGAAAGGTAAATGAGTCCTAGTTACCAAGCGACCTGATCACCAGCTCGTTTGTTAACTTGACTCATTTTCCTTTCATAACAGCTCTTTTTCGTTTCGTGGCATCCTTTAAAACATAGTTAACCAGATGTGAGTGACTGCAGCTGCCGTTAAGCATATACTGAGTACGGCTGTCTCCGCAGCCCAAGGGTTCCCCACAGCCGCCTTATGCACATACTGATATAAATCTTGATTTTCGAATAGGTCCATGATATACATTCCCCATGCGGTTCATATGTAATTACTCTACCTGCGTAACTGGTCCGGTAAGGTCCTTAGCAAGGTAAGCTAACGTCACTGCCAGAGCACCATACAAGAAGACTGAAATACAATGACATTGATTAAGAATCGTTTTTCTCAAATCGCATACTAGTCATAAATGGAGATTACCAGAAAATACAGACATGCATTTAATTATTCGATAGTACATAGCCATGAGCAACATTTCTGTAAAACAGTAGCTTATCTTTTCTAGCTTACCTAATAGTTTTGCTGTCAGTGTCTTTCTCCATTGTGTTTGATTCCGTAGACATGAGACTAGAATATCTTGTACAGTGT
Organism: Ctena decussata; assembly: GCA_963989385.1. Lineage (NCBI taxonomy): Eukaryota > Metazoa > Mollusca > Bivalvia > Lucinida > Lucinidae > Ctena > Ctena decussata. Next base: position 94,751,111 of record OZ022499.1, read on the forward strand.
TAGCACCCATTGAATTAATTCCTGAAGACAGCGAACTGAAAACAGTAAATGTTTGGAATAAAAACGGTCCTGTAATGGATAATGTTTTGTATTTCAACGTCTCTTTTTACCAAATACACAGTCTGCAAGCACATTTAAATCGCATCGGCGTTGTGATTTTATCTTTGAGAAAGACCAGATCGTATCGAAATATTATGAAATCCGCAAATTTTAGCTCATTGTATTCAAAAGAATAAAACAGAATGAATTCTACAGCTGCAAGTACTTCCGAAACACTTTCTTGACTGTACTTCTCTTGTTCATGGAATTACCGAAGTCAAACATATTAAGAAAAAAAAAACTGGTTAAGCATAATTCGTATGAAACAGTTCGATAAATTATCGGTTGTGCTGGTTTTCATGATACGGAAAGCCATATACAACCATAATTGAATGTCAATCAGAATATCAAAATACTGTGATAATACAATACCTGAGGGCTCCGCTGAAAAGAGCTGCAAGAAATAGCCCCGCAAGCCCTGGAAGTTTAGCCAATATATGCATCACAAAATAAGGTGCAACCTGGAAAAACATCAGAATTGTTATGTTGTATCTTGGGGTACATCGATACATTTTTCACAGATACACCTAAGAATTTTTTAGCTTTTTGTCGTCTTCTCTTTTTTCCATTACACACTCTACCAGCACATTTAAATCATCAGTTTAAATGAAAAAAAAATCAAATCAATCAGCAAAAGGGAAGATCCCAAGGAAAGGTATAAATCACAACGTACAACCCACCAAAACACGATAGGGAAATGGTACTGTGTAACTTTCAGTGCCGTGGCGCCCTACGAATTTGGAAAATAGTAGGGCAAGGGCAGGCTGTGCTTGCAGCAGGTGCGGTATGCGGTTGTTTTGGTTTTTGTTTTGTTTTATTTATCCTTTCTATTCCTTTTTTCTCCGTCTCACCTTTAACCCCGAAACAACCAATCAGCCAGTCGAGGTCACCGGAATAAGAAGAAAGGAGAACCTAACCCACAATGCGGAACAGTACTTCGGTAGCAGACACATCCCCGTCCAACACAGGAGAAATATACATCATTTTAACAAATATTACCCCTCATAAAGTTCATACAACGCATAAAACATACATGTTTTCTAAATAGTTTTATTTTCAATTTTAAGCCATGAAATAAGACGGGAGGCAACAAGGATAACAGCTATACTGGTAACCACAAAGCTAGAAATACATGAAACAGGATCCACATTGGAAATATTTTGTCGTTGAAAACGTTTACGGCATTAATAATGATCATAATGAAAATCTATAAAACTCGTTTACGTTTGAGAGTAATTGTACTTGGGAATAAGCGGGCTTTACATGTACACTGTAAGTAGAATAGACTTAAAGACACAGTTTTTTCTTTAACAAATTGGGGTGGCACACTTTGATAGCTCCCAATAAACAGTACTTAGGGACACAGCTAACATCAAAGGATTGTCTTATCTAGGTGATTATGAGGGGATTATGGCAGTGACAAATTCTAAAAGTGGGGCCTAATATGGGGAAACTGATATTATCCTGTAGATGCATCTACTTTAAACAACTTAACAAGAACAAAAAACTTATGAGTTAAAAAAAGTAATTCATAATAAAGAAAAAAAATATTATAATTTTCATTTTATCTATTTTTTATTTTTTTTTTTTTATTTTTTTGTCTGATCCGAGATAATGGTTGTACAACTATTTTCCTTTTTTTTCTTTGATTTGTTCATGATTATTTTATGTTAAAGTAAATGCAAAAAATAAGAAAAAGGTTTCACTGTCTGCTAAAAGCTAAACATATGAATGTCTCTGGCATTATAAAAAATATAAAAATGACTTTTTGCTAGACATATGTAAAACATTCATATAAAATTTGCAAACCAAACAAAGAGATAATTATTCTAATTTTATTTTCTAGATCTGATTTTATGTGATATTTTTTGAAAAATTATATAAACATAGACACATATATATGCCCAAAACTTGAAAAGGCGAAAATAAAGACAGAATATGCATGCTGATTTCGAATACTCATTGATAACGTAACTTTCGTGTGAACAACAATATGTCACATGTCACATCTATGTAGACTAATCAGGTTCTTTTTTTTTTTTTTTCTTTTTTTGGTTTTTGTTTGTTTTTTAGCTGTGCAGACTGATTTGGCATAACTTGAATATTAACAGTAAATATTCAAATCAGCTGTAACATTGTGTAGATTGATCATAGTCTTCAATTTTGCTTTTTAGGAATCATAGACTGTTTATGCAAACATGATTGACTGATTAGACTGCACATGCTGATCTAAGTCTTTTGTATGCGCGAACCTTGTAATTTATGAGTACCTGTATTTGCATGGCATATTTTAGTAGTCCTTGGCATAAAAACAGGTTTTGAGCAGATTATGGCAGCACTGTTCAACACAGCTCTATGTGGGTCTTCAAAAACAGTCTCATCCAATTATCATCTGTTTATAACCATATTCTGTCTTTTCCCTTGACAATTGATTTCCCTTTATCTGGCCCCTACCTGTACTTCAGTGAAAAGTCTTCTGGGATGTTTTATCTCTGAGCAGCATGTTTCAATAAACGGTCATTAGGGTATTATGCAATCAAAAATGTGTCTTTAAGAACATACATCCAGTGTTTTATTGTACAAACCGTATCATCTTTAAATAAATTTAACATGTCGCTGAAAGAGATGTAGTATCCTTTTGCTTATGCATTCAGCGAGGTTTTGGAGTTTGTCTTATTAAATCTGTATCTTACGAGAGTTTAATGATAAACCAAATAAGGAGGATATTTATGTACAAATTACATGTATTCTTTTTTCATATCTATTTTCTTTATTTTATATATCATTACTAACCAGTCCATACCAGGCAAAATAAAATATATAAAAGTTGCCCTTGGAAACAAAGGACATGTATAAGGAAATACGATATACGAAAACCGGAGTCTTGGCTTCACTGAAACTTTGCACAGAACAGTAAAAGTAAAGAGGAGAATTCTCAGGAACTGACACAATTCAATCCCAGATCCAACTTAAGACACCATGTGGGAAAGAGAAAACATAAAATTAGTCACCCAAAAAAAAACAACAACAACGGCAGCCATGTGAACAGCCATTTCCCATGTAGGTGGTCAACGGGCTAGCCTGAACATCACAAACAATATATCAATAACAGCAATAGCAACTAGCAACACATAAAACAATCAAGAAAAAGCAAAACAGAAATGCCGCCTTGGGACGGCCAGTAATAAAATGATTGTGGGGCTTAACCGGTTTGTGGTCGACCATCCCTCGCCCTTTGTTCTGCCTTGGTTCATCAAATACTTAGTTGTTCAACCCAACAAAACAACCACCGCCAACACAAAAGTTTTACAAAAAGAACCAACCCCGACAATAAGAACAATTTTTACGTAAAAAAAACACATTAAACATCTTTTTTTCACCTAATTTCAATTGTTAATGTCAGGGCTAGCCTTAACATAACAAACCATATATATAAAAAAAACACAGTCAAACAACCCATAAAACAACGAAGAAGAATCAAAACAGAAGTGAAGCATTGGGATGGTCAGCAATGAAATTATCAGGGGGGGGGGAGCTTAGCCGATTTGCGGTCGGGCTGTTGGTAATTTCATTCGCAAAGCTGCATATCTCTTCAGCAGTACGCGATTTTGAAAGCTACGAGATTGGGTGCGATGATTCCAACGGAAACAGAAACAAAACATGCACTATGAAGTGCAGGGAGACTTTTACATCCACATAGGCACTTGTCATTATTTTTCGTGAAGTCAAAATCTTCTAAAGGAGACTCTTGCCTTGTTTTAATGATTGTGCATCAGATTCTTTAGGTCGCATAATATGTTCCAAATATTATATTTACCGGTTTTGGTATAGTTTTGATTAATATGCAATTTTCTGTTGTCACTGTCCGTTTACAAACTAATCAGGCCAACTTCAGCTCATCTTTATTGTTTTATTTATTTGTTTACAGTATATTATTCATTTTTTTTATTCTTTCTTGTATGCAACTGTAATTAACCTTCATGCATGGATGACGGTAATATCATGGTCCTCTCACAGATTTTCTAATTATATCACACTTCAGGCACCCTCACAAATATAATTAATGTCTGTATACATGAATATCTGTATCACAACCTGATTGCCATTGGAGACTATTCCTGCCTCTAGTGGATCACATGTTTCGTTGGCGTAGTAAGCATACATGACAGTACCCAAAAGGAATAAAATCAAACCGTAGATAAGAGTCAATGGAATGTTCAGTAGAACTGCTCTGAAAACAAGAGAATTTCAAAATGAGAGAATAAAGCTTTGCAATTCTTTGCAATGCCTTAAACTCAACATGTGCATGATTTAGTTCCAGTAATTTGCAAAAGTCATGCGAAAATAAGGACTATTGTGTTTTGCGAAAAAGAAGAACGCTTCCTTTTGAAATCTTAAGACAAATGAAAAAGGAATAAAATACATGCGACTTTGAATGAGTTAGAACGTACACTGTACCATTTTTCTTTGCTCTACCAGAAGCATGGAGGAAAAATGGCATGGGGATATAGTTTTTGTTCCATGCTTCGCAAACAGGAGTCTATACCTAATAACGTATTTATAAGAAATGGCATTTTAGTTTCCAATAATCTATGTTCTTTACATATATGGTGACTTTCATCCACTAAATGGTCATTTAATTTATTTTTGCGGTTATTGTCCATTTTAATCTTCCATACAATAACACAACATATTGTAATGCTCACGTTATTACAAATGAAGGTATGCACTTTATAATAAATTCAAATTGTAGGATATTCTTAGAATTAAGGCCAGTACCAAATTTTGGCGGTCTAAAACAGAGAAACGGTTAACATATAAAAAATTCTGAAAACGCCATATAAAGAAGTTAAACATAAATAATAACGAACACACATTACGCTCAAGAACACACTATCCCCTGTCGTGGATGGAGCCATATCTTCAAAATGCCAACTACTAAACATACAATCACTTCATTTAAAAACTACTAATGTATAGGAAACATTTATGCAAATACTGACTCTTTGGCCAAAAGACCAGTTAATAAACTGTTTTCATGCTGCAAGAAACATTCAGATATTATATTTTTAAGATCCATCATACTAAAGCCTTCTGGAATTACACAAGTATTATGTTGAGACATACTCACAATTTTGATTGTTTTTGTGTTTTCATTGAGCAAATTCGTTGTACAGCGGACTGGTTGCATAAATTTGGCAGCCAGTTGAAAGCACCACCAATAACACACGTCCACACACTGTGACGTATTCGAGGATCCGCACCAATACTAGAAAAAGGAGGTAAATTAGAAAAAAAATCATAGAAAGGAGCATATATTGCAGGGGCAGACCTTGCATTATATTACTGAAAATAAAGTACCGATTTCCTTAATAAGCATAGCCCTCTTTTCCTTCAAACTAACTATATCTTGAAATTTAGGAAGCGACATATCGGAACGCGTAAGCTTAACATTCAAGAAAATGATGTCTGCATACAAAACGTCTCTACACAAAAAGTCTTAGGTATTCATATTGATTAGCATCTTACTTGGACAACTCACATAGATCACTTATGTTCGGCTATCTCAAGTAAGATATCGCTTTTGAGACAACTAGCAGAATATGTGCCAAATTGACGTTCAGAAACGTTTTTATCAGGAATATATTCTACCCTTGATAGACTATGGCTGTATCACATGGAGTACAGCATCTAAGAAAAATATTGAACGGGTGTCAAAATTACAAAAAAAAAAGCTGCTCGAATTATACTAAGAGCTGTCTTTGACACGTCATCTTCTGTTATGTTTCAAGAGCTCAACTGGATCTCAGTAGAAGACAGGCTTAAGTATAAAAAGGCAGTGCTCACCTACAGAACTCTCAATAAACTGACCCCAGACTACATTTCAAATTTATTGAAACCTTAATCTGAAACGCATTCATTGAATTTAAGTTCTTCAGAAAATAGATCTCTGCATATACCACTGGCACGTACAGCATTTTATAACAACTCTTTCACATGTTCAGCCCCGAAACTATGGAATGCTCTACCTCAAACAGTTAGGGATGCCGATTCTCTTCTTACTTTCAAGAAAAGTCTTTAAAGTATTTTAATCAGTTAATCTCATCTTACTTTCATCAACATACGGCATTGTATATTCCAATTTTGTTTTAAATATGCTTAGGCCTATGCTACTTCTGTACCACAAGTGAACCCCCATCGGACACGCAGCGCTTTGTCATTGTTTGACCAACGTGGATTCAACGTCATGACGTTGAATCGGAGTTATTGCATAAAAAGCAGTGCCGAGAGGTATTTACAGCCGTGCATCAACAGGCGAAAAGCCGTGTTTCAACAATGTTTTTCACGCGCTGTTGAAACACGATGACAGAACTTTCGTTATGCTTGTGCCGGGCCACTAAAAAACGCCATACACCTTTGTCTCTCCCGTTTCGGTCGAACTACAAAAATTGGTGGTGCGCCTCTCCTCTTTCGGTTAATTAACATTATAATTGGTCGCGTGCTACCTATGTATTCTTGTGACGTCATCATACTCTGTACTCTTATTACGTCATAAAGTACTGACACGGATTTCAAAGCCATGTTGTCTTCATTCTCACGATGCCAAATGGAGAGTGTTAAAGAAAACATGCATCCTAAGCTTTCAGCAATCAAGAACCGCAGGATGGTGCATGTATGGGCCAGGCATGTTTTGTATGGAATTTTTTGCTTTGATCAAGGTATCTGCTTTTTGTTGATGAATTTGCAACGAACATCTTGGACTCTTTCCATAAATACTGAGGTTGAATAGGATGATGACAGCCATTTTGAACAGCTAAATGCTCTCGGGCCAGGAAGACGGATATTAGTAAAAACGATGCACCGGCGCGTTTGCTGTGAAACGGTGACAAAATATAGTGCCCGTATTTTAACAAATCTTAACGAATTTTTCGTTGAATTTATGCAATAACAGCGATCAAACATTTTTTCCAATGCATTAACGTTTGCCAGGTCCCTCGGTACATGTTGAAAACCTCGGCCTTCGGCCTCGGTTGTCAACATCTCCCTCGGGACCTGGCAAACGTTAATGCATGAAAAACCATGTTTGATCCCTATATTGATTCGCTAGTGATCGAGCGTTGTGTGTCTGCAGGGCCGCCTATACAAAAGTGGTGATATGACATATGGAGTCTAGAGGATATCGCGCGTCTAGTTTGTCTACATACGATTTTCTACACTCTATACAACTTTGCCCCATAATTTAATAAAAAAGAAACTAATAAATTTAATTGAGACTACTTTTCAGAGAGAGGGTGCTCTTTATCTTTTTTTTTACTTCCGATGACCAAAAAAGGTTAAAAATGTGGTCTTGCCAAAATGTTTGTGATGCTTTAGTATATCTTCTAGATAACATTTTCATCAGATTCGGTATTAAGTGACACAGACAAATTATAAGAATTCCAACGGGTACTAACTGCGCTCCTCTTGTAGCAGATTTGTTTCTATTTTGCTATGAAAGAGACTTTATGATGTCTCTTTCTGATGATACTCAAGCTCATGTCATTGAAGCATTCAACTCAACGTCTAGATACTTGGACGACCGTTTAAATATTGACATTTTTATTTTGAAGGAATGGTTAGTCAAATTTATCCTGCTGATTTGCAGTTAAATAAAGCAAATACTTCTGATACCGAGGTCCCATTTTTCGATTTACATTTATCTATTTTGGATGGATTTGTTTCATCTAAAATTTATGACAAACGCGATGATTTTGATTTCGACATTGTTAATTTTCCGTTTTTGGATGGTGATGTTCCCGGCACCACTTCTTATGGTGTTTACATTTCTCAGCTCATTCGCTTCGCTAGGGTGTCTAGTCATCTGGCTGATTTCAATGCTCGTAATAAAAGTTTGACTGCTAAGCTTTTACAGCAGGGGTATCGGTATCATGAACTTCGGAAAGTTTTTTTCTAAATTTTATCGTAGACACTTTGAATTGGTTTCTAAATATAATGCAGGGTTAAGGTTACGGATGTAAGGTCCC